>CM072681.1:25021063-25166355 GCA_036884735.1 Huso huso | reverse complement strand
AGTCACTGGTTTTACTGATGCTTGGAGTCCTGCTTGTCAGCAGGATTAAGGTGGACTTCTGTTATTACCATATGGTAAAAGACTTGGACAACTTTAAACAGAGGTGGAGGATGGGCTGTGTGATGTGAGTGAAGGGGGGAGCTCCGTTTGTATTTTTAATCCTGAATATTTATTTTATAACTGTTGTTGCTTTTTTATTATCTTTGTTTTTGTTGTGAGGGTTTGTTTTTTTGTGACTGCTTTTGGGTTTTGTTTGTAACAATGTAACACGTGTGTTTTGTGTTTCCTTTTATTATTAGCACTGTTTTGTTTTAGTTTATTTAGTTATTGATTGGTTTGTTTACATTCCTGTCCCCTTTTGCACAGCTGCCGCTGGTCAGACTACTGGCTCCTTCATTGTGTGTCTGTTCCCCTCCCCCACACATGCCGTGGCTGTATCAGCATGAGAGGATCTCACATCTTCCACCTACAGTCAATCTACTGATTATCTCCTTTTAAAAAGGAGATGCAGAGAGCAAACAGAGAGCAAGCTGGGTGTTGTAAAGCTGCTACTGGCAACTGACGGGCTGCTGGAACCTGGAGAGAAGCTGAGAGCGAGCGAGAGTAAGCAGCGGGTTAAAGGAACATTTGGAATCTGTGCTCCTCTACATCGGTACCTGTACTAGGAGTTGACGGTAGTAGAGTGTGGTGAGCTGGACCTTTTGGACTTCTTTTTTTATGGTTGTAGAACAAGAAGAAAAAGAAGTATCCTTGCAGACCTAGTCGGTATTTTTTTTCCTCTCTGCTAGCACTCTCGGCTCCGCTCCAGCAGCGTGTCAGTCTGGTGTTTGTGTGGATGTGTGGGATTTTAAATATTGTGCGCGGCCGGCACATTGTTTTAAACTGTTTGTAAACTGTTTTGTTTAGTTTGTTGCATAATATGAGTCTCATAGAGAAGTGTGTTATTGAAGTATATTCCTACCATTGTATATTAATGCAATTAGCCGTTTTCTCTGCTAAGTCGCTGTTAACTTGTACCTACCTACTATAGTTTGTTTTGTAAAATGAACTACACTGAGTTACGTCAGGTTGTTTTATAGGGTTCTTTTGTATCTTAGTTTTGCTGTAGTTTTTGTTTTAGATTAGAAACACTTATTTGTGTGATTTGCACGTTTCTAGTTGATATTGCTTTATTTTGATTGCTGTGTTTATTTTATTATTGTTGGGTTTTATCTTAATTGATTTTCAGAGTGTTTTGTTTTGTTTTGGTTTTCATTATTTTGTTCTATTGTGTTATCAGTTGACACTGACCTGCCTCTGCCCCCTCTCTGGGTTGTCTGGAATTGTGAAAGGGTTAAATTGTCTTTTGGATTTGTTAATATTTGCTGAATTTCTCCTCCTGTCTATAGTTCTTCTCTTCTGAAATAAAAGATTTGTTGATTTTTAACTTGCCTCTCTGGTATTTGTGACAAGTGAAGGACTCCTATTGAAAAGAAAATAACCTGTGTGCTAAGAATAATATTTTTATTCAATTATTTTATATATAAATTTTGGGATTCAATCCCAAATGGCATAGCCAGCTACAACAAGTATTTTAAATTAATTACGCTTACTGTTATCCAGGGTTACAACACATTTCATTGTTTTAATAAAGATTTAAAACTCAAACTCTCTCTCACTGAGGATTGTGGGACTTTGGGAGGGGTTTGTGAGCGGTGAGCTGTGTTAGTGGTGAGCTGTATCACAACTCAATCTCTTATATTTTATTTATGTATTTAAAACAATAATAATAATAATTGGTGTATGCCCAGAGTTCTCACTCGGGTGGGATGGGGCAGCAGACTCGGAGACACGGATTCTGTCCTCTGTCCTAATTCTCCTCGACCTCTCTGCTGCCTTTGACACTGTTGATCACTCTATTCTACTATCATCTCTTGCTGACCTGGGGATCTCTGGCACTGCTCTGGCCTGGTTCTCCTCCTACCTCTCCAACCGCACTTACCAGGTAACCTGGCGTGGAGCAACCGCCACACCTCACCCTCTCTTAACTGAGTCCCCAAGGGTCAGTCTTGGGTCCTCTCCTGTTCTCTCTCTACACCCGCTCCTGGGCCCCCTCATCGCATCCTATGGTTTCTCATACCATTTCTATGCTGATGATGCTCAGATTTTCCTCCTTCCCCACCTCTGACTCCACCATCTCCTCCCGTATCTCTACCTGTCTGTCTGCTATTTCCTCCTGGATGCACGCATCACCTCAAACTCAACCTCTCTAAATCTGACCTCCTTTTCTTTCCCTCCTCCTCCCCTCCTCTGATCTCTCTATCTCTGTTCCTCTGGAATCTACCACACTCTCCCTCTTCCTCCGCTAAGAACCTTTGAGTCACCCTGGACCCCTGCCTCTCTTATTCCCAGCACATCTCCACTCTGGCACGCACTTGCCGATTCTTCCTGAGCAACATCCGAAGAACCGACCCTTCCTCATCAACTCGCTACCCAGCTCCTGGTCCAGGCCCCTGGTACTCTCCCGCCTAGACTACTGCAACTCCCTCCTGGCTGGCCTCCCTGCGTCCGCCACCCGTCCGCTCCAGCTCATCCAGAACTCTGCCCGCCTGGTGTTCTCTCTGCCTCGCCGCCCACGCTACTCCACTACTCCGGCGCTCCACTGGCTCCTGATCACCGCATCAAGACTCTTGTACTAGCCTACAGATGCCTTGACCAGACTGCACCCAGCTACCTCCAGACCCTCATCTCTCCCTACACCCCCACTCGACCTCTCCGCTCCGCCTGCACTAGAAGACTGGCTCTACCTCCGCTACATCCCCCTGCCTCCAGAGCCGCTCCTTCTCCACCCTTGCTCCGCAGTGGTGGAATGACCTTCCTACAGATGTCAGGACTGCCCAGTCCCTGACCACATTCCGCGCCTCCTTAAGACTCACCTCTTCAAACAGCACCTGTAGAACTCCTCTGTTTGTATCCTGGGACACTATCACCCTTCATTTAAATGTGCTTTATTTTGCTTTTATCTGCCCCTATTTTACTGCATTTAATCCTGTACTTCAGAATACTGTAATCTGCCAAGTGTTTAACCTGTAGTATTTTGTATTTAATCATATCCTGATGTAACTATCACTATTTAATCATATCCTGATGTAACTATCACTATTATCTGCTGTATTATTGAATTGTGGTTTGTCACACTTGAACAAAAGTTATTGTATTTTTGCTCTTATTGTATTACTTGTATTGTAACACTTAATGTATTTGCTTATTTGATTGTAAGTCGCCTGGATAAGGGCGCTAAAAAGAAATAAATAATAATAATAATAATAATAAACCATGGTATGTATATAAGTATGCCGAACAAAAATTGCTGTACCACAAAAACACAAGTTCAATGCTTCACAGTTTGAAATGAAAACACTCAGAATTATTATGGATGGAGCTACTGATGGCAATAAAAAGCAAACATCCATAACAACATTTGCTATAGATTTGGCAGAACAGGGTGTGATCACGTTATCCCCTATGAGGACAGTGCGTGTGAATCATGAAATGAGCAGTTTTGAAATCGATACTGTGCCGACCCACAAAAAAATAACAGCGAGGCTGGAAAAGCTTAAAGAAAATCGTGCTGCTGCTGTTCATACAAAACTTTCAAAGGAAGTAAAAGTTGCAATTACCACAGACTCGTGGACCCCATTCCCCAATCTTCCCATAGTTGGAAGGCTTCTTTCACTTGAAATTGTTCTGTAAGCTTTTAGATCGAATGGCTGTTTGTTTAGTAGTTTTTATTTGTATGTTGGAACTACTGCACTAAAGTTAAGGGCACCTGAGACACAGTTCAAACAGGTAGGCCAGGAACGTCTTTTTACAATTTAATGTAAAGTTGTGTGGCTACGTGAATTTGAATACTTTACGTTATTTGGTACTTGACCATATACAATTAACTGCGCAAGAAGGCAAACATTATATTAATTTGATTTAATGGCATTTGATTCCAGTACTCGGAAATTGTAATGCTCAAGTACTCGTCTCGAGCAACAATAGATCTCAAAAATCCCACCTCTACTATCAAAGACCGCAAACTTTTAAATCTCTCAGGCAGACTTTTTAATATCAGTCACAGTGCTCTTTATAGTTCCAAAATATTGTGCTATTTTATCCCTGGAAATTACCTTTTCCAGAAGTGAAAGTATTTCCAACTTTTTTTCAATTGTAAGCACAACTCGCTTTTGCTTTCTTGTAGCCATTTTGCATTAGCACTGTACAGTGGTGACGTTCGTCTCTCTCTTGTAATTTTTTTTTTTTTTAATATAGCAGAGAAAACACTGCACTTTCCCATTCATCAACCACAAACAACTGCTGAACATTCTCTCTCTATATATATATATATAGAGAGAGAGAGAGAGAGAGAGAGAGAGAGAGAAAACAGAAGGGAGACCACAAATCAAAACAAGGACAACAACTCAGGTAAGACAACTATTAAATGTATTTATCTAGTCTCAGAAACAAAATGTTAGAACTTGAAGCTACTGCACTAACAAGTAACTACGATGTGATAGGTGTTACAGAAACTTGGTTGTCTGAGAGTGATGGAGACGAATATAATATTAGTGGGTATACACTGTATAGGAAAGACAGGCAGGACAGAAGCGGCGGAGGGGTAGCACTATACATAAGAAATAGTCTTGAAGCCCAGGTGTTAAATCTGGACAAAGAAAACAACGCCGAATCAATATGGGTCAGAATAATGGACAAAAATTCAAAGGGCATAATAATAGGAGCATGTTATAGACCGCCAAATTCAGACGCTGAGCAAAATAATCTGTTATACAATGACATTCGAAATGCGTGTAGAAAAGAAGAAGCCATACTAATGGGGGATTTCAACTTCCCCATATACAATGGGAAAACCCGGTGGGGAGCACGACGGATGAAATTGAAATGGTGGAAATGACAAATGACTGCTTCCTAACGAAATTTGTCAAGGCACTGACTAGAGGGGAGGCATGCCTTGATTTAGTCTTTTCAAATAATTAAGACAGAATAACTAAAACAGAGGTCAGAGAGCCATTGGCAAACTCCAACCACAACATATGTCATTTGAAGTGTTTTTTAAAACCCCAAAAGTAATGACTAAAGCTAAGGTTTACAATTTTAGAAAAGCAAACTATGAAGGTATGAAACAGAGACTAACAGAAGCAGATTGGAGTAAAATAGAGAAAACATCCACAGAAAAAGGAAGGCTGTTTTTTTTTTAAATGTAGTACTAGAGGTGCAAAGCAATTACATCCCAAAAGCAGACAAATCTAAATCTAAAACAAAATGGCCAAAATGGTTTAATTGATCAATTAAAAAAAAAAATATTCAGCAAAAAAAGGCACTTGGAAGAGTACTTGGAACTGCAAACACAAGTCAAAAAGGAAGTTAGAAAGGCCAAGAGAGAGAAAGAAATCAATATTGCTAAGGGGGCTAAAACCAATTCCAAAATGTTTTTCCAATATTATAACAGCAAGAGAACATTCAAAGAGGAGGTCAAATGTCTAAGAGACACAAATGGCAAAATCATACATGAAGAAAAAAAAATAGCAAATATATTAAATAATTACTTTTCACAGGTTTTTACAAAGGAGGACATGGACAACATTCCCCACATGTCGACCTTTTCCTATCCAGTTTTAAATAACTTTAGCATAACAGAGGCAGAAGTGTTAAAGGGACTAGGAGTTCTTAAAATAAACAAATCCCCTGGCCGGATGAGATCCTCCCAATAGTACTCAAAGAAATGAAAGAAGTTATTTACAAATCGCTAACCAAGATACAACAGTCTCTTGACACAGGGGTTGTACCGACAGACTGGAAAATAGCAAACGTAATACCGATCCACAAAAAGGGAGACAAAACTGAATCAGGTAACTACAGATCAATAAGCCTGACTTCTATTATATGTAAACTTATGGAAACTATAATAACATCTAAAATGGAAAATTACCTATATGGTAACAATATCCTGGGAGACAGTCAGCATGGTTTTAGGAAAAGGAGATCATGTCTAACTAACCTGCTTGATTCTTTTGAGGATGCAACATCGACAATGGATAATTGCAAAGCATACGACATGGTTTATTTAGATTTCCAGAAAGCTTTTGACAAAGTCCCGCATAAAAGATTAATTCTCAAACTGAACGCAGTAGGGATTCAAGGAAATGCATGCACATGGATTAGGGAGTGGTTAACATGTAGGAAACAAAAGTTCTGATTAGAGGAGAAACCTCAAAATGGAGCGAGGTAACCAGTGGTGTACCACAGGGATCAGTATTAGGTCCTCTGCTATTCCTAATCTACATTAATGATTTAGATTCTGGTATAGTAAGCAAACTTGTTAAATTTGCAGACGACACAAAAATAGGAGGAGTGGCAAACACTATTGCAGCAACAAAGGTCTTTCAAAATGATCTAGACAGCATTCAGAACTGGGCAGACACATGGCAAATGACATTTAATAGAGAAAAGTGTAAAGTATTGCACGCAGGCAGGGAAGGGATGTTAAAACTTTACAGTGCATTAGTAAGACCTCACCTAGAATATTGTGTTCAGTTCTGGTCACCTCGTTACAAAAAGGATATTGCTGCTCTAGAAAGAGTGCAAAGAAGAGCAGCTAGAACTATCCCGGGTTTAAAAGGCATGCCGTATGCAGACAGGCTAAAAGAATTGAATCTATTCAGTCTTGAACAAAGAAGACTATGCGGCGATCTGATTCAAACATTCAAAATCCTAAAAGGTATAGACAATGTTGACCCAGGGGACTTTTTTGACCTGAAAAAAGAAACAAGGACCAGGGGTCACAAATGGAGATTAGATAAAGGGGCATTCAGAACAGAAAATAGGAGGCACTTTTTTACACAGAAAAAAGGGTCTGGAACCTGCTCCCCAGTAATGTTGTTGAAGCTGACCCCTGGGATCCTTCAAGAAGCTGATTGATGAGATTCTGGGATCAATAAGCAACTAACAACCAAACGAGCAAGATGGGCTGAATGGCCTTCTCTCGTTTGTAAACTTTCTTATGTTCTCATTTTCTTCTTATCTTTTTTTATATATATTTTTTTAAACCATATAATTTGGGGCAAAGTTACTTATAAAAAAAAAGAAAATAAAATAAAAAAAACACAACAAAAACGTAACACATTCCTGTTTTTTTGTTGTTAAACAAACTTTAAGAAACACACTATTCTAAAAACATTATACTATCCGAAAATGTGTTCAGTATGTATATAGTTATATCTTCACTAGCAACTTTAATTACAACCGTAAATATAAACAGTTCAATATATACTTTGATGTGTATGTGTGTTTTTTTGTTTACTTTGTAATTATGTCTTTGTGATGTTAAAACATTGTTTGCTTATTTAGGGTTTATTTGCTTAGAAAATACTAATCAGGGCTGTCAGTATCAATGTAATATAAAGAGTGTGTGTGTGTGTGTAGATATGGTTTAAACGCTGACATTGCAAAGAGTTTAAACGTTCATAAAAATGTACCAAAATCACATCCCTATATTCTTGTAATCTCATAGTTCTGTATACATCTGTTTAAATGAACCAAAGCAAATAATATATTAATTATAAAATAAATCTCTGTTCTCCTTAAACTAAACTAACACATTTTCAGATGTGGAGTGGCTGCTAACGGCTCTCACCTGAAGAGAAGAAAGGACACATTCACTGAGGAGACGGTCAGAGCGAGTGACTAGAGCACTAGAGCCGTGCTGCACATCCCACTGACAATACCTGAAGTAAGTGTCTCTCTCTTTATTCATTCCACTTTAAATCAGTTTCATACTTGGCTTATATTGTCATTTTGTAACTGTGTGTGTCAGGACAGTCAAGGTGTTACTTGACAGGATTGCAATTGTGTGCAATTTTTGTTTATTGTTGTTGTTATTAGATTGTTGCTTAATATTACAGAAGGAAACGTATCTGAAAGGCTAAGAGTTTAGCACAAGAATGCACGTTACAGTACAATTAATCTCCGTTATTGTCACAGATTAAAAAGGGCTGTTCGCTTGCTTTCAATTCATTTCTCAGTAGATCTGTTTTCCATGACTCTGCAATTGTTAATTAAATCAATAATACTATGCAAGCTATTGCTCTGCCCACAGAGGTGTCTCAAATCAATACTATGCAAGTTATTGCTCTGCACACAGAGGTGCCTCAAATCAATACTATGCAAGTTATTGCTCTGCACACAGAGGTGCCTCAAATCAATACTATGCAAGTTATTGCTCTGCACACAGAGGTGTCTCAAATCAATACTTTGCAAGTTATTGCTCTGCACACAGAGGTGCCTCAAATCAATACTATGCAAGTTATTGCTCTACACACAGAGGTGCCTCAAATCAATACTATGCAAGTTATTGCTCTGCACACAGAGGTGTCTCAAATCAATACTATGCAAGTTATTGCTCTGCACACAGAGGTGCCTCAAATCAATACTATGCAAGTTATTGCTCTGCACACAGAGGTGCCTCAAATCAATACTATGCAAGTTATTGCTCTACACACAGAGGTGCCTCAAATCAATACTATGCAAGTTATTGCTCTGCACACAGAGGTGCCTCAAATCAATACTATGCAAGTTATTGCTCTACACACAGAGGTGCCTCAAATCAATACTATGTTATTGCTCTGCACACAGAGGTGTCTCAAATCAATACTATGCAAGTTATTGCTCTGCACACAGAGGTGCCTCAAATCAATACTATGCAAGTTATTGCTCTGCACACAGAGGTGCCTCAAATCAATACTATGCAAGTTATTGCTCTGCACACAGAGGTGCCTCAAATCAATACTATGCAAGTTATTGCTCTGCACACAGAGGTGCCTCAAATCAATACTATGCAAGTTATTGCTCTGCACACAGAGGTGTCTCAAATCAATACTATGCAAGTTATTGCTCTACACACAGAGGTGCCTCAAATCAATACTATGCAAGTTATTGCTCTGCACACAGAGGTGCCTCAAATCAATACTATGCAAGTTATTGCTCTGCACACAGAGGTGCCTCAAATCAATACTATGCAAGTTATTGCTCTGCACACAGAGGTGCCTCAAATCAATACTATGCAAGTTATTGCTCTGCACACAGAGGTGTCTCAAATCAATACTATGCAAGTTATTGCTCTACACACAGAGGTGCCTCAAATCAATACTATGCAAGTTATTGTTCTGCACACAGAGGTGCCTCAAATCAATACTGGTAACATTCTAAACAGTTAACCTTGTTTTTAATAAGTAAAAATAGTATCAGGGCAATTCCATGAAAAAGTGACCATGGCCATGAAAAAAAAAAAAAGTTGCATTTATCACAAACATATCTTCCTGTGTTTGTACTGAAGGGTGTATATCAATGTAGGCTGTATTATTATTATTGTTCTGTTTGTGCCTTTTCTTTACAGACATTTAAAGTTACTGTTAAAAAAAGCAACATTTTCAGAAGTCCAACTTCCATACATTTTAGGTATCAAGTGTTATGGATGTGACTGGTAGTAAACTTGATGAGATTGCAAAGTAATCCCATGTCTTATCATGCACAAGCAAGTAATCCCATGTCTTATCATGCACAAGCAAGTAATCCCATGTCTTATCATGCACAAGCAAGTAATCCATGTTTTATCATGCAAAAAAAAAATCCCATGTCTTATCATGCACAAGCAAGTAATCCCATGTCTTATCATGCACAAGCAAGTAATCCCATGTCTTATCATGCACAAGCTAAATATTAATTGGAATCACTAAAGGGCACCAGAGCACATTGTCATGAGACCATATGGATCACAATATCAAAAAATGGTGTCAGGCGCGCTTACTAATGATGCAAGAACACTGACACACTCATTTTCCCAGTGCTGTATAACGTGTGATCATCCTGCAGTAAATAAGTCTCAAAAGAGCCATGTTTTGGATTTTTTTTTTTAATATTTGAAGACAACAATAGGATAGCAAGTTGTGTGCAGCAGAACAGACTTGATGCTACATTAAATCCAACGATGAACTGCGAGTTGAATATTATTCTGATGCTTTAAAAAAAAAAAAAAATAGGTTGAATCCTAAGTAACATTGATGATTTAAATTATTATTATTATTATTACACAATGTACTTCAAAAAGACCTTTTGTAATTTTGGTTTATCTTGCTTACTCTACATTGGTTGCGAATGTATTCAGTGGCATTCTGAAGCAGGAATCGATTACTGTGCCGTCTTGTTTAGTAACTAATTCAAGTCTGACTGAATTTAATAAGCAGATATTTTTGACATCTTTTTGTTTTTAAAGTGAACAGTTGAAGTTGTGCTGCATTTGTAAGTGTTATGTGCTTGCAAGATATCGTTGCTACCATCTACTGTCAGGTATTGGTAACACAGCTTGCAGTATTCTGGAGCACAAATGCTGCTGTACAACGATCACGTGGTCTTCCATTAGACTGGACTAATGTCCAGTACGTGAGGGGATTTGAGATTAAAATGTGACGACATCATGAATTAGTACATTTTTTAATATCTCTAAATGAGATTTTTTTTTTCATTGTTATCAAGAAGCATGCATTCAGAACATGAAGATCTACCTCGAGATGTGTTATTTTCATTAACTTATAGTCCAATGAGTCCTTTAAGCCTGACATGCAAAGTGAAATTTATGCAGTTTAATATGTTAATTTGAAATGCACAACAAAACCTCAACTTATGTAGGAGTTTTAAAGCTAAAACTCTGATTTCGTTCACTTTAATTCATTGCCACACCTGCTTATAGTTATTTTCTGCATTCCACCATGATTACAATTATTGTAGATGTGTTATTTAATAGGAGACTGTCATCTCTTTTCTCTTTTTTCACCCCTCTACTACAAAAATGACCATTTACAGCAGACGTTTTATGGCAAAAAAATCAGTGTAGAAAAGAAGTGCCACAGTAATGCTGCTGCTATATTTCACTCCTTACAGCTGCCTGCCTGTAGCATAAAACAAGGCAGGCGGAAAGTTTATTAATGAAGATGCACCCTCAAAATGAGACTGAGCCAGCTGTGAGGTGAAGGGGAGAATGAAGCAAGATGACAGTGCAACTAATGAAAGTACAACAGTGTTATTAACAGTGCACTGGAAACCAGCACTGGCCACTTTTACCAGCTCACTGCTTATTCAGGAAAAAATAAAAAATACAACAAGAACCACACATTGTTTTTTATTTGGCCTTACTTGTTGTATTTGACAAAAATAAACAGGTATTGTTTACTTGTTGCTTTCACTTCAGAAAATAAATACAACGAATAACATAGTATTATATTGTGTGCTGGACAGCAATTTATACATTTGCTTTACAACATAATCACACAAAAATAATACTTAGCATTTGTACTAGTAAGAACACTTCTGTAGAAAACAATACACAATATGACATTAACTTGTATAGCCACTTGCTGTCAAACATTGTGTATTAGAACTTGTACCTATACTGTACAGCAGTAAAGAAATGTAGCCTCCGCAATGTGAACTACAACAACGGCCGTTACATTCTTATTGTAAGCACATAACACTGCCTTTCTGGGGGGGGGGGTAACAGAAGGAAAATGGAACTTCAACAACCGACACACAGTTATCAGACCATTGTTAATACTGATATGAAGTTATTGAGTCTGGAGTGATAAGAATTCGCTATTTTGTTAACAGAATACACACTAAACACTTTTAGGCACAAAGCTGCCAGGCTCAGAATGTCATAAACCCGTCCTACTTTTCTGAAATCATTTTAATACAGCGTTCGTCATTGCCTTGTAACTTTTGCTGATATTCTAACCCGAATCTTGAGACGTGTTGCTCAATCGCCTGGACTTTCTCCGGCCTCGCAAAGGAAGAGCAGAGAGGTGCTGGAGCAGTTAGTCTACCGTTAACCACTTCAACTCCAGATGTGAAAATGAAACCCCTTCCCAGCTACCAGATGTGAAAATGAAACCCCTTCCCAGCTACCAGATGTGAAAATGAAACCCCTTCCCAGCTACCAGATGTTGAAAATAATAAGAATAATGTTTTCAAACCTGTAATTGCTATAAAATGTTAACATATGTTGAATAAAACACAAATAAATGACCTAAACTGTGTTTGTCATTAACCCTTTGTGCTCCTGTGTACTACATACCCATGTTCAATATAGAGAACATTTTTTTATTTTTTTTTAAACAATGAAAACAAAAAAATGCTGCTAATAACAATAATAATCAGTAAACAGTAATTATCAAATAAAAATCAAAACAACATAAAAACGTGTGCCATTATCGACTTGCTCTGTGCCATTTATTGAAATGTTCAATACAACAGAACCCGGGGTTGCCTTCGCAAACACTGCACATTTTTCGTGTGTCCTTTCTTTTCTTTTCATTTTTGGAGCAGAGATCCTGCACCTTTTTTGTGGTCTATGCTTCCCTTGTGTTAGAGGGATGGTCACAAGTGCGTGTACACAGCTACTTTGCGCAGGCATTGTGATGGATCTGGCTGCCACAGACACCTGCTTTATTGCCTTGTACCCAGTGCTGTGTTTTGATAGTATTTCGTCACAGCACTGCCATTTCAAACCAAACAGCTTCCCATTTGCAGCTGGCTTACCTGTAAAGTAGCTGCATGCTCTTCTGTTTGTACAGTTTGTACTGTTCTTGGCTCCACATCCTCTTCATCATCATCATCATCATCATCATCATCGCTGAGTGATGTCAGCATTACTGTCGGTGGTATCGAAATCCTCCGAATCCAACTTCACTCCTGTTGCCATGTTTAGCTTTCACTAAAAACTATATAAACTACAACTAAACAAGTAAAACTAATAAAACAAAAAATAATAATTTAAATCACACACTATATATATATATATATATATATATATATATATATATATATATATATATATATATATATATATAATACCACTGCAAATATCTCGGCTGGTTTTAAACTACAGGTAGATTTGTGTAATTGAACATTTTATTTATTTATTAGCAGATGCCCTTATCCACATTATTTTTACATACAACTACCCATTTATACATTTGGGTTTTTACTGGAGCAATCTAGGTAAAGGACCTTGCTCAAGGGTACAGCAGCAATGTGCCCCACCTGGGATTTAACCCATGACCCTTCGGTCAAGAGTCCAGAGCCCGAACCACTACTCCACACTGCTGCCCATAGTTTGTTTATTGCGGCATCTGTGCTGTGTACCTCTTGTGTCATTGCTCGGTGTGTATTTATTAATTCTGCAACTTTATTATATGTTTGATGGACTCTCACTTCACGGCTTTCAAACCACTGAATCAGATCCACCAGTCCCTTGTAAGCCTGCATAAAAAGGGAAGTATTTGGAATGATATTCAGCAGAAGAATACCAAGTGCCCCATCGTGTTTTGAATGGCTCAGGTGGCAACTTTATGGGTAAAGTACAGCCTTCTTGTTGGATTGCGTCTGTCAGGTGGTCTTTAAAACGTAGTTTTCTGCTTGGGCAATGTTTTTAACGGTTGCAACCAGCTTTGTCAGCTTTATGAAAATTATTTGCCAGATATTGCTGGCAATGCTATTATGTGGGCAGTACAAGTCAAATGTACTGAATTTGGCAGTAAACCGCGAAGAATGTCATTGTATGCCTTGATCATGTAACTGGCATTATTGGAGACAAATCCAGTCGCATTATTAAAATTAACTTCAAATGCGTTTAAACATTTCACAACACCCTGTGCCACCGATGCGTAATTCACAGAGTGCAGATTAACTGTATCGGCTAATATTACTTTCAGTTCGAAGGTATTCGATAGTCCTTGGAGAACAAACAAAATGTGCAAAACATACTGATCTTTTGCATTTGTAGACTCGTCAGTAACTACAGATACACTGTCAGGCTTTACCAGTTGTACAATTTCCATCTTGTGCAACTCAGCAATTTGGGGTAGATATTCCCTTCTGAGTTGACCTGCTGTAGGAATTGCTCCCGCATTTATTACATGTTTGTTCATAAATGCACATAGTTTGGGATTATCAATTTTTTCCAGAGGAGTATTAGCACAAACAGATGCCTCTGTCAAATCGAAAATAACATCTCGTCGGCGTTCATAATTTTCATTCCCCTTGCGCTTTTTTTACTGGAGGTCATGGGTCTTACAGCTGTCAATCTCATCCTTTCGTTTTCTGTGTTTTTCTGATAATAAATGTTGGTCTATTGTTGACTTTCGAGTGTGGTCCAAAGATAAATTGCAAGTTGTGCAAAATAAATGATACCCATCAGTGTGCAGAACACCAGGTGGATAGTGTTGCGTGCGTTCACTCATGAAATGCTTTTTGATTGCAATGTCTTTGACTCCATGTTTAGGTCTCTCAATTTCTCTTTTAACGCATCAATTTATTCAATTACCATTTATACTCGTCATAATCAGCTTTTCTTTTTCTATTTAGTCAAAGTGAAATGTGTTGATTTCTTAATTGTGAATTCGATTACTATAACTGGAGTGGCTGCAGGGACATCTAGGGTTTACAATTGAAAAACCAGGTTGTGTAAAACGCAGGACCCAAAGCATTTGGAATCCCAGTCCAGGGGTGGCTTTGTTGAAGTTCTCAGAATGCTCCTGAATGTGCACCATTGTAGTAGCTGAGGGTTTCCCTGTAATGGAAAGAGATTGTGTAAGAATCTTAAATAAATGACAGGAGGGTTGAAGTGGTTCATACTATTTTTTTATTGCAAAGAGCACCTGTTTTATGAAATCTAAATCTGAACTGCAGTATACGTAAGATGGGGTCAGTCCAGACTATCTGATGATATTTTATGTTTCCACTGAGATTTTGATGATGGAATAACAAATTAAATCAATATTATTATATTTAATCAGGCTAATGTGGTAAAATGGAGTAGTGGTTAAACATCTGGACTCTTGACCGGAGGGTTGTGGGTTCAATCCCAGGGGGGGACACTACTGCTGTATTACTTGAGCAAGGTACTTTACCTAGATTGCTCCAAATGTAAAAAACCCAACTGTATAAATGGGTAATTGTATGTAAAAATAATGTGATATCTTTGTAACAATTGTAAGCCAGCCCTGGATAAGATATTCCCTTCTAAGAAATAAATATTATTATTATTATTATTATTATTATTATTATTATTATTATTATTATTATTATTATTATTATTATTATTATTAGCCTGATTTAAAGATAATGGGTGTACCCTAATGTTAGGATTAGCTATAAAAATATGTGACATTCTAAAAGTGTTCAGTAAAATAAACAGAAAGTCACAAGGAAAATAAGACATTTAGGTCTTAGCTGGGACCCCATGTTAATGTGTGGACATGTAAAAAAAATGTGTTTGTGTTTTGAATGCTAATGCTCAACTTTTGATACAATGTTATTCATGGCTTTTCATTGACTGAATTGCTATGTGACACGCAATTGGATACAAATGTCACCTGACCCTCCCCCGACTTTCATTGCACATTCCACAGTACCAGCACTGCCTTAGGGAATGAAACCTGAAATGCTAGACTGAGAAACCGATCATAGAATAGAATGGGACACTTGATGTACTGTAAGTGGGTTTTCATTTGACGCACGTGCGTACGTCATTGTGCTGAAGTGGTTAATTTGCAAAGTACCACCCGCCTGTATTTGATGTAGATATATGTATAAATGTAATTTGTATAATACCCCGGTCACGCAATAGTTATGATCATTGATTTTTCGTTTTTTACCAGATGGCTGGATTGTTGGAATGGACTTTCCCTTTAAGCGTCTCCTGGTTTTGAAAATTTACAGACAAGGCTTATTATATAAGTTATTACAGGTTACAATATGGCCAATATTAGTCTATTACAGTAGCAGCAAATAACATTTAGACAGATAGACATATATTTAGAGACCATGGACTGCTTCTAGTGACAGAACAATAATCATATGTGCTTTGTTCAAAATGATCACTGCAAATCGGGATCCTGCACTTGCACAAATGTTTTCCATTGTAGCCTGATTTCTTCAGTTGACGGGAATGTGAACAAATTCACCCCATCTTCTTTTTTTTTTTTTTTTCAAAACAACACCTGACACAGCAACGGCGAACCATTATCGAATCAGGACTATTGTCACAGAGCACTGTTTTCACATGGAATATATAGGATGAGACAGGAGGAGTACTAGGCAGATTGCCTATTAACCCTTTGTGGTCCTATGTAACCTGGTCCGACATTGTTATTTTTCCTTTCCGGTCCAATGTCGGACCCTGTCCGACATCATCAAAAAGACGTAAAAAAACAAGTCTGTTTTTTCTCTGGAAAAAACAGAGAAAACCATTCAATGGCTGAGTGAGACCGATAGGACCAAGAGAAGCTGAAAAAAGGGGCGTATCTGAGAAATACAGATAGCCCGGCACCACAGAGATAACCCGGACATAAACAAACAAGATAACTGCTTCTGCATCCAGTGCTCAAAGAATATCACAGACATTTTCAGAGCCTTTTGAGATGTTCTAGTAATAAAATAATGACTTGGATCACATTATTGAGGAGTTTGGTAATAAAACGAGTGATCAGGAGATGATTTATCAGTATGCAAGACTATGAAGAGGTATGTGAAAAATACAACGAACAAGGAGTGGGGTGAGTCTGGAGATGCAGTACTGAGTGTCCTGTGAAAAAAAAATACTTTTAAACGGTGCGTCTAAAATAAACTGTGCGTGTAAAAATAAATTGGAACTGACGCGCCTCAGACGCGCTGAATAAATAGACCGCAAAGGGTTAAGATGCCCTTACGTAAGTGATTTTTTGAATATATATTTTGACGTTCTGCAGTGGACATAAACGGGTAGTATGAGACCCACTTTATTCCACAATTATGGTAAGGACCAGGTGTTTTATTTTGAATTAACCCCCAATGTGCTCTTCAACATCAGTAGCAGTTTTCTGTTACTGACCCCTGATTATTAATATTATTATGGTACTTGTGTTTAGACTGTAAACAGGCATGGGACGACCACCTTTGAGTAGAAACACACAAGTGACACAAATGACAGGCTTGTTGATTTAAATCTTTCCTCCTTTGTGTTTTGGGAGGGGAAATGTCTTCATGCAAGGGGTGGTTGATATAACATCATCGGGCACGTACTCCAGTTCAGGGGGTATGCGTGCGCATACGGGGTCAAAGCCAGCCTAGGTCTGTGCTCAAGTGTAAACGGGGGCTCAAATGATAAGAATCTTTGAATCTGATTGAACCTAAGCTAGTTCAGGTCTGACTTGTAAGTGTAAACACACCAATAGAGAACAACAGCTCGTAATACTTAATTTTATTTTCTGTTTTCAGGACTGCCTTATCTTGGTGAAAGCCAAGGAACAAAGATGGAGTCTGTTTATATTAAGCAGGAGGAGGTTCTGGAATTGCTACCTATCTGCATTAAACAGGAGATGCCTGAACTGGATCCATTCCACATTAAAGAAGGGACTGAACTGAAGCCTGTCCACATTAAAGAGGAAAATACTGAACTGAAGCCTGTCCACATTAAAGAAGGGACTGAACTGAAGCCTGTCCACATTAAAGAGGAAAATACTGAACTGAAGCCTGTCCACATTAAAGAAGAGACTGAACTGAAGCCTGTCCACATTAAAGAAGAAGAGACTGAACTGAAGCCTGTCCACATTAAAGAAGAGGAGACTGAATTGCAGCCTTTCTACATTAAAGAGGAAGAGACTAAACTGAAGCCTGTCCACATTAAAGAAGAGAGACTGAACTGAAGCCTGTCCACATTAAAGAGGAAGAGACTGAACTGAAGCCTGTCCACATTAAAGAAGAGGAGACTGAATTGCAGCCTTTCTACATTGAAGAGTCTGTTGACTTGTTTAAGTATTCAGAAAGCATGTGCCGGCCACAAATATCACATCAGTGTACTGAATGTGGGAAGAGCTTTAGTCGATTAGGACACCTAAAAACACATCAGCGAATTCACACTGGAGAGAAGCCGCACCACTGTACTGAATGTGGTAAGCGCTTCAGTCAGTTAGGAGACCTAAAAAGACACCAGCGAATTCACACTGGAGAGAAGCCATATCACTGTACTGAATGTGGTGAAAGCTTCAGTCGGTTAGCAAGGCTACATATACACAGGCGAATTCACACTAGAGCCAGCCTCCCATCCTCCCAGTCCCTCGCCTCTCCACCCAGCTTGTTTGTGTGTGTGGAGAGCTGTCTGATTCCTTGTCTCTCTCTCACCCTGCAGTAAAGGAAGGGGGTCCGCACAAGTGAGAGCCGGAGACACTGGTATAGTAAGCAAACTTGTTAAATTTGCAGACGACACAAAAATAGGAGGAGTGGCAAACACTGTTGCAGCAGCAAAGGTCATTCAAAATTAACTAGACAGCATTCAGAACTGGGCAGACACATGGCAAATTACATTTAATAGAGAAAAGCAGGCAACAAAAATGTGCATTATAAATATCATATGGGAGATCCTGAAATTGAAGAAGGAATCTATGAAAAAGACCTAGGAGTTTATGTTGACTAAGAAATGTCTTCATTTAGACAATGTGGGGAAGCTATAAAACTGGCCAACAAGATGCTCGGATATATTGTGAAAAGTGTTGAATTTAAATCAAGGGAAGTAATGGTAAACTTTACAATGCATTAGTAAGATATTGTGTTCAGTTCTGGTCACCTCGTTACAAAAAGGATATTGCTGCTGTAGAAAGAATGCAAGAAGATCAACCAGAATTATCCCTGGTTTAAAAGGCATGTCGTATGCAGACAGGCTAAAAGAATTGAATATTCAGTCTTGAACAAAGAAGACTACGCGGTGATCTGATTCAAACATTCAAAATTCTAAAAGGTATTGACAGTATCGAACCAGGGGACTTTTTCAACCTGAAAAAGAAACAAGGACCATGGGTCACAAATGGAGATTAGATAAAGGGGCATTCAGAACAGAAAATAGGAGGCACTTTTTTACACAGATATAGTATGGAACCTGCTCCCCAGTAATGTTGTTGAAGCTGACACCCTGGGATCCTTCAAGAAGCTGCTTGATGAGATTATGGGATCAATAAGCTACTAACAACCAAACGAGCAAGATGGGCCGAATGGCCTCTTCTTGTTTGTAAACTTTCTTATGTTCTCATGACACTGAGAAGCGGAGCGTGTCAAACTGAAGGAGACAGACCCATTCTTTCAGAATGAACTGGAGAGCCCTGGGATTCAGCTCCACTCCTGCCCCTGAACTGGAAATGACTCTCACTCATCATGCTGTGAGGATTTAGGACAGCGTTACAAGGTCATTCTACTTAGCTTTTTCACTGAACACTTAGATGTGTGATACGAACCAAACACATTAAACAAAGCTGCCAATAACATATATGATATTTTAGCTATAAATGGCATTACTGTGTACCAGTGTCAGTGAGTACATGTGACAAGGAGCGACAGGATCAGAGCTGCAAATCTCCCTCCCAACCCAAGAGGGCGCTAAGCAGAGGTACTTGCACACCTCTACCGAGACTAGCTGGCCTGGAGAGAGGGACAGAAACGTAAGTCAGCCATCTTAGTGCTGGGCGGAATTACCATATTAGAGGACAAGATTACTGTGATCAGATGTGCTGAGTTGCGCTGATGATGGGATGGAGTCTCCGTATAGGGCTGTAATTTTGTAAGTGAATATAACTGGACAAATTAATGAATCTCTGTGTCTTGAAGAAAAAGGGCCCCTTTCCTGGCAGACATACTGAACTGTATGACCACTGAACTACGTGACCAGGGCTAGGTGGCATCTGGACTGAATTAGGCTGAAAGGACAGTTGACGTATGTATACAAAAATGTATAGTTCAGACTGACCATAACCCTCTGAGATGGCTGGATCAAATGAAGGACAAGAATTCTAGGCTAACGTGCTGGAGTCTTTCCTCCCTCAAGCACAGTGCCTGTGATGTCCTATGACATGGATACTTTTGCTGAAGTTGAGAGCCTTCTCCCGCTTTCATTTAATAAGAAAAGGTAATAAAAACTAAACAGGAATGTGATATTCCACAATTTTTTTTAAAGGTTCCAAAGTTTTAATGCAGTCAATTCTGCATTAAATATATACCTTTTTTGGTTCAATTAAATGTCAAGTTGTGTATCACTGATTTTGTAATGTTGGTCATATTTTGTACTTTATTATTCTTATACCTTTCCCCCCAAAGATACAAAGTCACAGCAGAGGAGATCAGGAGAGGATCAGGCCACCTTAGAATATGATTGGTCGCATATCTCAATATAGATAAAAATAAAAAGGTAGAGCTGAAGAGGAAGACTGAGGAGACAGTCGGCGTTAGTCCTGGCCCAACGACGAGTTTAACTTCTGTGTGTTCAAAACTGACTGAGGGTAAATTAGTAAATGTCCACTGCAATGTCAACACACTACAACACTGAGATGTTTTATCAATCAGTACTGTAAAATATGGTATAATATACAGACCACTGTATTCAACAGCATCAGACAACCTCATCTCAAAATGGTATGGGTAGCCTTATTTTAAATCTATATAATGATTTGTTTCCATTCTAAATTGTGTTGTGTTCAGGCCTCATCTAAATGCACATGTAATATTGTGCATTATTTATCATGAAAGAAATCCATTGAGATTATAGAACAATGTAATGGTATTCTTGGTGTAAATTAAAAATGGATTGTTACAATACTAGTATCACTTTTTTGTGTGTGTTCAGGAGAAGCCTGTGATTTGGTTGTGGGGATTGGCAGATTGGCAGCGCAGCTGAGTATCAAGTCAACAGAAAACACAATTAAACTCCTGTCTATATTTTACCTCTAGTTTTGTATGTATGCCACTCATGAAGACGGAAGCATATATAAGCACTGGTTTTTTTTTAATCCCGAAAATATGATTGCAGCTGCCTGCAATGTTATTTGATAGTGTATTTTGTTTTTTAAACCTCTAAATCTACAAATTAAAGCAACTAGATAGAGTTTTGAAGTAGGTTTCTTACACATTTACAAAGGATGTTATTTTTACCTTAATCAGTGACGTTTAAAGCTTAGGCAAACTGGTTACATGCCCAAGGACTCGAGCTGAATTGGGTATACCAGCAGTGATTTTTTAAAAATATATATTTGCGACTTTGATGACTTTTTTAAGATTTGCTCGCAATTGTATTTTAAATCAGCAGAATACATAAGAACATAAAGTTTACAAACGAGAGGAGGCCATTCAGCCCATCTTGATCGTTTGGTTGTTAGTAGCTTATTGATCCCAGAATCTCATCAAGCAGCTTCTTGAAGGATCCCAGGGTGTCAGCTTCAACAATATTACTGGGGAATTGGTTCCATACCCTCACAATTCTCTGTGTAAAAAGTGCCTCCTATTTTCTGTTCTAAATGCCCCTTTATCAAATCTCCATTTGTGACCCCTGGTCCTTGTTTCTTTTTTCAGGTCAAAAAAGTCCCCTGGGTCGACATTGTCTATACCTTTTAGGATTTTTATATAATATTAGTGGGAACACACTTTATAGGGCAGGCAGGACAGAAGAGGCAGAGGGGTAGCGCTATGCATAAAAAATAGTCTTGAAGCCCAGGTGTTAAATCTGGACAGAGAAAACAACGCTGAATCAATATGGGTCAGAATAATGGACGCAAATTTAAAGGGCATAATAATAGGAGCATGCTATAGACCACCAATTTCAAACGCTGAGCAAAATTATCTGTTATACAATGACATTCGAAATGCGTGTAGAAAAGGAGAAGCCATACTAATGGGGGATTTCAACTTCCCCCGTATAAAATGGGAGAACCCGGTGGGGAGCATGACGGACGACATTGAAATGGTATAAATGACAAATGACTGCTTCCTAACGCAATTTGTCAAGGCACCGACTAGACGGGAGGCATGCCTTGATTTAGTCTTTTCAAATAACAAAGACAGAATAACTAAAACAGAGGTCAGAGAGCCATTGGCAAATTCTGACCACAACATGGTCTCATTTGAAGTGTTTTTTAAAACCCCAAAAGTAATGACTAAAGCTAAGGTTTACAATTTTAGAAAAGCAAACTATGAAGGTATGAAACAGAGACTAACAGAAGTAGATTGGAGTAAAATAGAGAAAACATCCAAAGAAAAAGGATGGCTGTTTTTTAAAAATGTAGTACTAAAGGTGCAAAACAATTATATTCCAAAAGTAGACAAATCTAAATCTAAAACAAAATGGCCAAAATGGTAAAATAGATATTTCCATTACACGAGAGTAAATGTTAAAACTTCATACTGATTTGAACTCGGCTCTCGCCAAGATAAGCACCAACTAAGACGTAGCTTTACAGTAAACTAATGTGATCCATCTGTGTCTCCATCCATTTGCGCTTCCTTCCATATGATGATGTAGATATCCTTCTGTTGATGGCTGAAGTGTAATGCTGGCTCCAGGGATCAGATTATTGCCTCCCTAGTGTATCAGTACACAAAACAGCTGCGATGCTGGCTCCGGGGATCAACCACAGTGCGGTCTCCCCAGCGCATCAGAATGACAACCATCTGGATTGAGCTAAGTAAGGTACATCTCTGGGGTCTTCAAGTGGGCACCTTCCATTCTCGGTGTTTCGTCGACTAGCCCACCACACCTCAAGAGGGCTCGACGGTGATTCTGGCGTCCCAGCATCACCCCCCTCCGTCCCCCATTCAACTCAGCCCAGCTTACTTACCCGTACATCAGCGTTTCTTTCTATCTATTGTGCTTGAGATCCCCAGCCAAAATCTTTCCGTCTCAACCACAGCCAGTTGCTGCTCCTCTCTGCTGCTTCAGATAAGTTATTCACTGTGCGACGCAACTCTTGGCCACTGAATCTGACGTCTCTGAGAAACCGGGTTGTAGAGTGTGCCACAAATCCTCAACAACCCACCTCCACTGGGTAAACCCGGACTCTCCATCCTCGCTGTTCCGCTTCAGTGGCTAGTTGAGCGTACCGCAGTTTCTTCCTCTCATACGCCTCATCTACAGCATCCTCCCATGGCACTGTTAACTCCACCAGGTGAACAAGGCGTGCTGATCCAGACCACAAGACAATATCTGGCTGAAGGTTAGTGGTGGCAATCTCAGGTGGGAAAATAAGCTGTTGACCTGCCAGCATTTTCCAGTCTCTAGCAGCTTCCAGTTGTCCTGGGCGAGGATTGGTTTTAACACCTTTGCTTGGTGGTTGCTCTCCTGAGTGGAGGAATGTTGTGTTTTGTGTGTAATGTTTTGATGGAACAGGTGGCAACTTATTGGTCATGTTACGCTTGTCTTCCAATGCTAAGGCCAAACATCGCAGCACCTGGTCATGGCGCCAAGTAAACCGTCCTTGGCTAAGAGCCACCTTACATCCTGTCAAAATGTGCATTAATGTTGCATGCGATGAACACAAAGGACATGAGTGATCCTCTCCTACCCAGAGGTTTAAGTTCTGTGGTGATGGGAAAACATCATATGTTAACCTGATGAGGAAACTGATCCTCCTCTGTTCCATTGACCATAGGTCTTGCCAGCCAATCTTGCGTTGTTCCACACTTTCCCATCTCATCCTCTCCTCCTGCTTTTGCACCTCGTTGACTACCAGCTTCCTCCGTTGAGCTGGGGCTGCCTTGTGCCATGTAGGAGGAGCTGAACTGAGACCAAGACCCCCTCTTCCATGCTGAACTTGCCCCATGATATCACCAATTCGAAGGGCAGCCTTTGCATCCTCCACAGTTTTCTTTGCCGCCCACTTCCAGTTTTCAACACAGGTGCTACCTCCCTTATGCATTTGTCACGTGACTACTAATGTCATTTCCATTCTGACCTTGGCACACTTAAACTCCTCGGTTAGAGCGGAGACTGGTAGCTGCAATATTCCTTTACCATAAAGTCCCACTCTGCTGAGGCAGCGTGGAACTCCTAACCATTTCCTGATGTATGAACTGATTAAATCTTCCAGCTTCTCTACTGTTGTCAAAGAAACCTCGTACACAGTCAGTGGCCACAGCAACCTCGGCAGTAGACCAAACTGAAAGCACCAGAGTTTTAGTTTGCCTGGTAAAGCGCTGCTGTCTATGCTCTTCAACCCTTCCACTGCTTGTTGTCTAACTTCTCCCACACAAACTGTGTCCTTTAGATCCCCGTCGTACCATCTCCCAAGACTCTTCACTGGCTTCTCAGACATTGTTGGTATTGCCTCACCATTAATGAAGAACATTTTATCTACTACTTTACCTTTAATTATAGAGATGCGCCTTGATTTAGTGGGCTTGAATTGCATTTGTGCCCATTCAATGTTATTGGTTAATTTGCCCAATAATCGATTAGTGCCGGCTACTGTTGTAGTCATGGTTGTCATGTTATCCATGTATGCTCGAATTGGTGGTAGTTGCATTCCAGAAGCCAAGCGCTCTCCTCCCACTACCCATTTTGATGCCCTAATGATTACTCCCATTGCCATGGTAAAAGCCAGTGGAGAAAAGGTGCATCCTGCCATTATTCCAACTTCTAAGCATTGCCATGTAGTGCTGAATTCTGAAGTTGAAAAACTAAATTGCAAATCTCCAAAGTAGTTTTTCACTAAATTTGTTATTGTCATCGGTACACTGAAAAAATCAAATGCCGCCCAAAGAAGTTCATGTGGCACTGAACCATATGCATTAGCCAAATCCAGGAACGTCACATGGAGCTCCTTCCTCTCCTTTTTAGCTGATTGAATTTGTTGCCAGATCACATTGATGTGTTCTAAGCATCCTGGGAAACCTGGAATGCCCGCTTTTTGTATTGAAGTGTCAACGAAGCAGTTCTTTAATAGGTAAGTTGACAATCTCTGAGCAATAATGCTGAAGAAAATCTTGCCTTCTATGTTTAATAGGGACATAGGGTGAAACTGACTGATGCTTGTAGAATCTTTTTCTTTAGGTATAAAGACTCCACCTGCTCGGCGCCATGCTCTTGGTACAACCTGTTTTTCCCATGCCACTTTCATCAAGTTCCACAGAATTCGTAGAACTCCTGAAGCACTCTTGTACACTCTGTACAGAACTCCATTAGGCCCTGGAGATGATGAAGCCCTTGCTTTTTTTTCACAGCTTGCTCTACTTCTTTCCACTTAGGTGCACAGTCCTCCATTTGGTATTCTGATGGATTGATAGGTGGGATGTCTGAAGGAATTGACATAGGCTCCTGCCTTTTTGAATCTGTATGCGTTTCCTCCAAATACCTCTCCAGCTCAAACTTAGATGCTTTTAGTGTGCCATTCTTCTCGCTGGTGAATAACTTCTTTACAAATTTGAATGGGTCTTTTTGTAGCATTTCCGAGGGCACTCAGCTCTGCGCAATGTTGCAAGCTTATCTTTTATGACCCTTTGTAAGAGATTGAGTCCCTCCTTGTGACTTTGTTCTGCTCTTCTCCATTGCTTCCTCAGCTGTCTCCTTTCTCTAACTAAGCATTCAATCTCCTGCTGCCGTCTAGACTTTCCAGGAATAGTTTGTACTTTGTCCTTCCTTTTTTCAACTCCAAACCTCTCGCTTCCATATGCGTAGATGATGTCCCCAAATTTATCCAGCTTCTTTTCAACTGTTCCACTTAACCTTTCCAACGCAAAGCAAAGATGTGTGTTTACTGTGTCCCATGCAGTTTTCTCACAAGCTCTAGGCCTGTGCCCGTCGAGGTTATTTTCTCTCTTATGCTGGTTTGTCTTATCGGGTTCACAAGGATCATTAGGTTCATCACTAACTGTGTCCATGCAAGTCCTCCTCACGTCTATGACAGGGGTGCTGATATCCTGCGAACTGTGGTTTGCTTCCTGTCGCTGGATTTCATTTGACTGACTTGACTGACTTCGTAAGAAGTACCGATCAATGCGAGGCTCTTGTCTCTTCTCCCTCAAGCATTTAATTCTCCCTTGATGAATCTTCAAAACCCTGACCGTTGTTGCCTTGCTCCAGCCGCAGACACAAACCTGGAGTTCCATGTCTTTGCTAACTGCAGATCTTGAACTAGTCTTCTGTGAAGTACGCTCCATACTCATATCCGTTTCCATTCCTAAGTTGTTAACCGTGTTGTCCAACGTTGAGTCATCTTCCGCCCCCGCTCTCGCAGTCTCTAGGGGTATTTTTCTCTTTAATTTCTTAGAAGCCTTGGGCGGGTGTCTCCAGCATCCTGTAAACATGGAGCTGGATACTGCCGACAAGGTTAGCTAACCCTTGCCAGCCCCAATAGGGTGTCTTTCCTCCTGTCAGCTGTCTCTCCAGGCTGTCACGAGGTCTTTCCCTTGTTGCCAGATGCACTATTCACAGCAGTCACTGGACGTATCCAGATCTTCATGATTTCCATTAGACGAGAGTAGATGTTAAAACTTTATGCTGATTTGAACTCGGCTCTCGCCAAGATAAGCACCAACTAAGATGTAGCTTTACAGTAAACTAATGTGATCCATCTGTGTCTCCATCCATTTGCGCTTCCTTCCATATGATGATGTAGATATCCTTCTGTCTGGTGTTGATGACTGAGGTGTAATGCTGGCTCCAAGGATCAGCTTATTGCCTCCCTAGCGCATCAGCACACACAATGGCTGCGATGCTGGTTCCGGGGATCATCCACAGAAAAAGGATGGCTGTTTTTTTAAAAATGTAGTTCTAGAGGTGCAAAACAATTACATCCCAAAAGTAGACAAATCTAAATCTAAAACAAAATGGCCAAAATGGTTTAATAGATCAATTAAAAAAATATTCAGCGAAAAAAGGCACTTTTCAAAGCGTTTAAAAGGGACCAAAAACAAAGTACACAGAAAGAGTACTGGGAACTGCAAACACAAGTCAAAAAGGAAGTTAGAAAGGCCAAGACAGAGATAGAAATAAGTATTGCTAGTGGGCTAAAACCAATTCCAAAATGTTTTTCCAATATTATAACAGAAAAAGAACATTCAAAGAGGAGGTTAAATGTCTAAGAGACACAAATGGCAAAAAACATAGATGAAGAAAAAAAATAGCAAATATATTAAATGATTACTTTTCACAGGTTTTTACAAAGGAGGACACAGACATGTTGACGTGTTCCTGTCCAGTTTTAAATAACTTTAGCATAACAGAGGCAGAAGTGTTAAAGGGACTAGCTCTTAAAATAAACAAATCCCCTGGGCCGGATGAGATCCTTGACACAGGGGTTGTACCGACAGACTGGAAAATTGCAAACGTAATACCGAACCACAAAAAGGGAGACAAAACCGAACCAGATAACTACAGACCAATAAGCCTGACTTCTATTATATGTAAACTTATGGAAACTATAATAAGATCTAAAATGGAAAATTACCTATATGGTAACAATATCCTGGGAGACAGCATGGTTTTAGGAAAAGGAGATTGTGTCTAACTAACCTCCTTAATTTTTTTGAGGATGCAACATCGACAATGGATAATTGCAAAGTATACTACATGGTTTACTTAGATTTCCAGTAAACTTTTGACAAAGTCCCGCATAAAAGATTAATTCTCAAACTGAACGCAGTAGGGATTCAAGGAAATGCATACACATGGAGTAGGGAGTGGTTAACATGTAGAAAACAGAAAGTACTGATTAGAGGAGAAACCTCAAAATGGAGCGAGGTAACCAGTGGTGTACCACAGGGATCAGTATTAGGTCCTCTGCTATTCCTAATCTACATTAATGATTTAGATTCTGGTAGAGTAAGCAAACTTGTTAAATTTGCAGATGACACAAAACTAGGAGGAGTGGCAAAGGTCATTCAAAATGATCTAGACAGCATTCAGAACTAGGCAGACACACGGCAAATGACATTTAATAGAGAAAAGTGTAAAGTATTGCACGCAGGCAATAAAAATGTGCATTATAAATATCATATGGGAGATACTGAAATTGAAGAAGGAATCTATGAAAAATACCTAGGAGTTTATGTTGACTCAGAAATGTCTTCATCTAGACAATGTGGGGAAGCTATAAAAAAGGCCAACAAGATGCTCGGATATATTGTGAGAAGTGTTGAATTTAAATCAAGGGAAGTAATGTTAAAACTTTACAATGCATTAGTAAGACCTCACCTAGAATATTGTGTTCAGTTCTGGGCACCTCATTACAAAAAGGATATTCCTGCTCTAGAAAGAGTGCAAAGAAGAACAACCAGAATTATCCCGGGTTTAAAAGGCATGTCGTATGCAGACAGGCTAAAAGAATTGAATCTATTCAGTCTTGAACAAAGAAGACTATGCGGTGATCTGATTCAAGCATTCCAAATCCTAAAAGGTCTAGGCAATGTCGACCCAGGTGCCTTTTTTTGACCTGAAAAAAGGAACAAGGACCAGGGGTCACAAATGGAGATTAGATAAAGGGGCATTCAGAACAGAAAATAGGAGGCACTTTTTTACACAGAGAATTGTGGGGGTCTGGAACCAACTCCCCAGTAATGTTGTTGAAGCTGACACCCTGGGATCCTTCAAGAAGCTGCTTGATGAGATTCTGGGATCAATAAGCTACTAACAACCAAACGAGCAAGATGGGATGAATGACCTCCTCTCGTTTGTAAACTTTCTTATGTTCTTAGATCTGTCTGTCTGTCTCTCTCTCTCTCTCTCTCTCTCTCTCTCTCTCTCTCTATATATATATATATATCCACCAAGGTGAGATGCATTGAAATAAATAAATAGAGATCTGTCTGTTTGTATCTATCTATATCTCTCCATCCATCAAGGTGAGACACATTCAAATACATAAATAAAGAGCTCTGTCTGTCTGTGTCTCTATCTGTCCTATCTATATCTCTCTCTATCTCTCTATCCATCTGGCAATAAATATATTTAAATATTCAAACTCCAGTAAATGGTGAAATCTCTCTGTGCTGTGGTACTCCAGTAAAAATGACCACGCCCCTGATGTGAGGGGAGCGTTCGTGTCCAGTCGGCTTTTAAAACGCTCCGCGCGGTCGTTAGTCGCCATTGATTCGTGCTCTGTTGCAAAGGTGAGGGAAGGACAGCCTTTCCTGCTTTGAAATCAACATGATAAAGAATTGTTTTTATTTAATTCCTTCTGGTCGATGCTGTTTGAGGGCGATTCAGGAGTAAGAGTAATGATCTTTTTGCACACACCTTGTATCTGCTTCCATTCTCTACACGGCTCTCAGATGTGCAGTTTGGAAAAAATCACGTGGTTACAGCAAAACGTTTCATTTGAAACAGGACAGCTGGCACCACGCTGGCTTGAAGAACTAGTTCTCTTTGCACAAGCCACGCCTTCACATAGAGGCGCACTTCCTTGATCACCAGGTGCCGGATTTTTGAAACTCTGGTAATCGGATTTCCGCGTTTGAGCTGGATTATATTGTGCAATTTGGTTTTTCAAAACATCGAAATGCAATCGGGATTACTGTGATCCGGATTTCGTTTTGGTAGTCCGATCGCACTTTTCACGATTAAATGTTGCAATTGGTTTTTTCAGAATTTAAAGAGGAGCTCGGGATTATTTTGATCCAAAATACCAGGATTACTGTGATCCTGCTGCGGAGGTGGATTTAGCTTTTAAATGATCACAGAACATCGATATTGTGTTTGAACTGTCAGCAAACACACGCTATATGTCCAAATAGAGTGTAATAATATAATATTTACATATTTAAGTTTTGTATACATGCAAGCAAAAAGGAAAACACGTATTTATTGGTATAGCTTTAATAAAACAGCATACGCATATGCCTATGCATATGCCTTCACATACGCCTCCTTAAAACTCGTCTGAGATGCTGGACTCCGATCCGACGAGGAAGAGATGTCTAAAAACACATATCATTTTTTCAAAAGTTTTATTTGAAGGGTGAAAATAAATATTAGTTAAACAAGTAGTATGAAAATGCTTGAGTAAGTCTGTGTAAGCCATATTGAAATATGGATAGGTAAATCAGCACTTTACAAGGACATCGCACTTTGGCTGTGTGCCGAGAACATCTTGTGAGACTTTGTTTTCTTTTAAGATGAATATACGTTCTGCTGCACGCACACACTATTTTGTCTTGTTTGTGCGTTACTATGAAAAGCTGTACCTTGTAACTACGTGTCAGAGAAGCATTAGCAGACTGCCTGTGACGTGTTGTCTCTCCAGAATTCTGCTTAATAAAACTGCTGCTTCGGATCAACTCTCGGAGGATCTTTATTTAAAATTTGGTCCCTACATATTTTTATTCAATTTAGATTTAGTTATTTAATTTCTGCTAAGTAGGCATAAGTACAATAACCATTATTGGCATGTGTTATATGTGTACTAACATTAAAAGTGATTTAGATTTTGTTAAAAAAACAAATGTAAAACAAAATAAATGTGTGTATTAATCATTATTACCATGATCTTATTTATTTTGTTAAATTAGGTTATATCATAAATAATGCCTATATATATATATATATATATATATATATATATATATATATATATATATGGGTTAGTGTGGTATCATGTTTTAAAATCCATGTTTTTGCTATAGCTGCATGTCTTTCAAAACTGCACATCTGAGAGCTGGGTAGCGAATGGTAGTACAGGACGGGAGGGGAGATTCATGGAGTTATTTTGTCAGCTACAATTAGTTTGGTTTAATCACACTATACAATGTTATTATTATTATTATTATTATTATTATTATTATTATTATTATTATTATTATTTGTTTTAAACAATTGATGACATGATATTTATAAAACAGCAGCTCCAACGTTCGTTAGCCCTTTTTCCCCAGTAAGTATTTCATCACCGGGGGACACTGCTGTTGTACCCTTGAGCAAGGTACTTTACCTAGATTGCTCCAGTAAAAACCCAACTGTATAAATGGGTAATTGTATGTAAAATAATGTGATATCTGTATAATGTGAAATAATGTATAATGTGATATCTTATAACAATTGTAAGTTGCCCTGGATAAGGGCGTCTGCTAAGAAATAAATAATAATAATAATAATCACCGTTTGCTTGTAGTCTTTGGTTTTAGGTTGATAAAGGCACAGCAGTTTTGGCAGGTACTGACACAGAGACCACAACTCAAGGTGAGTGACCCAAACTAAATACTCACTAAAAACTACTAGAAAAACCTTTACTGCTGCTGAATGAAATACAACATGAAGGGATTTTTAAAGATGGTCAGCTGTCCTTTAAAGGGAGGGACTATTGATCATGTTAATAAAGCTAATAAGAGGTGAGAGAATGGATTTTAAAGATGGTCAGCGCTCCTTCAAAGGGAGGGACCAGTGATCATGTTAATAAAGCTAATAAAAGGTGAGAGAATGGATTTTAAAGATGGTCAGCGCTCCTTTAAAGGGAGGGACCAGTGATCATGTTAATAAAGCTAATAAGAGATAAGAGAATGGATTTTGAAGCAGCCTGTCTGTGTCTCAGGTCTGGACAGTCTTGGGGAACGCTGTGCTCAGTATAAGAAGGACGGTGCTGATTTTGCTAAGTGGAGGTGTGTGCTGAAGATTTCGGACCGCTGCCCCTCCTCTGTGGCCATCGCGGAGAACGACAACGTGCTCGCTAGATATGCCAGCATCTGCCAACAGGAGAGAGTCGGAGTGTGTGTGTCTGTCTCCCTGACAAGAATAAATAAGTTTTGCCAAAGCAATGTATAACAAACATTACTAAAACATTTCCCTCCTAACTTCTTTCACCCTCCCTTTCTCCCTCTCTTCCATCATCCTCTTCCCTTTCTCCATCTTCCTCATTCCTCTTTCCCTCTTCCCTTTCTCCCTTCCTCTCCTTCCCTCTTTCACCCTCCCTTCCCCCATCTTCTTCCATCACCCTTTTCCCTTTCTCCCTGTCTTGTTCCTTCCTCTATTTCCCTCTTCCCTTCCTCTTTCACCCTTTCTCCTTTACTCTCTGTCCTTCTACCTCACTCTCAGTTGTAGCCCTGTGTTGGGATTGTGATGTGACGTGTTCACTGTGTGTCCCTCAGGCTGTGATATGTCTCTGCGTACGGGCCAGCGAGTATGGCTGTGTGTCTGTCCTCCCCCAGCAGGACTGACAGTCTCTGTGTGTCAGGCATGTTTGGGAATTCTGGGACAGAACTACAGAATTTTGGGGAAGAAAATGTCCCTTGTTTGCCTGTATTTACTGCAGTGTGATAGAAAGTGCATCTCTGTCTCTCCCAGTTCATAGTCACCACATAGCCCCCTATCTCTGGGCAGCCAGGACTGTCTGCGTCGTCTTGTTTCGATGGCCAGGTGGTGGGCACTGAGCCTGTACTTGTCTGTCTGTCTCTTCTCTCTCTCTCCCCTTGTCCCCTGTATAACCTCTCTCTCCCCTTGCCCCTGTATAACCTCTCTCTCCCCTTGTCCCCTGCATAACCTCTCTCTCCCCTTGTATAACCTCTCTCCTCTTGTCCCTTGTATAACCCGCTCTCTGTCTATTTGTACGGCCACCTTATGGATGTACCCAACCACACCACCCCCTTTTAATATATAGCAGAGGGGGACTCCCAAAAAAAAACAGTTTAATATGAATAATCCCCACACACAAGAACCCTTCAAATAAATGAAAGTACAGAGGTCAGTACATAAAGATTTATTATAAAAATGGGAAAAAGCCCCAAATTTCATAGAGCACAGATACAAACAAAACAAACAATCTGTTATACTAAGTAATAATCAACAATTCAATGATACTTAGTCATAGAAATACAAACGAATAATATGCAATTGTAAAGGTTCCAGCAAGTAGGATGTAATTGTGGAGATCGGTGAAGGCAGCCCACCACCAAAAGACAGGAGGGCGACAGAGCCACCTAGTGAACAATCAACACAAACGAATCAGTGAAACAAAATAACCAACGCAAATAAAAAACAAATATACTTAAAACTACAAAATCATCAAAAAAAAATAAAACACCCTGCATAATTAAATCAAGAATAACACAACACACACAGTGCTCAACCAAATACCAAAAAAAATAAAACACCCTGCAGTGACTCTCAAGAATAACACAACACACACAGTATCAACTGAATCAACAGAATAACACCTGAACAAGAATAACAATCAACACACACACAGTGCTCAACCAAATACCAAAAAAAATAAAACACCCTGCAGTGACTCTATCAAAAATCCTGAATCAAGAATAACACAACACACACAGTGCTCAACCAAATACCAAAAAAATAAAACACCCTGCAGTGACTCTATCACTATCCTGAATCAAGAATAACACAACACACACAGTGCTCAACCAAATACCAAAAAAACAAAACACCCTGCAGTGACTCTATCACTATCCTGAATCAAGAATAACACAACACACACAGTGCTCAACCAAATACCAAAAAAATAAAACACCCTGCAGTGACTCTATCACTATCCTGAATCAAGAATAACACAACACACACAGTGCTCAACCAAATACCAAAAAATCAAAAATCAAACACCCTGCAGTGACTCTATCACTATCCCAGCAACAGAAAGTGCACCGCCTCCACAGAAATACACAAAAGACTTAGTTTGGATATAAAGTATGCTATACGCAAATGGTGAATCAGCTGTGTGCAATATGATCTCAAATAACTATCAATTGGTTTACAAGCGTTGCTAAAGTTACATAAAAAAAAAACCTGTATTGACACTATCTAAGAAAAACAGTGGGAAGCGTTCTTTATCCTCAGGCGAGTCTGGATTCAAACATCTATCATGGCCTGCCCTACAAATACCGGAACTCTACTCGTCAAACAAACATCAGACAGACACCCGGGAAAACAGCTCCGTGGAAAATGTGTGCTACTCTGAAATGACAAACGCTGTGGCACTTTTAAAGGTAAGATAATCATTTCGTAATCTCCCAATCCACAGCACCTGTTGATGATGTTGATCAGCTATGCTAATTAAACATCTAAATCAGGGTATTTTAGCAAATCAAGCCCTAATGTTCACTGAATATAATAAAATCAGTAGCACCCGCTACAATCTATTATTATTATTATTATTATTATTATTATTATTATTATTATTATTATTATTATTATTATTATTATTATTGAAATGATCAGGAGACAGGAGTTTGAGCAGGGTTAGAAACTCACTCTAGCCCTACTGCTGCTGCTGCTGCACCCAGTCCTGGGGTTCAGAACTCCCCTCAATGAAGTCTAGTATTATTAATAATATTGAAATGATCAGGAGCCAGGAGTTTGAGTAGTGTTAGAAATTCACTCTAGCCTTGCTGCTGCTGCTGCACCCAGTCCTGGTGTTCAAAACGCCCCTCAATGAAGTCTATTATTAATATTGAAATGAACGCCATTAACCAGTGCCCCCTGCCCAAGCCCTGGAAGATCACCTTCTCCTATGGGACAGCCTGGTAGACTTGCCTGCCCAGGCCTCCACGCTCTCCGCCTGGGCAGGCAAGCCAGGAAACCTCCAGGCTGCGCAAGTGGTCTTCACGGAAAGAGCCAAGGTACGGAGGGGCATTCAAAAAGTGCCGGTCTTAATTTTTTTTTTTTAAAAGGAGACAATATCCTTAAATTGAGCTCCAATATGAGCCAAGATGCTGTTTTGCATATCGAGCATCTCCTCCTTGCCTTCAAACATAAAAACAGCCTCTTCACAATCCCTTTTAAATCCTTCACACAGATGTTCTAAATCTGAGCAGGGCTGCAGACCCTGTAAATACTGACTGTGACCAACATCATGAACATTGGAATGGTCTGACTTCTTGGTTATTTTGTTTTGAAGTGTTTTTGTCCTGTTTCCATGATTGCTCTCTCTCTGGCTGGTGATTTTTGTAATGTTGTTTCTTGTCAGGGACCCCCTTGTGAATGATATGTCTCTCTCAAGGGCTCTGTCCTGGTTAAATGCATACATTTGGATGATTGGCTGTAATGCCATTGGAGCTGTCTTCAGTCAGTTTTGTACATTACTGTTGAATTTAACTGGTGTGTGTGTGTCTGTCTATCTCTCAGTGTATCTTTCTTTGTGTGTCTCTCTCTGTGTGTCAAGGTGAGGCTCAAGCAATTAGGGAAAAAGGTAGAAAATCAGCCAGACTGCAGTAGTGATGCTACTAAGCACTTTTATTTAACCCACTGAAGATATATACACACCTGCCTCATTTTAAAACTGAATAATCCAGTGGAGCTCCAATCACGGCTCACCGTTAAATAGGAAAGTAAAGAGAATGCTGTTGTTGATGGAGTTGGTGCAATAATTGTGTGCATTTATACTGTAGAATGTGAGTGAAGGGAAACAAGTACCGGTGTAAATGAATATTGGTTCCCTTGAAATATCTTTGTCCCTTCCTCCACCCCACATGCATGTGTGTGATGTGTCCTATTTCTATGTGAATTCTGCATGTATAATGCTCGTGAATGTGAGTAATGTTTGCAGGCTGTTCTCATGTATTATTGCAGGTGAGACTGGACCTGTTGGAGGAGACTGGGTGGTACAAGTTTAGGGTTTGGGTTAGTTGAAAGTGCAGGGATAGAGATTTGTATGCAAAGAAAGATGACTGTTAAAAAAAAAAAAAAAAAAAATTCAAATAAGGGGGAAATATTGGTTCCTAGGGGGAGTTAATATTTGTTCCTAGGGGAACAAATATTCTCTGACACCGGTACAAAACAAGTCATGGACAAAAAAATACATCACAAAAATAAACACTTGTTTACAAATTAGGGGTTTTCACTGTGTTAGTGTCTGTCTCTGTGTGCAATGTCTGTGTGTGTCTCTGTGGGTGCTACTGATTTGGTTTGTTATTTCTTTCTTCAGATTAATGGATTGGCATCGACTGGATCTTACGTTCAGAGCGGACAGAAAGACAAGGCTGCCTCCCAGTCTCTCTTCACTGCCAGTTACTAGACCAGTGCGCTCCATTAAACTGGGACCAGTAAACCTCACACACTGAGCCACTGATTTTGCACCAAACAATCAGAATTTTACATTCCAAAAGATGCTTTTTACAAATATAAAAGAATGTGAAGACGTCTGCCTTTCTTCCAGAGCATTTGAAGTCATGTGGAGCTTTAAATAAAAAAAATAGTGTGTGGAAATTGATGATTTTTCTTTTTTCTTTAAGTGATTATAGCTTAACAAAATATTTTCATAAATATGACCTGGTTGGAAGTTGCATTAGCTCTCAGATGTCCAGTTTTTGAAAGATGTTCTTGCAAACCTGGATTTGACATGATAACTGGATTAAAGGACGTTCTGTTTCTGTGCCTCGCACTTGGGGCTGCTGGCCCCCCCGGTCACATCACCTCTGCAGTGTCTTCTGGGTCATGATACTGGCTCACAGCATGCCAGTCAACAGGGGGAGCAGCAGCTGATTGATTAATGACAGGAAAGAAGCCAGCGAAGGGGTGGGGACAACTTTACCCTCCAAGTGATCAAGGAAGTGCAACACTAACTGAAACCATGGCTTGCAAACAGAGATTTCATTAAACTGGGTGTAGCACTGTAGCACATATCACGCTATAAAATGAAAAGTTTACGTTCCAGTAAGCTTTTGAAAGCCTGGCTTGTGCAAACAGAGATTACCCCAGGGTAGTACTAGAGGTGTTCAAATGAAAATCCGTATTTTGCTGCAACATTTTTCAAAAACTGCACATGTGACAGCTGTGTAGCAAATGGAAGTGATGGACCGGTAACATTGAGGGAATTATTTTATGAGCTACAGTAGAATTATTTTAATAAGAACTGAAATTGGTTTCAGTGGTCTGTGTAACCCTCATCATAGAAACTAAAATAAAATAGAATAAAAAACAACAGGCACAAATGGTTTATATTTTTAGTATGCTGAATAAAAATGACAATTTAAATACATCTGAACTCAACCTATTTTGTTTCTTTTAGTATTTCGAAATCAGACTGCTTTGAGGGGGAGGGGGATATGTAAACTAACTGGAGTGTGTACAGGGCCTGCAATCCTGCTCAGATCCCCACTTTAAGTTTCAAACGAAGTACAGATATCATCCATTACTGTTAAACACGCAAGCTTTGAAATGCTAAAAAAACTTAAATGACAAACTGAAGACGATGAGAAAGACTTCTAGTGGAAATGTTTGCCATTGAATTTACACTAAGAACGCGGAGAAAGACTTCTAGTGGAAACGTTTGCCATTGCCATTTATTTATTTGTCAGGCTGTGTGCCTCTGTGCAGGCAGACTGGCAGTGGCTGGGGATGCACACTGAGCGCTCAGATCTCGCCGCTGCTGTGCTCGCTCTTGAATTTCTGGTATGCCTCCATGGTGGGGAACTGCTCTGTGTACTTGGGGTGGAAGATCTTGAGGATTTCCTGCAACTCTCCCCTGCGAGCATCGTCAACCGCTGTGCGACCCCAATTATCCCTCACCTGCAGAAAGGGAGAGAGTAGGGCGTGAAAGGGAGAGAAACAGGGAGAGGGGAACGGGAGAGAGAGAGGGAGTGGGGGAGAGAGTAGGGGGTGAAAGGAAGAGAGACAGGGAGAGGGAGAGAGGGAATAGGGGGTGAAAGGGAGAGGGAGCAGGGGAGAGAGTAGGGGGTGAAAGGGGGAGGCAGGGAGAGAGGAGAGGGACAGGTAGAGGGGAGAGGGACAGAGTAGGGGTGAAAGGGAGAGAGGCAGGGAGAGGGGAGCGGGAGCAGGGGAGAGAGTAGGGGGTGAAAGGGAGAGAGGCAGCAAGAGAGAGAAAGTAGGAGGCAGGGTGACGGAGAGGAAGGTGAGAGGCAGGGGGTAAGGAGAGAGAGAGAGGAATAATGGAGAGGCAGGGAGCTTGGAGGGAGGGAGAAAGGGGTGGTGTTTGCTACGGAGCCTCATTAACCTTGCTGCAGCCCCACGTGTCTACTCCCCCCCTCCCCCTCCCCCTCTCTCACCAGTGGTGTGGATCCGTAGTACAGCAGTTTCTCCACCATCTCTGGATCGTTGGCCGACACGGCTACATGCATCGGAGTCCTCGTGTCGTAGTCGGCCTCTTCGAGGTTTGTTCCCGACAGGAACCACCCGTGCAGCAGCTGGAAGTCCTTCGTGGCTACTGCACTGGAGGGGGGCGTGGCCAGAACACAGGGTCAAACTGAGGGCACTTAGACTAGAACACAGTGTGTGGAGATTGCTAACTATAGCAGCTAGACTAGAGCACAGTGTCTGGAGATTGCTAACTATAGCAGCTAGACTAGAGCACAGTGTCTGGAGATTGCTAACTATAGCAGCTAGACTAGAGCACAGTGTTTGATTGCTAACTATAGCAGCTAGACTAGAGCACAGTGTTTGATTGCTAACTATAGCAGCTAGACTAGAGCACAGCGTTTGGGATTGCTGACTGTAGCAGCTAGACTAGAGCACAATGTTTGGGATTGCTGACTGTAGCAGCTGTTAACACAGGGGTTGGTATTGTTTTCACAGTGCATACTCACTTGCAGATCTCTAGGCCGACTCTAACAGGAGGGAGAGCTAACGAGGCCCCCTTAGCTCGAAGGATCTTTATAATATCGTAGTTTCTGTGCAAGGAGTTAGAAAGACAAAAGCAATTATTTGTATTAACTATCTCTCCTAATGTGCTAATAAAGACAGGTCTCTATCAATGCTAGGGGTGTCGATACTCGTATTTTCAGAGTAATTGTAATGGCCTTTATGAGGTATTTGTGAGCAGGCATTAAATCAATCAAAGCATGCCTATTTATTAATGGATTGATTTCAAAACAAGAAGAGCTGCCCTTCCCTCACCTTTACAATAGAGTATCAATGAACCTCCACTTTGAACCTTCAAGAGAATGAAATGCACTCTCAACACGATCAGAGGGAGACGCACCCGACACTCAAACATATTATAAGAGATGCCGGACACACCACAGATTAGCTGATATAAAACTGAGGTACAGGGAGAGGGGAGAGGGGAGAGGGAGGGGAGAGGAGAGGGAGAAGGGAGTGTCTGTCCTACAAAGAGTGCAAGAGAATGAATAGAGGGAGACACACCCGATACAGAAACATACACTAATAACCTTTATAATGTATAGTAAGCATAAACCTTGAAACCCCTTTCAAAAAATATCTCTTACAATTTGTGATGTTCAAATGTGAGAGCGATCTAGATTTTGATGTGCAGAGAGGTTAGGGTCTGGATTAGGGGTTGGTGTTTCAGGGGTACCTGTATTTGATAGCGAGGTACAGGGGTGTACCTCCAAACCGGTCTCTCACTGTGGGCTCCGCCCCCCTGGCCAGCAGGAATTTGACCATGTCGGTGTTGCCACAGATGGCTGCCATGTGCAAGGGGGTGGTGCCGTCATAGTCACCACAGTTTACATCAACCTGCGCGGGAGATAGAGGAGAGTGAGGAGGCACACACTTAAAAGTCTCTCAGTGTCTTCAGTGTAAATTCAATGACAAACGTTTCCACTAGAAGTCTTTCACGGATACAAAACTCATACATACCCGGCTTAGTATTTCCTGTAGAGACAGGAAGTCATTCCCTGTGACAGCTCCGCAGGCTAGAGATGGCAGCAAGTCTTCCAGCAGTCCTTTCCTCTCCTGCACAGACAGAGATAACAATGAAAGCCCTCCAGGAACGCTCTGTGAGCATTCTGCTTATATCAACAGTACAATGTGTGGACAAGAACAGGTATTTAATACAAATTAAAACTACTGAATTCAGAACGGCTTCCACTTGATATTATAATAGTATCGGCTATTATGGGATGCTTGTGTTAATCTTACTGCCCTCCACTTGCATTCGCTTGTCAGCTCTCAAATGTGCCGTTTCAAAAGTATTTTAACAACAGGTTAAAGAAAGCTGTCAGTTTCCTGGCCAGCTTCCAGCGCCTCCTCAAGACACACCTGTTCAGACAGCATCTGTAAACCTCACAACTCTCCACTATGCTGGACTAGACAGCACCCAACTGTACCAGTACTTGCATCAGCTTGTACTTGCAATGAGCTGCTCCATACATTGCCATATTCTACTACTGCTCTCAATTGTAATTATATTTGCTGTATCTCTTACTTGATTTTACTCTTAAAGGTACTCTTTTGTAATTAATCTTCTTTGAAATTGTTCTTATCTATTTATTGTACTGACTACTCTCATAACCAAATATTTGTAAGTTTAACTGCTCTTAGTTGAAATCACTCTGAAACATAATCAACATAATCTCCTAGGTCTTTTTCATAGTAATCATTTAATATATTTGCTATTTTTTTTCTTAGTCTATGATTTTTCCATTTGTATCTCTTAGACATGTAAACTCCTCTTTGAATGTTCTCTTGCTGTTATAATATTGGCTTAAACTAAATAGCCACAAATTATACACCCAGGAGTGTACTGAAATTAGCAGTCAGTATGACAGCAATCCCCGAGATTAACTACAAAAGAAAATGTCAGCATCTCGCCCTACTGGAGGTAAATGAAGCAGATGAAACACAAAGCGCCAGACATAATGGGCTATGAAAGTTTTCCATGACTGACTAACTGAAAAAGAACATTGAGATTGATTTAAACAAAACGTCACAACAGCAGCAGCAGCGCCATCTACTAGACAAAACCCAGACATACACGTTGAAACAGTGATCCAGTTCAGTATCTACAAAGCCTAAACAAGAAACTATTATCGAAGCCCCGTAAAAGAAAATATTATACAAAGCGGTTTAAAATCAAATGTTTAATTGTTAATCTAACCATCTTAATTACTGTGGAACTACTTCTCTCAGTGGAAGGTGACACAAATAAATTATTAAAATAAAGATTAAAGTTTTCTTCATTTACCAATAACAACACACTCACAGACCCATTTAAGCAATAATATACTCCAGGGTCTGTGTGTTATCAGGAGATATATCACCACTTCCTGGGTGGTTGAAGGACTCCACTTCATCTAGAGCAGGGCTTCTCAAACTAGAACCTTAATTGAACTGATCATTTGCTTAATTTTCAGCTCTTAAACAGTTGCAGCTCAAGTTACCTATAAAATGTTATAGCTAACTTGAAATATTCAACTGTTCAAGAGCTGAAAACAAGTAAAAAGGTCTGATTAAGCAAATTATTAGTTCAATGAAGGGTCTAGTTAAATAATTGAGAGCTGGGTTGGAATGAAAACCAGCAGCCACAGGGGGTCGCCAGGACCCAGTTTGAGAAGCCATGCACTAGTGCCTCACAACGGACACAAGGCGTGGTGATATTACCTCATGATAACACACACCCTGTCGTGTATTACTGCTTCATTAATGTAGTCATTAGGTTTAGATGTCACATTCCTTTGTTGTCACTGTATTGATTTAGATATTCAGGTTGGATACCTCGGAATCCTTATTGCGAAGCCAGCGGAACTCCAGCGTTTCTCCGACCCAGCGAAGGAAGCGTTTGTCCCGGATAACCACTCCCGTGATGATCGGCGCTGCCATGACAACCTATGAAATCACCCGCACAAGTTACAGCACGTCGAGTCATTTTTTGTAATACAGTATTAACGTTTAGTTTTCACAAAATATCATCAATAAGATTGTCAGCTTAAATACTTATGAGCTACCAAAATGTATTTGTTTCATATCGTTATTACTGTACTTATTTATTTGGTTAAACCGTAATCGAGCCTTCCATTTTAACTTCTTGAAGTTACCACAGCGTGTCTATGTATGAATTACTGACGAGTAATATTGAGATTTGATTACATTAGCAGATGAACGGATAATGTATGGATGTAATTTTGTGAAAACAATAAAAAAAGTTAATATTAAAAAAAGAAATACTACAACATTTTATAAATAAATAAATTATACACCAAACTGTATCAGATTCGTTTACTCTTAATATCATAACAAATATTCTTATTCTATATACGCACCTTCTTTTATTTGTTGGAAAACTGTCTGGAAATGAAGTTTTTTTTTTTTTTTTTTTTTTTTTTTTTTAATACAGTGCTATCTGAGTATTTAAAATATGATTTTCTTCAAAAATAAAATGTCAGCAACGGTTTGTTAATTAAACGAAGCGACTAACGGCGCTCGGAACTTTCGCATTTTTAAATCCTAACGGTCTCTGCTCAGCGGAGTGGAATGTTCAGGAGCCGGTTGCCTAGCAGCGTCTCCCCCTCCTTCTCTGCCCCGCCCCCTCTCTCCCTCTCTCGTTGCTCCAGCTAGGAGTTCACATTCAGCTTCCTTAGATTATATAGCGCCATTCTTTACTAACTTTTACAAGTGAGATTATTGGAGGCTTCGTGTTTTTAAGATGGTTCAGGTGCAGTCCGGCAGACTGACTGGAGCATCATTACAGTATACCGCACTGGGCTCGGCTTTGTGTGGCTGCTGATACACAAAATAACGTAATCTGTTCCTTTTTTTTGGTAATTGAAAAAGAACCCGGAAGAACCTGATGATTTCTGTGTATACGTATCGTGAGTGTTTGTTTGTTTGTCTAATTGTGTCTTGTAATTATTAGATGGCTAACACGTTCCGGAGCTGTCGCCAAGGGCCTGCACAAACCCGGAACAGCACTGCACTTGTATCACAAAGAAACTGTATTTTCACCACAAGCACTAAACCAAGCACTAAACAGACTTGTGTATGTGTTTTGTGTGGGTGTATAATAAACTGGACTATTATTTCGGGACAAACCCGGGAATTACAATTTAAGTAATACACGCCGCTGTATTACTAACATCATTTATTGTTTACAGTTTGTTTTGCCGTCAGGGTCTGGACATAAATATCATAAAACAACTTTGCACCTGGATTATAATTGTCTGTCTGTTCACTGATCACCTGCACACTGTTTACCACTTTGCCACACACAGCCGTTAAATGTATTTATCTAAATGCTAGATGTCTCAGAAACAAAATGTTAGAACTTGAAGCTACTGCACTAACAAGTAACTACAATGTGATAGGTGTTACAGAAACGTGGTTATCCGAGAGTGATGGAGACAAATATAATATTAGTGGGTATACACGTGTGGCAAGGTGGTAATGAGTAGAGCAGGTGAAGTGCAGGTGCAGGAATCCAGGAACAAACAGACAACAAAGTAAGGGTGAAATGGTTTGTTTTATTTTGTAATCCAATGGTCTGTTGACCAAGCAGAGAATAACAAGGAGTTTGCAATACACATAGCTGTAATATACAAATAAGAAGTTTGCAATATACAAATAAGGTAATGAAAAAGGGTTGCAGTCCCGTAAATAATAAGCACAGTACTAAACACACAAATAGACACACACACACAATCACAAGTCTAAAGTGAGGGCTCTCAGTGCATGTGGTGAAGTACAAGACAATACGTGCTATTACTGGTGAACACATGGTGAAATGTTGTCCGGGTTTTAGTGCTGGCCGTGGGCGACAGCTCCGGATCGTGTTAGCCGTCTAGTCTACATGAACAAATAACAATGAACAACGATTAGACAGGCAGACAAAACAAACAAAACACTCACGGTTCTCTCTGTTAATACACAGATCCTTTCGGTTTTAGCGTAACCATAATAAGGAACAGATCAGATTAGTACGTCCCCTATTTATACCGTCAACCGTGACCCCTTGGTAAACGAGCACATCCGCTCCTCCAATCCTCGGATGCCACACCGTTAACCTTCTGGGTCAATGGTTTAGTGTACCGGAGCGCCGCCCCCTTTCTAGATGGCCGACTTCCACTGAACCCTGGTGTGACAGGATGGCTGAGTAGTGACGTCAGGCCAGATGCAGGAACCAAACAAAACTGACACCAGGCAGTACTGCAGTTCAAAGACAAAAAGATTCTGCAGCGCCGTTTATTTAAATACAAAAATAAAATAAAAGGTTTTTACAAAAAGACTTGCTCACAGAGCAAAAATAAACGAAAATAATCACAAACACAAAAATACCAAACAATACAGGTCAGGCTGGGCAGTAGCCTTCACTGATCCTATATGTTCAATTTTTAAGTTTCATTTTCTCTCTCGCTCCTTGCTCTCTTGTTCCTCCTCTCAAACACCCACACTGAGTGCAGAGAGCTGCAGGCTTTTATGCAGGTGACCATCTCCCGATTGGCAACAAATAAATCACTTAATTAATTCGGGAGATGGCCACCTTCTGCACAAGGTTTTTTTTTTTTTTTTTTTTTTTAAAAACACGTTTTAAAATAAAAAACAATAACACACACTCGGCTACTCCGTCAATACATAAATACAAATAACCAATAACAAAACATACGGCGCTTTGCTGACAAATATAAATACAATAATAAGTCATGAAACACAAATTATAAAATAACACAGGGGCAGAGGCGGAGACCGCGTTCTAAAAATAAACAAATCATAACTGTACAGGGCTCCTTGCCCTGTTACACATGGGAATAAATTGTCAGGCCAACTAATCCAAGGTACTCTGTTCCCTTTACTCAGGTCAGGGGGGAGATCTAACACCAAGAATCATTCGATCTCTGTCACAACACTGTATAGGAAAGACAGGCAGGACAAAAGAGGTGAGGGGTAGCGCTATACATCAAAAATAGTGTTGAAGCCCAGGTATTAAATCTGGAAGAAAAAAACAACGCAGAATCAATATGGGTCAGAATAATGGACAAGAACTCAAAGGGCATAATAATAGGAGCATACTATAGACCGCCAAATTCAGACACCGAGCAAAATAATCTGTTATACAATGACATTAGAAATGCGTGCAGCAAAGGAGAAGCCATATTAATGGGGGATTTCAACTTCCCCCATATAAAATGGGAAAACCCAATGGGGAGCACGACAGACGAAATTGAAATGGTGGAAATGACAAATGACTGCTTCCTAATGCAATTTGTCAAGACACCGACTAGAGGGGAGGCATGTCTTGATTTAGTCTTTTCAAATAACAAAGACAGAATAACTAAAACAGAGGTCAGAGAGCCATTGGCAAACTTAGACCGCAACATGGTCTCATTTGAAGTGCTTTTAAAACCCCAAAAGTAATGACTAAAGCTAAGGTTTACAATTTTAGGAAGGCAAACTAAGAAGGAATGACAGAAGTAGATTGGAGTAAAGTAGAGAAAACATCCATGGAAAAATTGATGCTTTTTTAATAATTACATCCCAAAAGTAGACAAATCGAAATCTAAAACAAAATGGCCCAAATGGTTTAATAGATTCATTTAAAAAAATATAAAAAAATATTCAGAGAAAAAAAACTTGGAGCTGCGAACACAAGTCAAAAAGGATGCTAGAAAGGTCAAGAGAGAGATAGAAATGAGCATTGATAAGGGGGCTAAAACCAATTCCAAAAAGTTTTTTTCCAATATTATAACAGCAAGAGAACATTCAAAGAGGAGGTAAAATGTCTAAGAGATATAGAAATGGCAAAATCATAGACTCAAAAGAAGAAAAAAATATCAAATATATTAAATGATTACACAAAGTTTTTGGACATGGACAACATAGACAACATGCCCCAACATTATGTCGACCTGTTCCTATCCAGTTTTAAATAACTTTAGCATAACAGAGGCAGAATATTTTTCATTTAAAGGGACAAGGAGGAGCTGGATGAGAACTCCTCCCAATAGTCTAGGTGAAAGAAATGAAAGAAGTTGCAACCACAAACCGCTAATTCTGCAAGATTCTTAAGAACATAAGAAAGTTTAAAACGAGCCCATTCTCACCCATCTTGCTTGTTTGGTTGTTAGTATCTTATTGATCCCAGAATCTCATCAAGCAGCTATTGTCTAGATCCCAGGGTTTCAGAGTCAACAACATTACTGGGTTTTTTTTCCAGACCCCTTCAATTTCTCTATGTAAAAATATGATATTTATAATGCACATTTTCTTGTTCTGAATGCCCCTTTATCTTTTCTCTATTTGTGTAATTTGTCCTTGTTTCTTTTTTCAGGTCAAAAATCCCCTTGTCTCGATTATTTTCTATACATTTGAATGACACTTTGAATACTATACAATCAGAAATCATTAATCTTCTTTGTTCAAGACTGAATAGATTCAATTATTTTATCCTGTCTGCATACAACATGCCTTTTAAACCCGGGATAATTCTGGTTGCTCTTCATTGCACTATTTCTAGAGCAGCAATATCCATTTTAGTTACAGGGTGCCCAGAACTGAACACAATATTCTAAATGAGGTCTTACTAATGCATTGTAAAGTTTTAACATTAGTCCCTTGATTTAAATTCAACCCTTCTCACAATATATCCGAGCATCTTGTTGGCCTTTTTTTATCCACCCCCAATCATTGTCTAGATGAAGACATTTTGAGTCAAATCACTGCTTTCCAGGTTTTTTTATAGATTCCTTCTTCAATTTCAGTATCTCGCATATGATATTTATAATGCACATTTTCACATCACTGCTTCATCTTTACAAATTTCTCTATATAAACAGTGTTTTGCCATGTGTCTGCCCAGTTCTGAATGCTGTCTAGATTATTTTGAATGACCTTTGAATGACAAGTTTGTTTACTATACCAGAATCACAATCATTAATGTAGATTAGCTGCAGAGGACCTAATACTGATCCTTGTTTGCAGCCACTTTCTGACACCAAAATCCGCTAAACAAACGCTCCCCTCCTTCCGGTCAATGAGTTAGTGTTTAAGAAAATCTCCAGGACTTTTCAAAATGGACCGACTTCCTTTTAACCCTCGGAAATAAACACAAAATAAAAGTCACATTCTGTTTCAAATTAAAATTAAACACCTCACAGGTCTTGGAGGGAGTTTACCAACTTTCAGGAATCATTGTCTTTCTGTCACATTACTCAAATTTCACTGCTTTCCCATCTATTTTTACTGGGAAGATGGCTATTTTTTCAAGTTTGGCTATTAGGGAAGATGGCCAATAAACCCTGTCTAGTTACTCACATCACTGCTTCATCTTCCCACTAAAATAGCTAGAAAGCATTGCTATAACTAGACAGTGTTTCTTGGCCATCTTCCCTTATAAAAACTTTTGTTGACTCCAAACAATCACAACAAATCAATTAGAAAATTAAATAAACTGCAGTTCAGGGTGTTTTTATTGATGAATTCAAAATGAGCAATGTTTTAGTATCCGCTAGTCTGTTTCTCAAAATTAAAGAATAAAAAAAAATATATATATATATATATATATATATATATATATATATATATATATATATATATATATATTATGGAACCATAGGATGCAAACATAACACCAAATTCAAGTGTAACTACTGTGTAAAATGATACTGAATGAGAGACACATGACAAAAAGTGCATCCTTCTATTCAGGATGCCATGGGGGGTAATGTTTGAACCTTCACCCTTAGCAACGGGCCTGTGAAGAAGGAAATGACATCAACACAATACAATGAATAATTATTCATCTGAAATATCTACAATGCAAGCTGGTCCTGTTGTTTTTGCTGGTCTTTCTCTGCTCTGAATACCAGTGATTCTCTTCTACCCAGCGTCCAGATCTACTGTGCTGGTTCACTGCTTTAATTTAGTATTATGTATGAACAAGGTTTTTATTGGCGAAACCTTTTAAGAAATCAGCCCTTCTTTTGTTTTCTGTCATCCTTGTCAGCTAATCTAAATTATTTCTTAAGTTTCTAAAACTTTTTAAAAATACTGTAATTGGACTGTTTAATACAAACCTCTCACTCTCTGACATATATTATTCATTATTTATTCATTCATTCAATACATTTAGTTTATTAACCTGCTCTGTCACTCCACTGGGTAGATATTCATATAATAAAAAGCATTCCCCTGCCGACCTAAGCCCTCCCTCCCTACCCGGGCAGCGCTCAGCCAATTGTGCGCCGCCCCCTAGGAGCTCCCGGTCACGGTCAGCTGTGACATAGCCTGGATTCAAACCTGCGATCTCCAGGCTATAGGGCGCATCCTGCACTCCGCGTGGAGCGCCTTTACTGGATGCGCCACTCAAGAGCCCTATTATGCCAGTCTTAAATTAACTCCTATTTTTTGAAAGAGGTAACCCACCTGTTCATTTTACAAAACTAGAACCAAACAGCTGAGTAATACACTGTATTTCAAGTCCTCTTCAGCACTCTCGATGTGTTTAGTCTTTCATTGTGTAATTTTAACATGGTGTTTTGTCCTTTTTAAAATAAATAGAAGTTAATTGAATGTAGGAAACGCTTTGATAATGCGGCCCCTCGAGTCTCACAGAGCAGCGCAGTCCTTGGCGTGTTTCATTGCTGATGACTCTTCTGCTGCTGTGGAGGCGGCTCTGTTGCCTGGTTTAGTTCGCAGCGCAGTCTGAGGAAGATTCTAAATCTGTGCCGCTGGACAGCAGGGAGGAATACTGTCCTGTATAAAGAATAGGATACAATGGGTTACAGCGTCCCGGTTGATAAGGGATATACCAACTCCGGCATGGGGAGGGGACTACCTGAATTAAAATTGTATTCACTGAAAAACAAAAAACAGCTCGTTTACGATGTTAGAGTTGAACGTCTTATTTATTTTTAGTTAAAATATCTCAGATATTACAATTCCATTTGCGGTCCATATTAGATAAATTGTCAACCCGCACTGAACAGTTTGTATTTTGTGATTGGTATATTCCTCGTTCCGCAGCGCCTCCCCCGTTCTGTGGAAGACAGACCCGTTCAGACACTGAGGGAGAGCAGAGAGGAGGTAAGAGAGTCTGCATTGAGTTGTAGAATATGTTTTAAAACTACAGAAAACTATTGTATTGTATTTCTTTGAAAGGGCCAGGTTGTTGTGGTAGGAGCGCATTGTTTTTGTGTGTGTGTTGTATTTGTGAAGCGGCGTGGCTGTGCCAACGCGTTTGTTTTTATTCACATCTCCCAGTTGCAGTCTGCGTGCCAGGGGTTCAGTGCTGACAGATTGGCGGTTTTCCTGCCAAATTGAGGTTGTTGTTTTGAAAGCATTTAGCGGGTAAATGTTGCATTTGCCGGTCTGGCTATTTTTGTCGTGCATGTTTTTTTTTTCTATTCCTGAGACAGAGTGGAAGTTAGAGTCTAGCAATCGCGAATTTTTTAAGAACAAGATAAAATATATTTTCAGTATCAAGTTATTACAATTTCAGGGAGTGCAGAGTGCGTTGAAGTGTACCGTAATGATTGTAACAGATGCTCTTTCCAAAACGTGAATACTGTGCAGATCCCATTGTTTTACACTTACCTTAAACTGTCTGTCTTTCCTTTTTAATGTGTTTTGAAATCATTTTTAAATATACTTTAAATAAAGTGTATCTTTGTTGCCTTTACTAGTTTTATTCTGCTGGTATCATTTTAAAACACTGATGGAGACCTCGGTTTCAACCCGTGCTGTGGAACTTTTTTTAAAAAAAATATTGCTTCGCGAAAGAAACCGGTTTAAAGGCATGGTGTGGACTGGGCATACGTTTCGTTTTCATTTTTCATTCAGCTTTTTTAGCACAAGAATGCGCGTTACAATACAATTAATCTCCATTATTTTCTCATATTAAAATGGGCTGTTCACTTGCTTTAAATTCATTTTTCAGTAGATCTCTTTTCCATGACTCATTTGCAATTGTTAATTAAATCAACAATACTATGCAAGTTATTGCTCTGCACACAGAGGTGCCTCAAATCAATACTATGGAAGTTATTGCTCTGCACACAGAGGTGTCCTCAAATCAATACTATGCAAGTTATTGCTCTGCACACAGAGGTGTCTCAAATCAATACTATGCAAGTTATTGCTCTGCACACAGAGGTGTCCTCAAATCAATACTATGCAAGTTATTGCTCTGCACACAGAGGTGCCTCAAATCAATACTATGCAAGTTATTGCTCTGCACACAGAGGTGCCTCAAATCAATACTATGCAAGTTATTGCTCTGCACACAGAGGTGCCTCAAATCAATACTATGCAAGTTATTGCTCTGCACACAGAGGTGTCTCAAATCAATACTATGCAAGTTATTGCTCTGCACACAGAGGTGCCTCAAATCAATACTATGCAAGTTATTGCACACACAGAGGTGCCTCAAATCAATACTATGCAAGTTATTGTCTGCACACAGAGGTGCCTCAAATCAATACTATGCAAACACACAGAGGTGTAAATCAATACTATGCAAGTTATTGCTCTGCACATGTCCTCAAATCAATACTATGAAATTGCTCTGCACACAGAGGTGTTATTGCCTCAAATCAATACTATGCAAGTTATTGCTCTGCCACAGAGGTGTCCTCAAATCAATAAATAGTAACATTCTAAACAGTTAACCTCATTTTTAATACATATTGGGGCTTCCTGTGTTTGTACTAAAGGGTGTATATCAATGTAGGTTGTATTATTATTATTGTTCTGTTTGTGCCTTTTCTTTACTTTACAGGCATTTAAAGTTACTGTTAAAAGCAACATGTTCAGAAGTCTGCCTTCCATACATTTTAGGTATCAATGGTAGGATACATGTTTTAGTCACACATTTGTAAATATGTCACATTTTGACATATTTGGGATTGTAATATCAAGTTGGAAAATATTTTACAGTGATTCAAAATAATGGTGTTTAAATAAAACCAAATGTCACATCCATAACATTTTCTTGGTAAAGTTTTTATGAAAGTTGTGTACTACACTATATATTTTTTTCATGATTTCCATTACATGAGAGTTGATGTTAAAACTTCATGCTGATTTGAACTCGGCTCTCGACAAGATAAGCACCAACTAAGACGGAGCTTTACAGTAAACTAATGTGATCCATCTGTGTCTCCATCCATTTGTGCTTCCTTCCATATGAAGATGTAGATATCCTTCTGTCTGGTGTTGATGGCTGAAGTGTAATGCTGGCTCCAGGGATCAGCTTATTTTGCCTCCCTAGCACATCAGCACACACAACGACTGCGATGCTGGCTCCGGGGATCAACCACAGTGTGGTCTCCCCAGTGCATCAGCATGACAACCGTCTGGATTGAGCTAAGTAGGGTACATCCCTGGGGTCTTCAAGTGGGCACCTTCTATCCTTGGTGTTTCGTCGACTAGCCCATGACACCTCAAGAGGGCACGACGGTGATTCTGGTGTCCCAGCATCACCCCCCTCCGTCTCCCACTCAATTCAGCCCAGCTTACTTACCCGTACATCAGCGTTTTTTCTTTCTATTGTGCTTGAGATCCCCAGCCAGAATCTTTCCGTCTCAACCACAGCCAGCTGCTGCTCCTCTGCTGCTTCAAATAAGTTCTTCACTGTGGTTGCATTAACTCTTGGCCACTGAATCCGACGTCTCTGAGAAACCGGGTTGTAGAGTGTGCCACAAATCCTCGACAACCCACCTCCACTGGGTAAACCTGGAATCTCCATCCTCGCTGTTCCGCTTCAGTGGCTAGTTGAGCATACCGCAGTTTCTTCCTCTCATACGCCTCATCTACAGCATCCTCCCATGGCACTGTTAACTCTACCAGGTGAACAAAATGCTGATCCAGACCACAAGACAATATCTGGTCAAAGGTTAGTGGTGTCAATCTCAGATGGAAAAATAAGCCGTTGATCAACATCTGCCAGCATTTTCCAGTCTCTAGCAGCTTCCATTTGTCCTGGGCGAGGATTGGTTTTAACACCTTTTCTTGGTGGTTGCTCTCAGGGTGGAGGAATGTTGTCTTTTGTTGTGTAATGTTTTGATGGAACTGGTGGCAACTTATTGGTCATTTTACGCTTGTCTTCCAATGCTAAGGCCAAACATCGCAGCACCTGGTCATGGCGCCAAGTAAACCGTCCTTGGCTCCAGCCATTTTACATCCTGTCAAAATGTTCCTTAACCTTTTGCAGTCCATTTATTAAGTGGTGTTGATGGCTCAGGTCCAATTTCTGGCTTTCAGGGATCATTTTTTGCCTCCCTAAAAATATTTTTTTAGTCAAGCTGTTTAAAAATATTTTTTCCACAACATTACGTGGAAAATTCAAAGTTTAAAAGGCCCTGCATATCCTCTGTGTTTTGACAGCCCATGACAAAAAAAAAAAAATTAGGACATCTCATTCTGGGAGATTAGATCACCCCCATTCAGAACAGAAAATAGGAGGCAGCTTTTTACCCAGAGAATTGCTTTCTTTATTTTCAACCCCCCAGTAATGTTGTTGAATCCCCAGCAAATCCAATAAAATAAATAAGCTGCTTGATGAGATTCTGGGATAAAAATAAGTTCTTCAACTGTGCGAAAACGATCAATCATCTCTCTGATCACTTATGTTTTATCACCAAACCTGCCTCAATCATTCGCTATAGCTTTCACATATGCTCAAATAAATAAGAGCATACATTATTTTATTACTATCTAACATCTCCCATGAAAAAACGCTCTAATGCAAATGTCATGTATTTTATTCTCTGAAAAAAGCTCTGCAAATGTCTGTGATATTCTCTGAGCGCTGATGCAGTAGCAGCCAGCTTGTTTCCTTATGGCCGCCGTTATCTGATGCCAGGGGCAAGTATGACTATTCATGAGATACGTCCTTTTTTTTTTTGGCTTGTCTCGGCTCCTGTCGCTCCCACTCGGCCATTGAATGGTTTTCTCGGCTTTTCCTGGAGAAACGACTAGAAACCCGTCTTTTTGATGATGTCGGACATGGTCCGACATTGGACCGGAAAGGGAAAATTGCGATGTCGGACCAGGTCCGACATAGGACCGCAAAGGGTTAATGTTGCAGGTGATGAACACAAAGGACATGAGGGATCCTCTCCTACCCAGAGGTTTAGGTTCTCTGGTGATGGGAGAACATCATATGTTGACCTGATGAGGAAACTGATCCTGCTCTGTCCCATTGTCCATAGGTCTTGCCAGCCGATCTTGCGTTGTTCCACACTTTCCTATCTCATCCATTCTCCCTGCTTGGCCTGGGAAACAGCCTTTGCGCACCTCATCCTCTCCTCCTGCTTTTGCACCTCGTTGACTACCAGCTTCCTCCGTTGAGCTGGGGCTGCCTTGTGCCATGTAGGAGGAGCTGAACTGAGACCAAGACCCCCTCTTCCATGCTGAACTTGCCCCATGATATCACCGATTCAAAGGGCAGCCTTTGCATCTTCCATGGCTTTCTTTGCCACCCACTTTCTTCCAGTTTTCAACACAGGTGCTGCCTCCCTTACGCATTTGTCGCGTGTCTCTACTAATGTCATTTCCAGTCGGACCTTGGCGCACTTAAACTCCTCGGTTAGAGCGGAGACTGGTAGCTGCAGTATTCCTTTACCATAAAGTCCCACTCTGTTGAGGCAGCGTGGAACTCCGAACCATTTCCTGATGTATCAACTGATTAAAGCTTCCAGCTTCTCTGCTTTTGTCGAAGAAACCTCGTACACAGTCAGTGGCCACAGCAGCCTTGGCAGTAGACCAAACTGAAAACACCAGAGTTTTAGTTCAAACTTTCCCTGCAAAAGGTAACTTTTTAAAATGTATGTTATGGAATAAAAATGTTGACCCTTTCTTAATAGTAAGTGCCTAGATTAGCGTCATGGATGTGACCATTCTGGACGTGACTGGTAGCACGCTTGATGAGATTGCAAAGTAATCCCATATCTTATCATGCACAAGCTAAATATTAATTGGAATCACTAAAGGGCACCATAGCACATTGTCATGAGACCATATAAACAGATCACAAGACCAAATAATCGTGTTGCTCATTTATTTAATTAAAATGACTGAAAGCACGTGTATACTACACGCAAGGGTTACTTTTAAATGTTGTATAATTTTCATTGATTTATTTAAGATCCCCCAAATACACGTACCTTTAAACTGAAGTGACGTTGTGTTAGTTCAATCACTTCATTCAAAGCACTTGCATTTCACTTTCCATTTTGCATCGCGTTATTATAACAATTTAGGATGCATGTTAGGATGACTCGGGGTTTGATGGTAAATTTGCAGGAACTCACAGAGACAAATGAAAGTGGAAATGTCTTTATTACTATTGCACTTAACCCAGAACAGTGGATAAAATGCAGCACTTGAACAGTTAATAACTTGTGCAAAAAGAAATAAAATACAATAAACAAAATCTTATCCAAAACCGGCTTGAAATAAATAACCTGGCTTCAGCAACCAGCGGTTCACTTTCCACAGCAAGCACAGCTTTGACACATCCTTCTATGTTAACTTCTCCCCCTCTACTGAGCCAAGCTCTGCCTTTTATATACCTGAGCCTTGGTAAACCCCGCCCAGGACTAATCCGTTATATTCAAGTATACTTTCAAATCTTAACAGTGACATTCTAAAGTCTCACACATGAATAATAAATAACAACAATATAAATAACAATGGCTAAAAATCACATTACCCATCCAAATCTTATTACAATTATATAATTATTCATTTAAAAATCAACAAGACTTCCCTCCCCATTGATAAAGTCTCAGATAATACCTATTACATAGAATATGGTATCTGAAAATTTTCTGCGCCTTGGTTTAGCCGTAATACGGTAAAACCAAGGCTTTAACTGTACCTCCAACTAACATGGCGACCTCTAAGCATTGCTGCCCCTCACAAACATGGCGCCGCTCAGGACGCGCTGCTGCAATGCAAACTAAACACTTTTAACCAAGTTTGCCAAAGTTAAGGTAAGTCCACTTCAATTCAATGAACTTAAAAATAATTACAAACGCTAACTTTTACACTCAATTTAGACTATATTAATTACAACCCGAAAAGTTTTAATACATGACTTGTGTTTCTTTACTACTTTTCATGCCGTCCGCGTGTCTCTTTGAACATGCGCACCTGTTAAGGGAGATATCAGCGTTCAGCCTTTAGTAGCTTCTTTTTAACCACGTCTCGTATTTATTAAATCAGTTATGTGTTTATTCCCACCGACCCCCCACAATAGCTTTCCCAAACATTATCTGTGCTCAATCAAGTACATTTTACTAGTGCTTGTGAATATACTTTTAAAAATGTTTTAATAATCACAATCAAAAGCGAAAGTTCTGGCAGAAATTTTGGTCAAACACCAAAATCTTGCCGAACTCGACAAAAAACTCACAAAATAGTAAAATATATTCAATCTTTTCTCAAGTTACTTTGTTTAATGCCGACAGTAGGAGAACCGTGCTGCATTGCGTAAAACATGCTGTAAAAACCAGAGCAATACATCAATAGCTGTCATTTTTCAATATGCCTTGCAGGATATTGTAAACAGCCATATAAACGAGCCGAGTGTACTTGCAAATTGCATTGTGAACACAAACGAAAGCGGAAAAAAAAACTCGCATGCATATTCTTTCATGATGGTTTTTCATTTCCGTATGTTTAGTAATGTGTACGGTAACCAAAGAGAGCCCACGCCTGAAATAAAAAGTGGCTAAGCGAAGCCTTTCAATATATGCTGTTGTATTATTTCAGCCATTTAACATGCACACATTGGCATGCTTGTCAGAAAATGAAAACACTGTTCAAGATTTGAAATTGTATGTGTACAAATGATACTCGCTTTACAAGCAAACCCACAACCAAGCTGTTACCATGGTAACAGCAACGCTAAAAGCTTAACAGATTTGTACTGATCCTAATAATAACTATTCAAACAATAATCTTAATAAAAATAATTGTTCTCAGATCGTTGTCGTTTGTAGCCTCTCCCAAGTCAGCATCAATCTTACTGCTGACGAGTCCTGTAAAGATTGTGAATGGCATTTCTGAACACATTGTACCCCAAATCAAAACGTTAGACAGTTCAGTCCCGTTGTCCAGCTTCCACGCGCGTCTCTGGGTATTCATCGGTGCATCTTTTTTCGCTGCAGTCACAGCAGCAGACAAACACTTGCTATCCTGCAAACTATTACTGTGAGACTGGATATGAGGACAACTAAATGTTGAATTCCCAACAAAAAAGCTGCTGTTTTATCTGCAAGTCTGGGAAACTGACATTTGTTTCACTGTCATCATGAAGCCAGATGACGCCGTTATCGGGGGGGGTGGCTTTGTTTTTAAAAATGCGTTTGTAAATTTGTTTTTTTTTTTTCAGCTTTTTGGCACACTGACCCATTTTCCTGCGTTCATAAAACGGAAGCCATATGCACTATGCTGTACACTGTACACTTAAAAAATGTTACCGGCCTAGTTGGGCCTGTGGTGCTTCATAACTACCAGCCAAACTGCGATCTCTACTGGCCCCGGGCCGCCGGGCCATGGTTAACATCCGGTGTGTGTCATTTCCATTGGACTCGAATGTAAGTAGGGCTGCAATGAAGGGTACATTTTGACCTTCGAAGGTTCTGAACACATTACTGAAGGAAGGTTTGAACCTTCTATGGTACTCATTTGCATAATTTATTGGTGACGTCACCATAGCTACTTGTTTATATTTTATTATCATTATTATTATTATTTATTTCTTAGCAGATGCCCTTATCCAGGGCGACTTGCAGTCGTAAACAAAAATACATTTCAAGAATCACAGTACAAGTATTAATACAATTAAGAGCAAGATAAAAAATACAATGACTTTGGTTCTAGCAAGTACAAGGGTATGACAAAATACAATTCAATAACAGAGCAGATAAGTGTCAGTGATAGTTACATCAGGATATAATTAAATACAAAATACTACAGATTAAATAACACTTGTGACAGATTACAGTACTCTAAAGTACAGGATTAAATGCAGTAAAATAGGGAGCAGATAAGAGCAAGTAAAGTGCATTAAGGAAGAGTGATGAAGTGTCCAGAGGGAAAAGAGGAGTTCTACAGGTGCTGTCTGAAGATGTGAGTCTTGAGGAGGCGCCAGAAGGTGGTCAGGGACTGGGCAGTCTTGACATCTGTAGGAAGGTCATTCCACCACTGCGGGGCGAGGGTGGAGAAGGAGCGGGCTCTGGAGGCAGTGGAGCGTAGAGGAGGTAGAGCCAGTCTTCTAGTGCAGGCGGAGCGGAGAGGTCGAGTGGGGGTGTAGGGAGAGATGAGGGTCTGGAGGTAGCTGGGTGCAGTCTGGTCAAGGCATCTGTAGGCTAGTACAAGAGTCTTGAACTGGATGCGAGCGGTGATCGGGAGCCAGTGGAGTGAGCGGAGTAGTGGAGTTGCATGGGAGAAGCGAGGCAGAGAGAACACCAGGCGAGCAGCAGAGGTCTGGATGAGCTGGAGCAGACAGGTGGCGGATGCAGGGAGGCCAGCCAGGAGGGAGTTGCAGTAGTCTAGGTGGGAGAATACCAGTGCCTGGACCAGGAGCTGGGTGGCGTAGTTGGTGAGGAAGGGTCGGATTCTTTATATGTTGCTCAGAAAGAACCGGCAAGTGCGTGCCAGAGTGGAGATGTTGCTGGGAATACGAGAGGCAGGGGTCCAGGGTGACTCCAAGGTTCTTAGCTGAGGAGGAGGGAGAGAGTGTGGTAGATTCCAGAGGAATGGAGATAGAGAGATCAGAGGAGGGGGAGGAGAAGGAGGAGGAAAAGAAAAGGAGGTCAGATTTAGAGAGGTTGAGTTTGAGGTGATGCGAATGCATCCAAGAGGAGATAGCAGACAGACAAGTAGAGATACGGGAGGGGATGGTGGTCAGAGGTTGGGAAGGAGAGGAAAATCTGAGCATCATCAGCATAGAAATGGTATGAGAAACCATAGGATGCGATGAGGGGGCCCAGGGACTGGGTGTAGAGAGAGAACAGGAGAGGACCCAAGACTGACCCTTGGGGGACTCCTGTTGAGAGAGGGCGAGGTGTGGAGGTTGCTTCACGCCAGGTTACCTGGTAAGTGCGGTTGGAGAGGTAGGAGGAGAACCAGGCCAGAGCAGTGCCAGAGATTCCCAGGTCAGCGAGAGAGGATAGTAGAATAGTGTTCGCAGTGTCATAGGCAGCAGAGAGGTCGAGGAGAATTAGGACAGAGGAGAGAGAGGCAGCTTGAGCAGAGTTTAGTGAGTTAGTGACAGACAGGAGGGCGATTTCAGTGGAGTGAGCAGAGCTGCTTATTAACCCCTCGGCCAGAATATAAAAGCCTCCAGCTGTCCATGCTAAAGTGGAGAGTGTACAGAGGAGAGTACGGGAGAGCGAGCAAGGAGAGTTATTTAAAAACAACTGCTAAGCCTGCTGGTTTTCACCAGCAAAATGTTTATTTGTTTGGCCAACATGCCCCTTGTTTGTGGTGTTTGTTTTGTTCAAATCTTTTGTTTTTGTTTATTATTTAATAAAAGAAGCTGAACACCGTAGCGTTTCAGCTCTCACCCGCTACTTCCTGAGTCTGTGTTTCTGGTCTGACGTCATCACTGAAGGCATCCAGTCACAGAGGGGAGGGAGGAGAGTAGATAGTCAAAAATCGGATTATTTTACAGGTAATCCATATAAATGGAATAAAACATTCACATGTAGTTTAAAAATATGTTATATAGAACAGTAATCATGTTTTTATAATTTAAATAAAAATACAGTGTTTATTTACACGTAATTGAGCCTGCTTGCGATCTACAGTAAGCTTGCATTGCACCAGCACCAACTGCAGCGGACAAAGCTTTATTTAACAGTCAAATTTTACATAGTTAAAAATGTTAATAATACTACTAATAATATGAACTTACGCTTGTCAAGTGACCCCAGAGATTGGTTATACCGCCATGATATGAGTCACAGTTTGCATTGAACTATTTTTTTGGTTGTCTGGGCATTTAACAAAAAAATCCCAAACAGCAGAGGGGTTTCAAGACATTTCTTTAAATACAGCTTACGTTATACAGCGCTTTGCTGTCAAGATGGTGAATGAAGAAATTAAAGGTTTGGCTCTGGATAACACGAGCTGGAGCGGGGAGGGGCGGATGGTGCTCAGTTTTCAAAGTTAAAATGATTTGTGTTATCGTATATTTTGTATGTTTCAAACATATATTCTAGCACAGCACTTTTTTGCACTGTCTTGTACACTAGACATTCAGTACATATTTTATTGAAGCACTACAGCCACTAGAGGTACAAGCCCACTGCTCTGGATACTATACCCTGCTCCAGTTGTATGTAATGTATAATGATGTGGTAGCGGATTTTATTAACAACTTTTGTTTACGTAATTTTATTATACAAATCAAAAGATCAAATTTTTGTGAGTGACATTTAATGTGTGATTTATAGTATTCAAATTGTCAAACAGCTGTTAATAGGAATGTGAGTGACCCGTTAAACCTTCAAAGGTTTAAAACAATAATCCCTAGTCACAACAACCTTGTTCAAACACAGCCTTAAATGTAATGACTTCCGAAGAAAAAACCATCAAACACAGACAGCTCTACAGTGCATGAACCCCCTGCATGTAACAGACAGCTCTACACCCTGCATGTAACACAGGTTTAAAACAGACAGCTCTACACCCTGCATGTAACACAGACAGCTCTACACCCTGCATGTAACCAGCTTCCCTGCATGAACACAGCCTGCACCCTGTATGTAACACAGACAGCTCTACATTACTATCTCTATAACCAGACAAACACCCTGCATGTAACAAGACAGCACTACACCCTGCATGTAACAGACAGCTCTACACCCTGCATGTAACACATACACACTGCACCCTGCATGTAACACAGACAGCTCTACACCCTGTATGTAACACAGACAGCACTGCACCCTGCATGTAACAGACACAGAGGAAAAAGTTAGTAAAATGACCGTACGTCAATATGCAACTTATTTAAAAAGTATCTGATTCATAACATGTGTTTTTTGATCACCAGAGCTAAATTGAGGAAAAAAAAAAGATTTGTCCAACTGTCAAAATATAACATAAAACCAGGCAATATGAACTCCACACCCTGAGAAGAGTTGTCAGATGTGTAAATGTAGACAACAACACCTGCTTCTTTAAATGTCCCATATGCTCTGCTCCATTTCTGATGACGGAATTAAATCTTAATTGGCACGAAACGACCACCTTGAAGTAGAAACACACATGTGACACAAATGACAGGCTTGTTGTTGATTTAAACACTTCTGCCTCTGTGTTGTGGGGGGGGGAAATGTCTTCTCACAAGGGGTAGTTGATATGACATCATTAGGCATGCACTGCAGTTCAGGGGTTATGCGTGTGCATACAGGGTCAAAGCCAGCCTAGGTCTGTGCTCAAGTGTAAACGGGGGCTCAAATGATAAGAATCTTTGAATCTGATCAAACCTAAGCCAGTTCAGGTCTGAGTTGTAAGTGTAAACACACCAATAGAGAACAGATCGTAATACTTCATTTTATTTTCTGTTTTCAGGACTGCCTTATCTTTGTGAAAGCCAAGGAACAAAGATGGAGTCTGTTTACATTAAACAGGAGGAGATGCCTGAACTGGAGCCTGTCCACATTAAAGAAGAACAGACTGAACTGGAGCTTGTCCACATTAAAGAAGAGACTGAACTGAAGCCTGTCTACATTAAACAAGAGACTGAACTGGAGCCTGTCCACATTAAAGAAGAAGAGACTGAACTGGAGCCTGTCCACATTAAAGAAGAAGAGACTGAACTGGAGCTTGTCCACATTAAAGAAGAAGAGACTGAACTGAAGCCTGTCCACATTAAAGAAGAGACTGAACTGGAGCCTGTCCACATTAAAGAAGAGACTGAACTGGAACCTGTCCACATTAAAGAAGAAGAGACTGAACTGGAGCCTTTCCACATTAAAGAAGAAGAGACTGAACTGGAGCCTGTCCACATAAAGAGGAAGAAGAACTGACTGAACTGAACTGGAACCTGTCCACAGTAAAGAAGAATCTACTGACTTGTTGTTTAAGGATTCAGAACACATATCCGGGCCAAAGATATCATCACATCAATGTAATGAATGTGGGAAGAGCTTCAGTCGGTTAGGACACCTAAATAGACACCAACGAATTCACACTGGAGAGAAGCCGTTTCAATGTACTGAATGTAGAAAGAGCTTCCGTCACTTGGGAAACCTAAAAACACACCACCGAATTCACACTGGAGAGAAGCCGTATTACTGTACTGAATGTGGGGAGAACTTCAGGGAGTCAGGAAGCCTAAATAGACACCAACGAATTCACACTGGAGAGAAGCCGTATCAATGTACTGAATGTGGAAAGAGCTTCCGTCATTTAGAAGGCCTAAAAAAACACCAGCGAATTCACACTGGAGAGAAGCCGTATCACTGTACTGAATGTAGGGAGAGTTTCAGTCAGTCAGACTCCCTAAAAAGACACCAGCGAATTCACACTGAAGCCAGTCTCCCTCCCTCCCAGTCCCTCACCTCTCCACCCTGCTTGTTTGAGTGTGTGGAGATCTGCCTGATTCCTTGTCTCTCTCTCACCCTGCAGTAAATGAAGTGGGTCCCCAGGAGTGAGAGCCAGCCTGAATCCAGAGACACTGAGAAGGGGAGCGTGTCAAACTGAAGGAGACAGACCCATTCTTTCAGAATGAACTGGAGAGCCCTGGGATTCAGCTCCACTCCTGCCCCTGAATTGGAAATTAACCTCACTCATCATGCTGTTAGGATTTAGGACAGAGTTACAGGGTCATTCCACTTAGAAGGGACACATTGGAAATATAGGCCAAGCTTTTTCTCTGAACACTTATATGTGTGATGCAAACTAAGGCTGAGGCGATGCATCGTATCGTTTGACAATTATCAATAGTCAAGCCTGTGCGTAGTTTTTGTGTAAAGGGTTTAAGCAAATGTAAGCTTTTATTTTTTATTAAAGTTGGAAACTAAATTGGTCAGATTCTGGACAGAATCTGCGCAGAATGATCTCCGTGAACGCTCCCTGTATGTACTGTGTGTGAGTCCTGCGTGCACGTAACCATACGGGAGCCTGCGTGCTTATGAAAATGTGTGTTTTAAATATTTTACTCCTGCTTGTGTCTGTAGTTATAATTATGGTACCATGATTTCTAACTTTTATATTCTTACTTTTGTGAGCCTTAATAAAGTTCATAATTTTTATTTGTTGAGTTTCTTTTTGTCTGTTATGAGTCCTAAAGTTGTAGCACTAGCTACATGAATGCAGCATAAGTAATTTGCTGCCTGCTGCTCTTAATTGAGTATCAGAATACCTGGCCAGGTTAAGTTAATTCTCTATTCAATTGCTAAATAAGTAATTTTGTCCTTGTTTCTAAAGTGGGCCTTTCAGATTCATAAGGTAAACTTAGGTGAAGCTATATCAATTTACTGTCAGTTTTTGGTAAGGGGTTTATCTCTGCACTGGTCTCTCTCGTTTTAACTGAATGATCTTTTCCTTAATTTCCACATGGAAGTTCTAATTAGAGTCAGGTGTTTTGCTAATTGCCTTGGCAAAGGGCTTATTGAGCTTGATTTATCATTATGTCTTTAAGTATCTTAATTGGGAGCTCTTTAAATATGGCTATTACTTCCTGTGAAGGGGGAGTGGGTTTCTTTTTCTGGGGTGATTCTTTTTCGGGGTGTGGTTTTGTGGATGCAGAGTGTTTGGAGGAAGGAGCAGGGTTTTTTGAAGAGGAAAGTTGCTGGTCTGTAAAGGAGAGACCTGGAAGCAATAATCTTTTGGTTGTTAGAAACAGTGTGTTTTCTCTAATCTGCTATTTTCCATTTTGAAAGTAACCAGTTATCTCCTGCCAAATTGAAACTATCCACATCATTCAAATGGTTTATTTTTATCCTAAGAGCAACAACGGTGACTAATCCATTTCTTATCCAAATCATCACTTTTTGTCTCCTTACCTGGTTGGAAACTCCAAGCTCTACAGGACCAAGGAAGAACTGGGTGAGATCCCCTGATGGGGAGGAATCTTATTTTTTGCTGCTGGATTATCTGGGCTGTTCTGACTGTTTGGGATTATTATCATTTTTGTTTATTTATCGGGGTTTAACGAGCACCTCGCTCAGAAGTCTCATTTTTGTTTATTTATCAGGGTTTAACGAGCACCTCGCACAGAAGTCTCATTTTTGTTTATTTATCAGGGTTTAACAAGCACCTCGCTCAGAAGTCTCATTTTTGTTTATTTATCGGGGTTTAACGAGCATCCTGCTCAGAATACTAATGGGGGATTTCAACTTCCCCCATATAAAATGGGAAAACCCGATGGGGGGCACGACGGACGAAATTGAAATGGTGGAAATGACAAATGACTGCTTCCTAACGCAATTTGTCAAGGCACCGACTAGAGGGGAGGCATGCCTTGATTCTGTCTTTTCAAATAATGAAGACAGAATAACTAAAACAGAGGTCAGAGAGCCATTGGCAAACTCAGACCACAACATGGTGTCATTTGAAATATTTTTTAAAACCCCAAAAGTAATGACTAAAGTTAAGGTTTACAATTTTAGAAAAGCAAACTATGAAGGTATGAAACAGAGACTAACAGAAGTAGATTGGAGTAAAATAGAGAAAACATCCACAGAAAAAGGATGGCTGTTTTTTAAAAATGTAGTACTAGAGGCGCAAAACAATTACATCCCAAAAGTAGACAAATCTAAATCTAAAACAAAATGGCCAAAATGGTTTAATAGATAAATTTTTTTAAAAAATCAGTGAAAAAAGGCACTTTACAGAGCGTTTAAAAGAAAATGGCAAAATCATAATGAAGAAAAAAAATAGCAAATATATTAAATGATTACTTTTCACAGGTTTTTACGAAAGGAGGACACAAACAACATGCCCCACATGTCGACCTGTTCCAATCCAATTTTAAATAACTTTAGCATAACAGAGGCAGAAGTGTTAAAGGGACTAGGAGCTCTTAAAATAAACAAATCCCCTGGGCCGGATGAGATCCTCCCAATAGTACTCAAAGAAATGAAAGAAGTTATTTACAAACCGCTACCCAAGATCATGCAACAGTCTCTTGACACAGGGGTTGTACCGACAGACTGGAAAATAGCAAACGTAATACCGATCCAGAAAAAGGGAGACAAAACCGAACCAGGTAACTACAGACCAATAAGCCTGACTTCTATTATATGTAAACTTATTGAAACTATAATAAGATCCAAAATGGAAAATGACCTATATGGTAACAATATCCTGGGAGACAGTCAGCATGGTTTTAGGAAAGGGAGATCGTGTCTAACTAACCTACTTGACTTTTTGAGGATGCAACATTGAAAATGGATAATTGCAAAGCATACGACATGGTTTATTTAGATTTCCAGAAAGCTTTTGACAAAGTCTCGCGTAAAAGATTAATTCTCAAACTGAACGCAGTAGGGATTCAAGGAAATGAATGCACATGGATTAGGGAGTGGTTAACATGTAGAAAACAGAAAGTACTGATTAGAGGAGAAACCTCAAAATGGAGTGAGGTAACCAGTGGTGTACCACAGGGATCAGTATTAGGTCATCTGCTATTCCTAATCTACATTAATGATTTAGATTGTGGTATAGTAAGCAAACTTGTTAAATTTGCAGATGACACAAAAATAGGAGGAGTGGCAAACTGTTGCAGCAGCAAAGGTCATTCAAAATGATCTAGACAGCATTCAGAACTGGGCAGACACATGGCAAATGACATTTAATAGAGAAGTGTAAAGTATTGCATGCAGACAATAAAAATGTTCATTATAAATATCACATGGGAGATACTGAAATTGAAGAAGGGAACTATGAAAAAGACCTAGGAGTTTATGTTGACTCAGAAATGTCTTCCTCTAGACAATGTGGGGAAGCTATAAAAAAGGCCAACAAGATGCTTGGATATATTGTGAGGAGTGTTGAATTTAAATCAAGGGAAGTAATGTTAAAACTTTACAATGCATTAGTAAGACCTCACCTAGAATATTGTGTTCAGTTCTGGGCACCTCATTACAAAAAGGATATTGCTGCTCTGAAAGAGTGCAAAGAAGAGCAACCAGAATTATCCCTGGTTTAAAAGGTATGTCGTATGCAGACAGGCTAAAAGAATTGAATCTATCCTTGAGTCTTGAACAAAGAAGACTACGCAGCGATCTGATTCAAACATTCAAAATCCTAAAAGGTATAGACAATGTCGACCCAGGGGACTTTTTTGACCTGAAAAAAGAAACAAGGACCAGGGGTCACAAATGGTGATTAGATAAAGGGGCATTCAGAACAGAAAATAGGAGGCACTTTTTTACACAGAGAATCGTGAGGGTCTGGAACCAACTCCCCAGTAATGTTGTTGAAGCTGACACCCTGGGATCCTTCAAGAAGCTGCTTGATGAGATTCTGGGATCAATAAGCTACTAACAAACAAAACAGCTCTTTTTGTGTTCTCATGATGAAACAAAAATCGAGCTATTTGGTCACGCTGGTAGTCGTTATGTTTGGAGAAAGCCTGTGAGGTGTACAAAGAAAAGAACACCATACCAACTGTCAAGGATGGAGGTGGTAATATCCTTCTGTGGAGCTTTCCTCTAGTGGCACTGGAAATTTAGATTCCAAAGCATACCAAAAGATATTGTCCAATCATCTGAAACCCTCCGCTACAAAACTTAGTTTAAAGCGCAACTGGACGTTTCAACACAACAACGATCCAAAGCACACACCAAAATCTACTTCAGAATGGTTAAAGAATAAAATCAAGGTTCTGGAATGGCCTCGTCAAAGTCCCGATCTAAATCCGGTTGAGAGTCTTTGATATGAGTTGAAGAAGGCTGTGCACAAGATAAGTCCTCGGAATTTGAATGAACTGGAACAATTTTGCATTGAAGAATGGTCAAAAATCACTGAAGAATCACGCCAAAAGCTCATTGACAAATATCCTAATCGTTCAAAAGAGGTTATTATTGCTAAGTGCCTCAACTAGCTATTAATTTAATTGTCCTTATCGGGGTAGGAATACTTTTAAATTAGCATTTTTGGAGTTTTGCAAAAAAATTGCTGAAATAAATAATTGTAGACATATATTTCTTGTAACTTTTTTTCCTCATCCACAAAAGCAAAACTTTGCTACAACAGATATATAGAGGTAATTTGTATGTTTTGTTGAAAGTGAATAATAAATTGTTCATCAAATAAACTTGCTTGGAGAGACTGCCGAGCACAATTGCCCCACAATGGATAGTAACTATGTCTAGGATTCACATCATATTAATGAGTGCCTAGAATTTCTTTTGACTACTATATTCATTTTTTATGTGTACATGTATTTTTGAATTTATCTATATACTTGTAGTTTTTGAAGAATGTTCTAATATCTTAAGGTTTTCTTTTTCTTTTTGTAATCTCTGAAATAAAATAAGTAATTCTTAATTACAATTATTGTTTGTCTATTTTGTTTGTTTCAAAAAGCTGTTTTATATTAATCTACCATTGCATATGTATAATAATGAACTTTACTTTAATTAATTCATAGATTATATCTAATCTTAATTAGTGTAGAACCTTCGATCCTGCTTATTATTAGGAAATATTAATAATTAAAGTTAATAACATTGACCCCGTTCACACTTGCGATTTAAGGTGGCCCTTTTCTCATATGCGAACGCTCCAAAAAAGAAAAGGCAGCTCAGGGCCGGCCCAGTTTTAGGCAGCTGTTTCGATGCGGTCCAGGACCTGCAATCCAGGACCAGTGCCTTTCATATCACATGACCAATGTGGTTACGTAGCTCAGTGGACACTCCCATACTCCCACACGCGTGAAAGGTAAATAGAAAGCTGATGCTGTCTAGGCAAGACGGAAGTGGATCAATATTGAATGGTAATTATTTCTACACCATACAACTTTAATTATAAAAATATTAAATTAATAAAAATCTAGCGAGTTAACTTTCAGGTTGTTTCTTTTACATAATATATGAGCTGCAGTGCATTCATAATTATGCTTAATTTGTCACAATTACCCTTTCTTCCTGTTATTTAGTAATTAAGCGATAAATATGAAAACTGCAGGATTGTGGATCTCAATAATGAATGCTGGCAACTTATTCAGCATATTCAGCCACCATTGTTTATTTCGCACGCAACGATATACATAGCTACAGAAGTGTGTGTCTTTACATTAAAATGCTGATCATTTCTTTTAGCGGCTTGCTTTTACAAACACACAAAATACTGTTCTCATCCACAAATATTAAGATCGTTGATGTGAGGATGAGACCATCACTGTAATATTTCAATGCCTGTTATTGTGGTTATTATTGTTAATGTTATTCTACTGGCCATAAAGCAGTGGTTTATTATGTATCGTGCATGTTGTTGAGCAAAGTGTATTTGATATGTGATGGTGTATTGCTGTATTTAGATTAGGGCGCTTCCCTTAATGAAGTTGTCGTTTGTGGGACAAGGGTTTTGTTATCGCTATATGTTCATATGAGAAGGGGTAATGCTAATGTTCAGTGTTTACTGGTAACGGTTAGGGACTACAGAATAATAATAACAATGATAATAAACGATAGAATAGTTTAACGATCCTGTTTGTAAACAAAGACGGTATTCATGCAGGTTAAACAAATACGTATAAATGAAAAGAAACATGTGTAATGTATTTAACATTATTTAATGCCGTGTCTTTCCTAAGGAGGGAGCAGTAGTACTATTAGGTGGTCAGTCGTGAGTTTGTTTTGAATGTGAATGTCAGTCATTGTGTACAACCTGATAGTCATTTGCTATCTAAGTATCTATTATGAAAATAAATATTCATACCTGTCAACACTAGCAAGTTGTTTCCCGCGTTCTAAATGCCTCTGTGTTCTTGATAGAATAATGTGATTGTGGGTGCGGGTAAGCTCGGACCATCACCCCATTACACACCATAACAGTAAGTCAAAATAGTCAATATGTTTTTTTTTAATATATAACATATCATTGTGGCCACAAACCGCTACTTGAGCCATGTGAAGCCTGTTGTGAGCGAGCAGTGCTTCTTCTGCCTTGCCCCCGAGAGTGTGTATCAACTGTTCATTCACTTCCCCTGACTTCTGCCCTTCTTCCAGCATTTAACAGACCTGCTGACTTTATTTGGTGTTGTTTTTACTAACATTTGTACTTGTTTTTAGCATTTCCTACAATGTAAAACAAAGCCAAAAGTGTGTGCTTGTTAATTTTATCCTTTGTCAGGCAAAGTTAGCCATTTTAAAATCCAGACAAAACAAGATTTTAGTCACTGGTTTTACTGATGCCAGGAGTGGTTTAGAGTCCTGCTTAGTCAGCAGGATTAAGGGGGACTTCTGTTATTACCGTATGGTAAAAGACTTGGACAATTTTAAACAGAGGTGGAGGATGGGCTGTGTGATGTGAGTGAAGGGGGAGCTCCGTTTGTATTTTTAATCCTGCTGCTCTGAACTGAATATTTATTTTATAACTGCTGTTGCTTTTTTATTATCTTGGTTTGTTTTTTTGTGACTGCTTTTGGGTTTTGTTTGTAACGATGTAACACGTGTGTTTTGTGTTTCTTTTTATTATTATCAGTTCTGTTTTGTTTTATTTTATTTAGTTATTGATTGGTTCGTTTACATTCCTGTCCCCTTTTGCACAGCTGCCACTGGTCAGACTACTGGCTCCTTCATTGTGTGTCTGTTCCCCTCCCCCACACATACCGTGGCTGTATCGGCATGAGATGATCTCACATCGTCCACCTACAGTCAATCTACTGATTATCTCCTTTTAAAAAGGAGATGCAGAGAGCAAACGGAGAGCAAGCTGGGTGTTGTAAAGCTGCTACTGGCAACTGACGGGCTGCTGGAACCTGGAGAGAAGCTGAGAGCGAGCGAGAGTTAGCAGCGGATTAAAGGAACATTTGGAATCTGTGCTCCTCTACATCGGTACCTGTACTAGGAGTTGACGGTAGTAGAGTGTGGTGAGCTGGACCTTTTGGACTTCTTTTTTTACGGTTGTAGAACAAGAAGAAAAAGAAGTATCCTTGCAGACCTAGTCGGTATTTTTTTTTTCCTCTCTGCTAGCACTCTCGGCTCCGCTCCAGCAGCGCCTCAGTCTGGTGTTTGTGTGGATGTGTGGGGATTTTAAATATTGTGCGCGGCCGGCACATTGTTTTAAACTGTTTGTAAACTGTTTTGTTTAGTTTGTTGCATAATATGAGTCTCATAGAGGAGTGTGTTATTGAAGTATATTCCTACCATTGTATATTAATGCAATTAGCCATTTTCTCTGCTAAGTCGCTGTTAACTTGTACCTAGCTACTATAGTTTGTTTTGTAAAATGAACTACACTGAGTTACGTCAGGTTGTTTATAGGGGGCTTGTGTATCTTAGTTTTGCTGTAGTTTTTGTTTTAGATTAGAAACACTTATTTGTATGATTTGCACGTTTGTAATTGATATTGCTTTATTTTGATTGCTGTGTTTATTTTATTGTTGGGTTTTATCTTAATTGATTTTCAGAGTGTTTTGGTTTTCATTATTTTGTTCTATTGTGTTATCAGTTGAAATTGACCAGCCTCTGCCCCCTCTCTGGGTTGTCTGGAATTGTGAAAGGGTTAAATTGTCTTTTGAATTTGTTAATATTTGCTGAATTTCTCCTCCTGTCTATAGTTCTTCTCTTCTGAAATAAAAGATTTGTTGATTTTTAACTTGCCTCTCTGGTATTTGTGACAAGGGAAGGACTCCTATTGAAAACACAAAAGAACCTCTGTGCTAAGAATAATATTTTTATTAAATTATTTTATATATAAATTTTGGGATTCAATCCCAAATGGCATAGCCAGCTACAACAAGTATTTTAAATTAATTACGCTTACTGTTATCCAGGGTTACAACACATTTCATTGTTTTAATAAAGGGATTTAAAACTCAAACTCTCTCTCTCACTGAGGATTGTGGGACTGTGGGAGGGGTTTGTGAGCGGTGAGCTGTGTTAGTGGTGAGCTGTATCACAACTCAATCTCTTATATTTTATTTATGTATTTAAAACAATAATAATAATAATTGGTGTATGCCCAGAGTTCTCACTCGGGTGGGATGGGGCAGCAGACTCGGAGACACGGATTCTGTCCTCTGTCCTAATTCTCCTCGACCTCTCTGCTGCCTTTGACACTGTTGATCACTCTATTCTACTATCATCTCTTGCTGACCTGGGGATCTCTGGCACTTCTCTGGCCTGGTTCTCCTCCTACCTCTCCAACCGCACTTACCAGGTAACCTGGCGTGGAGCAACCGCCACACCTCACCCTCTCTTAACTGGAGTCCCCCAAGGGTCAGTCTTGGGTCCTCTCCTGTTCTCTCTCTACACCCGCTCCCTGGGCCCCCTCATCGCATCCTATGGTTTCTCATACCATTTCTATGCTGATGATGCTCAGATTTTCCTCTCCTTCCCCACCTCTGACTCCACCATCTCCTCCCGTATCTCTACCTGTCTGTCTGCTATTTCCTCCTGGATGCACTCGCATCACCTCAAACTCAACCTCTCTAAATCTGACCTCCTTTTCTTTCCCTCCTCCTCCCCCTCCTCTGATCTCTCTATCTCTGTTCCTCTGGAATCTACCACACTCTCTCCCTCTTCCTCCGCTAAGAACCTTGGAGTCACCCTGGACCCCTGCCTCTCTTATTTTTATTTATTTATTTCTTAGCAGACGCCCTTATCCAGGGCGACTTACAATCGTAAGCAAATACATTTTAAGTGTTACAATACAAGTAATACAATAAGAGCAAGAAATACAATAACTTTTGTTCAAGCAAAGTACAAGTGTGACAAACCAAAATTCAATAATACAGCAGATAATAGTGATAGTTACATCAGGATGTGATTAAATACAAAGTACTACAGGTTAAACACTTGGCAAATTACAGTATTCTGAAGTACAGGATTAAATGCAGTAAAATAGGGGGCAGATAAGAGCAAAATAAAGCACATTTACATGAAGGGTGATAGTGTCCCAGGATACAAACAGAGGAGTTCTACAGGTGCTGTTTGAAGAGGTGAGTCTTAAGGAGGCGCTGAATGTGGTCAGGGACTGGGCAGTCCTGACATCTGTAGGAAGGTCATTCCACCACTGCGGAGCAAGGGTGGAGAAGGAGCGGCTCTGGAGGCAGGGGCGTGGCGGAGGTAGAGCCAGTCTTCTAGTGCAGGCGGAGCGGAGAGGTCGAGTGGGGGTGTAGGGAGAGATGAGGGTCTGGAGGTAGCTGGGTGCAGTCTGGTCAAGGCATCTGTAGGCTAGTACAAGAGTCTTGAACTGGATGCGAGCGGTGATCGGGAGCCAGTGGAGCGAGCGGAGTAGTGGAGTAGCGTGGGCGACTAGAACACCAGGCGGGCAGCAGAGTTCTGGATGAGCTGGAGCGGACGGGTGGCGGATGCAGGAGGCCAGCCAGGAGGGAGTTGCAGTAGTCTAGGCGGGGAGAGTACCAGGGCCTGGACCAGGAGCTGGGTAACATAGTTGGTGAGGAAGGGCCGGATTCTTCGGATGTTGCTCAGGAAGAATCGGCAAGTGCGTGCCAGAGTGGAGATGTGCTGGGAATAAGAGAGGCAGGGGTCCAGGGTGACTCAAGGTTCTTAGCTGAGGAAGAGGGAGAGAGTGTGGTAGATTCCAGAGGAACAGAGATAGAGAGATCAGAGGAGGGGGAGGAGGAGGGAAAGAAAAGGAGGTCAGATTTAGAGAGGTTGAGTTTGAGGTGATGCGAAAGCATCCAGGAGGAAATAGCAGACAGACAGGTAGAGATATGGGAGGAGATGGTGGAGTCAGAGGTGGGAAGGAGGAAAATCTGAGCATCATCAGCATAGAAATGGTATGAGAAACCATAGGATGCGATGAGGGGGCCCAGGAGCGGGTAGAGAGAGAGAACAGGAGAGGACCCAAGACTGACCCTTGGGGACTCCAGTTAAGAGGGTGAGGTGGCGGTTGCTCCACACCAGGTTACCTGGTAAGTGCGGTTGGAGAGGTAGGAGGAGAACCAGGCCAGAGCAGTGCCAGAGATCCCCAGGTCAGCAAGAGATGATAGTAGAATAGAGTGATCAACAGTGTCAAAGGCAGCAGAGGTCGAGGGAGAATTAGGACAGAGGAGAGAGGGCAGCTCGGGCACACTTAAGTGAGTTGGTGACAGACAGGAGGGCGGTTTCAGTGGAGTGAGCAGCACATCTCCACTCTGGCACGTGCTTCGCCGATTCTTCCTGAGCAACATCCGACCTAATCCGACCCTTCCTCACCAACTATGCTACCCAGCTCCTGGTCCAGGACCTGGTACTCTCCCGCCTAGACTACTGCAACTCCCTCCTGGCTGGCCTCCCTGCATCCGCCACCCGTCCGCTCCAGCTCATCCAGAACTCTGCTGCCCGCCTGGTGTTCTCTCTGCCTCGCTTCGCCCACGCTACTCCACTACTCCGCTCGCTCCACTGGCTCCCGATCACCGCTCGCATCCAGTTCAAGACTCTTGTACTAGCCTACAGATGCCTTGACCAGACTGCACCCAGCTACCTCCAGACCCTCATCTCCCCTACACCCCCCCACTCGACCTCTCCGCTCCGCCTGCACTAGAAGACCGGCTCTACCTCCGCACGCTCCCCTGCCTCCAGAGCCGCTCCTTCTCCACCCTTGCTCCGCAGTGGTGGAATGACCTTCCTACAGATGTCAGGACTGCCCAGTCCCTGACCACATTCCGCCTCCTTAAGACTCACCTCTTCAAACAGCACCTGTAGAACTCCTCTGTTTGTATCCTGGGACACTATCACCCTTCATTTAAATGTGCTTTATTTTGCTCTTATCTGCCCCCTATTTTACTGCATTTAATCCTGTACTTCAGAATACTGTAATCTGCCAAGTGTTTAACCTGTAGTATTTTGTATTTAATCATATCCTGATGTAACTATCACTATTTAATCATATCCTGATGTAACTATCACTATTATCTGCTGTATTATTGAATTGTGGTTTGTCACACTTGAACAAAAGTTATTGTATTTCTTGCTCTTATTGTATTACTTGTATTGTAACACTTGAAATGTATTTGCTTACGATTGTAAGTTGCCCTGGATAAGGGCGTCTGCTAAGAAATAAATAATAATAATAATAATTCAGGTGTATTTCTGACAATAGTGTCTCTGTGGAGGATGTGTTGCTGGCAGTCGGACGGGTAGTTTGGTTTCATAAAATCAAATCTGCATCAGGTATGAACAAAGCTATTGTCATTTTTCTGAGCCAAGAAAATGTAGTTAATAAACTTGTGGAAGAAGGACTTTCTAGTAATCATTTTGTATCTGCCACTGTCTTTCTACCTACTGTAACACAAGTCTTACTGGCATTTTCATATAAAATTGCTACAGGATCACCAATTCATTAATCACTTAACATTTATTTTTAAACTATACCAGTTTGAGACAGTGCTGGGATGTTGGTAAGATTCAAATACAAGTATTTTGTCAGCAATATACCCAGAATCTCACCAGGTCGGTGGATGCAGCGGTCAGTGAGTTGGAGAGAGAGATCCTGGAGTTTGAGAAGCAGCTGGATGGTCAGAGCAGTGAGGGGGCAATCTGGGTCTGCAGCCTGCTGGAGGAGAAAGTAAAGAGCTCTCTTCTCAGAGACCGCTTTACTGAACTTGAGGAGTATTTTAAAGATCAATATAATAGAGGAGTCACAATGTACACAGTGGGCTTTTAAAGCGTGTGTCCAAATTCCCCTAAAAATTATTCTTAATTTGGCCTTTCTGTCTAGCTGTGGAAAGTCAGGAGCCTGGTTGGTGAATTGGGGGTAGAAAGTATCTCGGGCCAGTGGGTATTTTGCCAGTACAGAGCAAAGTACATTTCTGTTTCTATTTCCCCAGATCCACAGTGGTCACACAAAGGTCTGTCTCGGGGTTTGCAGGGTTCCCGTGTCACTCAAATTTACGAGAGGAGGCCATTCGACCCATGTAAGCTTGTCTGGTTCCTAGTAAATGGAATAGTTCCTAGTAGCTGATGTCAAAACTTTGTCAAGTTGGGTCTTAAAGGATTAAAATGTTTGTGCCTCAACAACATGCCCATTCCATACCCTCGCCAGAAGTGTCTACGTCCTTCGGTCCTAAGTCTATCTCCACTTAATTTACAACTATGCCCTCTGGTCCTGGTTTCTGTACTGTGCTTAAAGTAATGGTTTGTGTTTAGTTCAGTCATTTCCCCCCTAATTCCTCTTTATTTTAGGCTAAATAGACAATGTATCTGAGCAAAGAGAAAACATGCAAATAGAAGGTAGCAATTATTTGTTGAACTTAGTGACCTGTCAATACACACATTAATAATAATAATACAAAAGTGAATTGAAGAAAAAGAGATTTTATTTTTTGGTAACACCAGCAAACGACAAATAGTTCCAGTCCTGATTCACATTAATGCCAGTTTCTACATTTCCAATGCAGGGATTAAGAACTTCAGTACTAAAAGAAACTTCCAATGACAAATGTTTGGACTAGAGGTTTTCTTCAATAGCCAAAACGTCTGTCATTAAAATTAAGTTTCTTTTAGTATTTCTAATGGGGATAAAGAAAATCAACGTTCGTTAACATGAATCATTTTTTTTGATTTAAATCAAATGGTAAATTTCTAGAACATATATATTCCCTTTGTGCTGCTACGATTAGAACCTATTCTTGCACAGAGTTGTTAGATGCCATGTTTCCATTTGCACCACCATTTGCACCATGACAGCGTGTAAAACTCAACCTTGTTCTAATATCAAATTGGATTTTGTGGTTGTTGTTAGGGCTGTGTTCAAAGGCCTGAGGTTTGTTTGCTAGCCAGGAATTCAAAGGTAGTTCTAAACCTTTGAATGTTCATCTGGTGGCATTCACATGTTTTTTTTTTTTTTTCTCTGTTTACAGAAACCATTTGACAATGTGTGAATACTATAAATCACATTAAATGTTACTCACATACAGAATTTAACCTTTTGATTTGTATAATGCCTATTAAAGAAAAGTTTCGGTAATGTGTTCAGAACCTTCAAAGGTCAAAATGTACCAATCATTACAGCCCTAGTTGTTGTCTGTGGAAACTCAAGGGCCCCAGTAACAGATAGAATCAAGGCATATGTGAGAAATTTAGATATCAACCAATTTCTGCCAGCTTGCAATTCTAACTGGCTCTGTCAAGATGCCAGTCCAGTTTGATATTGGTAAACAGAGTCAAATTACTTTCTACAGTTTCTGTTTTACCAGTTACCACCCATAAATGTTAGTATATCACTGGTTGCTGTTATTTTGACTTCACAATCAAGGGAACACTCTCAATTATGAACTTGGTGTGCACAATACCAAATGCACATGCTTGTAAAATAAATTTGGTTCGCTAATTTAATATGTTAACTTCAGATAGAGAAACTTATCTGGTGTACAATGTTGAAGGAAACACAAACCCTTAATACCGGCGTGTGTTTAATCCTGCTGAAACTATGTCACCAACCATTTTCATAATGGCACAAGCCAGTGGAAATTCCTGTTTCTGCTGCTTTACTTTTTTATTTTGCTCCTCCAACTTTCTTGCCATCTCGTCATTCTTTTCTTTCAGGAGTCGTTCACGTTCCTGTTGTGTAAAAAACATTTAAGTGCATAGTTGGTAATTAAGTTATAAAAAACACAGCTTTAGTTTAAATGAACTGCCTGTGCATCTATGAATCCAGAATGAAAGACATTTCATTCAGTTAAACTACATAGTGACATTTGTTTTATTTTATTGTTGTTATTCCAAACAGTCTGTCAAATCTCCTGAAACATATGATGTAAAACATTACAGGTTTTGTCTTATTTCAACAGCTCCCCATCTGGTTGGTCTTGGGAGTTTTCGTTACTATTTCTTGGCGTCATTCTGGTCCTGGATACATAAGACCATAATAAAATGTATGAAGAGGAGGCTATTCAGTCAGTTTCTAGTAGCTGATTTATCTCAGAGCTGACCTTATCATGACTTGGTAGCCCTTTCCATACCCTTTTTAAAATTGTTATTGGCTTCCATGCTGCGTCTATATTGTTATGGGCTAATAAACATACAGGGCTTCTTCTCTGATTAGTTCAATCCCTTGCATTTAGTACAATTAAGGTTTAATGTCCATGTGTCCTGCTTAACCCTTTGAGTAGTGAGTTCTAAAATGCACTGCTGGTCCTACGGAAATGAATTTTTCTTCTGTGTTCTGCATGCACTTGATTATTACGAGTACATCATACAAACAAGCTGAAAGCTATATAAGAACATAAGAAAGTTTACAAACAAGAGGAGGCCATTCGGCCCATCTTGCCATTTGGTTGTTAGTAGCTTATCTGTTTGTATGTATGTAATGAATATTGATGAAATACAGACATATCATTTTTACCGTAAATAAATAAAACAAATAAATATATTTATTTGTCATAGGGAGCAACGCACAATGCTTGGCGCTGCCTCTTCACTGTCACTTGATGTTGATGGTAAATATTCTTTGCTTATGTCTTCACTGACACACTCACTGACATCCGATTCAGTGGAAGAATTGCATGTATTTGAATTTAAATGGGAATCTGAATTCAGTATTATTACTAACACTACTTTTTCACTGAACGATTTTCGCCGGTTCACAAACACTGTTGACATTTTTGTGACTGGGTTTATTATATGTAATCCAGTCAATATCTAGCAGAGGGCACAAGATACCAATAAAAGGTGTTACAGAAACCTAGTGTTTGAATATTATGTGAATATTATCAGGGGTTTTGTTGGCTCAGTAATTCAAGTTTAAAAGTTGGAGAATGTACCGGTACGTTCGTACTCCCTGGGGATCAGAGAGCAGAGAATGTACAGGTATGTTCGTACTACTCAAAGGGTTAAGGAAAACTGGCTTCCTTCACTATATTAGATTATTTTCTCAAATGTAAAAAAGAAAGTTCATATTTCAATGTCAAGATGTCACCTTCCTACTAATAGTAGTAGTATTTTAAGCAGTTAAATAGTTGTTTCTTTCAACAGGGGCAGCAGTGTGGAGTAGTGGTTAGGGCTCTGGACTCTTGACCAGAGGGTCATGGGTTCAATCCCAGGTGGGGGACACTGCTGCTATACCCTTAAGCAAGTTACTTTACCTAGATTGCTCCAGTAAAAACCCAACTGTATAAATGGGTAATTGCATGTAAAAATAACATGATATCTTGTAACAATTGTAAGTCGCCCTGGATAAGGATGTCTGCTAAGAAATAAATAAACAAACAGTTTTCTGCCAGCCAGCGACATTCAACAGGGAACTTTAATGAAGTTGGTGATTTTATGAAAATTGGAGCGATTTGATTCTTAAATGTTGTATTTCCTCTGAACTTCCAGCCCCCAAACCTTTAACCTCCTCTGCCACCTCTTTATGTATAAAAGCCCAAAGCCCCTGTGAGGGCTGCTTACACATCATCCTCCAGTGGCAATAGGGAAATGGTCTTCTAAAACCCTTGCCCTGGGAAAGCACCCTTTCTCTGGGCCTTCCTCGCCTCACGTGCTTGTGCCTGCATCAGGCGCGTTTGCTCCCGAGCTCCTTGCGGGCCGTAATGCGTGCTTTCATCTGCGCCTGCTGCTCCTCACGTTTCTGAGCCTGAGGTTCTGCTCCCTGGTCAGTTTCCTTTGCTCTCTGCAGGCCTGGGCTTGGGTCAAGCCTACTGGGTGTGGCCTCGTCGGAATATCATTTGTAAACACCAGTGAATCGCTCTAGGGGAAAATGTCAGGAATGGCTTGCCATTGAAAACACATTTGTCAGGAGATTAGATCCAGTTTAAACCAGTACATGGCAGTTGGAGTTCTTTTTTTTCAAATAAGGTCCAATTGAAAAAAAAAGAGAGAGATGTATGCAGACTTTATGAACATGCATGAAAGATGGTTGTGCTGGAAATTGGAAGGTTATTCATCTTTTGAATTTTAACCTTGACATTAAACAGTCCATTACCTGTTCATATTGTAATTATTTATCGACCACCTAAGTGGATTTATCGACCACCTAAGACTGAATTTGGGGATCTGCTATCTATATTCAAATATGATAGGATTCTTTCATTGGGTGATTAACCTTCATGTTGAATCTGAATCTGATTCTAACTCCTTGGAATTTTGAGGCTACTGGATTCCTTAGATTATATCCTGCGTGTCAATGTGTATAATCGGGGTTTAGCTGTTAAGAGCGTCATAACCCTACATCTTACTATTTCTGATCATCTTGCCATTCTTTTTGAGGTGAATCTGCCAGTATCTACAAAGACTGTGGACCATACATTTAAATCCCGGGTAATTAATTATTCAACTGCTGTTAAGCTTTGTGATGTATTGAGCTCATTACTACTCTCTGAGTCCTTATCAGTAGATGAGCTGATTAATCCCTACAACACCACCTGGACTGGTATCTTAGATACTGTAGCACCAATCAAAACTCTTTGAAAAAAGCTCACCGTAGGCTCATCTTGTACGGTGAAATATGAGGGTTGTAAACTAGAATGGAGATGGCGGGAATCTAAACTGCACGTTCATTACATCGCATGGAAGTGCCACCTGGTTAAATATAGGAAGGCTCTGGCGTTGGCGAGATCATCATATTATTCCAATTTAATTGAAACAAATAAAAATAATGCTACCCTAGATAAAATAATGAATCATTCCCCTAATAGTCATACCCTTCACATTGGCTTCTGTCACAGCTGCAATGACTTACATTTATTTAAAAATAAAATACTGGATATCAGAAATGAGATTCAACAGACACCTTCTATTAAGGAGGACTCCAGCACAATTTTACCAACTACACCTATTAAGGCTACTATGGGGGCTTGTTTTTTGATTACCTTGCAGGAACTGACAGAGCTAGATCTAAGTGGCGCCTTTGATACTGTAGACTATTCCATCCTACTGAATCGTCTTGAAAGCACAGTAGAACTCTCTGGCCTTGTCCTATCGTGGTTCATATCTTATCTTTCTGATAGGTTTCAGTTCCCTGTAGGGGAGGTAAAATCTGCATCATTGGAAGTTGTCTGTGGTGTTCCACAGGGCTCCATTCTAGGTCCCTTGCTGTTTTCATTATATATGCGGAGTGAACTTCCATTGGTATGCTGATGATACCCAGCTATATTTGTCCCTAAAGCCAGGAATTTCTTCTGCCTGGGTGTTATTAGCTACTTGCCTTACAGGCATCAAGCATTGGATGTTACAGAATTTTCTAATGTTGAATTCAGATAAAACCAAGGTTATGCTAGTGGGATCACAGACCCAACTAAAAGGAAATGTGGGATTACATGAGCTCGACCCTTGCAGTCTCTCATCAAAACAAACTAGAAATTAAGAGCTTGGGAGTCATCTTTGATCCTGATCTCTCATTTGAGATTCATATTAGGGAAGTTACTAAAATATATTTTTGCCATTTGAGAAATATAGCCAAACTTTGACCAATTATTTCTGTATCTGATGCTGAGAGACTACTGCATGCCTTTGTTTCATCTAGAATTGATTATTGTAATGCAATTTTTTTTGGTGTCCCAAAATTTATGATATCGTGCTTGCAGCTTGTTCAGAATACCGCTGCTAGAATTCTGACTAAAACCAGGAAAAGTGAACATATTACCCTTGTTTTGGCCTCTTTACACTGGCTCCCTATGCAGTATAGAATTGATTTTAAGATTTTGCTGTTAACTTACAAGGCCCTGAATGGATTAGCACCTAGTTATTTGCAGGAGTTGCTGACACTGTATCTTCACTGTGAGATCACAGGATGCAGGGCTGCTGGTTATTTCTAGGGTCAACAAAAGCAACACGGGAGGTAGGGCTTTGTCTTGTAGAGCTCCTAAATTATGGAATGCTCTGCCTTCGTTTGTCAGGGAAGCTGGGACCGTTACAATTTTCAAGTCAAGACTAAAAATGCACTTTTATAAAATGGCTTTCTTATCTTAGTGAGTTTTAACTTAACTTTAAAATTGCTGCTTTTTTATTATGTTTATACTGTTATTTAAATGGTCTGACTGTGGCAGATGTATGTGTGACATGCTATAAAAATGTATTGTGGTTTGTTCTTTTTCTGCTATGTACTGTATAGTGCTTTGTGATACTTTTGTATAAAAAGGGCTATATAAATGCAATAAATAATAAATAAGAATGTATTTATTGCTAACACCCCTACATAGGTTAATGGTAATTTTATTATTTTTTAAGGGAACTTAGCTGAGGAAGAAAACCATTTTAATGATAGAAGGTGGCAAGAAAAAAAAGTGTTGTTCAGTTGTACTATAACTATTGACGGCATTTTAGAAGCTAATGTAATGTAATAAAAATTCAGCTTTCTGTTTACTTTGCAACAGCCTTTAAGAGGAGGACAGCTTTTATTGCTCCTAGCCTATTTTTCCCAGGATGTTTTGTGATTCATCCTGGATTAAGTTCAATAAGTGTATGACCTCTCCCTTGAAGTCCAATTGTTGAAATAATACAATATAAATGTTGTATTCTTTGCTATGAAATAAATATTTTCTTAATTCTAAAAAAAATCACTTCTGGAATTTATGATGTTGCCCTGAACTGTAAGAAATGTTGTTTTTGATCTTATCTCCATTTTATTCCGAAGCATCTCGTTTAGATTTTCTGAATGATACACCACTTTTGTGATGCCATTAGTTAATACCTCTAAAATCGAGAGGAGCCTATTTTCAGGCAAGGCTACCTGCTCCGCTCTCTCACCCTTGCATCATGGTCATCAGAGGCGACTAACAGGTGGTTCTGCATGCTGATACTATTTGTCTGCTTATTTTAACCTTTGTTATTGTTCAAATATGCCACCTAGCCCAGCATACACAAAAAAACATGTTTCTTCCATTTTTTAAGAAAAAAGTTTGAGAAATGTGGTGATTCCTCTTTACATGTAGCGAGAGCCCTGTATGTGTATATTGTGTGTTTTAAACACAAACAGTGGTGTTGAGCAGCTGGGCAGGGAGAGTTAAATTCCTGCCCTGGAATCCTTGTATGATATATGGCCATTCCTTAATCAGATAATTAGGTGCTGATTGGGGAGTGGCCACACACACACACACACACACACACACAATAAAAGGGGAGCTCTGAGAGCTCAAGGTCAGTTTGGGGAGAGATAGGAGCAGCAGGCTGTGTTCCTAGAACAACACTGTGATAGCTCAGCTTGGGTGTTAGTTTGCTTTCGTTTCTTTAAGTACTTTAACCTTTTGTTTGATCGTTTGTTTATTTTTGGTATTTTGTTAATAAACACGCACAACAGCTCTTTCACCTGCAGCTTTCCATCTCTAAATCTCCTTCTAGCCACCTGATCAGCCTTACCATCTGCGCTATCCTTTCACAAGAGCTTTTAAATTAAATTAGGTTGTGCTACTTGGTTATTTATATAAATGTATTGCTGTGTACATATCAGTTAAGTTGTGCATTTCAACATCTGTAAAAAGCACACTATCTTCACTGGGAGAAGACACATTTGGCCAAAGCAAATGTTTCTGGAAACATGTTTCTCAAAGTAGAAGTCAAGTCCACTCTTGAAGTGACCAAAACCCAGACAACACAGGAGGAGACATTGTTTCTGGGCTGGGCTCAAAGAGCAACCTGCTACAGGTCTTAAATATCAGTTGTGTTCTTGTTGTTTAGATTCACGTGTAGAGTTTTCTGTTTCAGTCATCACATCTGGCGGACTTTATAAAACACATAATGGATCTAAGGTACACATAATTACGAAAATACCACGTAAACCAAATGTGATATTTCTTTAAACCACTAAGGACAGGGTATTTTCCCTTATTGATGTGAATGATTTACCTTCTGGTGATGTGCAATGATCTTCTCCTTCTCTGCAATGAAATTCTTTTTCTCCTCCTCAGATTTTTTCAACATTTGGTCAACGTGTTCCTGGTGGCTTCTTATCTGGTCCTTAACCATTTGCTTGAGTTGTTTCTTCTGCTCCTGAATCACTTGTTCCTGCTGCTCAGAAGCCTTTCGTCTGGCTTGCTCCTCTATTTGACAGAATGAAAATACATTTTAAAAGAGCAGCACTATGTTTTTGGGGGTCCTTTATTAGAAAATCCATTTTGGGTGACTAGCATTTACATGATATTGCAGCAATGAGGGATATTTAAAAGAGGGTACACTGGAAATGAACAAAAGCTTTGTGGCTTCCGTTGTTAACCTCAATTCCGTTGGGCCAGGAAGATCCTCACTATAGGAGGTCAGGATACAGGAGACATTTTGGAAACTTAAGACACGCAAATTTAAAGAACAACCTAATAACAACCTATTAGAAAACGGAATCAAACTTTAAAACAATTGATTTTTTTAGTAGTAAGTTTTCTGTAATTGCTACAGAATATACAAAAACAGTACTAAGTTTTGTTTGAAAATTATAACAGGCCTGCCTGATAAACATAAAGAGGAAATCAAAGTACAACAACTGCAATCAATGTATTATTTTATCTTCTAATTAGTTAAAAGGAATGAATGTGGTAGAAAAATTATATGTATATACATCACGCTTATTTATGGATGCATCGCTAATGATTTAATTTCCCATGCATGCAACAGGTCATCAACAACGTAATCAATATATAAATTAATAATCCACATTACTGGTATACATTTTCTATAAGTTAATATGTCGTATGATTGGTGTTTCTTATTGTATATTATACATTCTTTTAAATTTAAATGGGTTGGCACTTCTTTTGAAAAAGGGGCGAATCACTAGTACACAAGTTTGAGCTGAACTGAACTGAACAAAAATCCACAGCAGAGGGCAGCCACTTTTAAACAGCTGATACACTGAAGGTCTCAATTTAGACTTTATTTGTGATTGATTGTCCCTGATACTGAAGTGCTAATTGGAGCTGCCTTCATAAATAAGCTCTGAACAACAACTGTGCTGTTTTTCAGCACCAATTTCTAAGACCTTCTTAGGCACTAGTCCTACTGACCAGTTTTGAAACTGATTGAAAGCAGATTAACAGCAGATAGAAAGCTGCAGGTTACTACACACAAGCTCGGAGAAAAAAGGGTCTTCAAGCCAGTAATCTGTGAAGTCTGCTTGATGTGGGGCATTAAGACAACCCCACTCAGCTGAGCCAAGTATGTGGTAACTGGCGCAAGATCCAATATCTGATTGAGCAAGTAAATGCGCTGGAGAAGGATCTGGAAGATTTCAGAGAACAGGAGCTGGAGGAGCTGGCAAACCCTACTTTTACAGAGGTTTGCACCTGAAACAGCAATGGCAACAAGGAAGAGAAGAGTCAAAGCAGCAGGGTTCAGACTGGCAGAGGCAAGAGGAAGAAAACGTCTCCCCCACATATCCACCAGAAACCACAACATCAAATAGCTTTGCTCCACTCCAAAATGTACAAACCCAGCACCAGGAAAACACTATCGAAAACATCCAGGACCCCATAAACGATAACAAGAGAACAAAGAGGGAAGTAGCGGTTGTAGGACTCCATAAAAACACAGCAAGAGTGGTGTGCTTAACTACAGTATGCTGCCTACCAGGTGCCAGAATTGCCCACATCACCCTGCGAGTGGACAGGCTCCTAGCACAAGCAGGTGAAGACACAGCGGTCAGCCACATCAGTATTATTATTATTAGTTTATTTAGCAGACACCTTTATCCAAGGCGACTTACAGAGACTAGGGTGTGCGAACTATGCATTAGCTGCAGAGTCACTTACAACTACGTCTCACCCGAAAGATGGAGCACAAGGAGGTTAAGTGACTTGCTCAGGGTCACACAATGAGTCAGTGGCTGAGGTGGGATTTGAACCGGGGACCTCCTGGTTACAAGCCCCTTTCTTTAACCACAGTACAAATGACATTGGAAATAACAGCCCACAAATCACTGAACAATGAATTCAGAGATCTAGGAAGGAAACTGAAGAGCAGAACCAAAACAGTGGTGTTCTCTGAGATACTGCCTGCACCTAGCAAAGGATCACATGCACAGCGAGAAATCCAACACCTAAATGCATGGCTTAAGATATGGTGCACACAGGAAGGCTTTGGTTTCCTCAGTCACAGGACATCATTCTGCAACAAGGACTGTCTATATAGGCAGGATGGACTGCACTTAAATGAGAAGGAAGCCAACATACTTGGAGCAAGGATCTACCAAGAGGTTCAAAAGCAGTTAAACTAGAAAGGGGGGAGAAAATGAAAATAAACCAGAAAGGCAATGAAAGCAAAGCAAGGACAGTCATTAAATGCTAGAAGTCTTAAAAACAAAATGTTAGAACTTGAAGCTACTGCACTAACAAGTAACTACGATGTGATAGGCATTACAGAAACTTGGTTTACAGAGATTGATGAAGATGAATATAATATTAGTGGGTATACAGTGTACAGAACAGACAGTCAGGGCAAAAGAGGCAGTGTTATGCATTAAAAATAGTCAAATTCAGGAGCTAAATCCAGACAATAAAAACAACTTAGAATCAATATGGGTTAAAGTAGGGGAGTTTTATTTTTAAAATAACGAAGACAGAGTAGGAAAGATTGAGGTAATAGAACCGGTGGCAAATTCATATCTTAACATGGTTTCATTCAAAGTGTTTTTTAAAACCCAACTAAAGCTTTTCAATTTAAAAAAGCAGACTATCAAGAGATGAAACTAACAGAAATAGAAAAAAATCCACAGAAAACGGATGGTTATCATTTAAAAAATATATTACTAGAGGTAAAGAACAAATTCATTCCAAAAGTAAGCAAATCAAAGCCTAAAAAACAGCTGCCAAAATGGTTAAATGGGTCATTAAAAAAACTATTAAGAGAAAAAGGGACTTTATAAAAGAGACGGAGAACAAGGTAAACCAAATGAATAGACAGAGATGAAGCGCAAGTCAAAAATGAAGCTCTAAAGAGAGAGTCAGTGACAGAAAAGGACATTGCTAAGGGGGCCAAAACCAATACAAAAAACCTTCAATTGTGATGGATTGCCTTCCAGTCACAAATCGTTTCTCCTTTAAACACAGACTTGACAACCAGAATGCAGTGAAAGACTGTAGTGTGTGTTTATTATTTACAATACACAAAATAAATGAAAACAAAACAAAACAAAAGCCTCGGGTCCTATCTGAACAGGTGTTGATAATATCTAAATAGGAGGCAGGCTAAGCCTGTTCCCTCGTCATCAAAACCAAATCACAATCCAAGTGTCGAAATCCAAATACCTGTTTCAGTGTTCGTTTACCAGTAAACCAAATAACAAATCATTTCTTCCGCTCAGTCACCAACCACCAACCACCAGCCACCAACCACCAACCACCAACCACCAGCCACCCAACCAAACCACCAACCACCAACCACCAACCAACCACCAACCACCAACCACCAACCACCAACCACCAACCACCAGCCACCAGCCACCAACCACCACCAACCACCAACCACCAACCACCAACCACCAACCACCAACCACCAACCACCAACCACCAACCAACCACCAACCACCAACCACACTCCTCACATTCTCCCTCATCCATCACTCACAAACACAGAGTTTTTAAATACTAATCAATTACATCATTAACAACAATTGACTAGACATTAAATTGAATAATTGAACTGGAGCCATCCCTGACTCCAGTAGTTTCCCCCATGGTCCTAATGTCCCCCATGTATTGTCTTTGTACAAAAAGTGTTTACCAACCCACTTGTTTATGTTGTCTTTCCCATCTTTTATAAGTTTTTACTGACCAATCCCTTACACAATATTATAACAGGAAAAGGCCATTACAGGAGGAAGTAAAGTGTCAGAGATAAAAATGGAGAAATCATAGACAAAGACATAAAAATAACAAATATATTAAACGCATGTTTTTTAGTATGAGTATTTAGTATTTACTAAGGAGGATAAGGACAACATGCCCCAGAAGTCAGATTGTCCCCACTCTGTTTTAAATGATTTTCACCATAAAAGATGTGTTAAAGGGACTAGGAGCTCTTAAAATAAACTAAATCACTTGGGCCGGATGGGATCCTCCCGATAGTACTCAAAGAAATGAGGGAAGTTACTTACAAGATCATGAAGACAGAGGGTGTACCGGCAGACTGGAGAATTGCAAATGCAATAACGATCCACAAAAAGTGAGACAAAACTGAACCAGGTAACTTCAGACCAATCAGACTTCTATTACATATAAACTTATGGAAACAATAATAATATCGAAACTGAAAGATTATCTATATGGCAACAGTATTCTAGGAGATAGTCAACATGAATTTAGGAAAGGCAGATCATGTCTAACAAACCTTCTAGACATTAAAAATGGAAAATTGTAAAGCATATGACATGATTTACTTAGATTTCCAGAAAGCTTTTGGTAAAGTTCTGCATAAAAGACTAATTTTCAAACTAAAAGCGGTAGCAGATGATAATAAAATAGGAGGGGTGGCAAACATAGATGCATCAGCAAAGGTCATTCAAAATGATCTGGAATGCATCCAAACTGGGCAGACACATAGCAAATGACATTTAATAGAGAAAAGTGTAAGGTGCTGCATGTGGTAAATAAATAAATAAATAAATTATAAATATCATATGGGAGACACCAAACTTGAAAAAGGGACCTATGAAAAAGATTTAGGAGTCTTCATCTAGACAAGGTGGGGACTCTATTAAAAAGGCCAACAGAATGCTTGGATATATAGTGAAAAGTGTTGAATTTAAAATCGAGTGAAGTCATGTTAAAGCTATACAGTGCATTAGTAAGACCTCATCTAGAATATAGATGTGTTCAGTTGTGGCCACCTCACTACAAAAATACATTGCTTTTCTAGAACGGGTTCAAAGAAGAGTGACCAGAATGATTTCTGGTCTGAAAGTCATGTCATACAGAGACAGGCTAAAAGATTTGAATCTGTTTAGTCTTCAACAAAGGAGACTACGTGGGGATCTGGTTCTGTGTTTAAGAGTTGTTTTGGGACTACTAATCCCATGGGGCATCTTGAGTTGCCATAGACACAATTTTCGAGTTCCACAGTGCTCATGCATCCAATCTGTTTCCATGAAGCATTAAAATGAGTGACCAGTGCAGGAAATGGGCATTATCCTTACAAACAAAAGTGGAGGTGTTGAAAGCAGTGGATAAAGCACCACCGCACAAGAAAAAGACAGATGTTGCAGCAGATTTCAACATTCCCGCGAACACTTTGTCAACCATTCTGAAGAACTGAGATACAATAATACAGGCCTATTGTGACAGAGAGAATGAATTCTAGTCAACAATCTCCCTCCTGACCTGTGAGGGTGCTGTGTAACAGGAAAAGTGTGCCCCGGACTGGATGGTTTAGCAGTTCATTCCAGGGTCAGTCCGGTTAGTGGGTGAATTAGTGATTGTGGTGCAATACAGATTGGAGGATACGTGATCGCACTCGCTACCGAAGGGGGCAGGACTGAAGGTATATCAGGGGAGGTGGCCGAGCGATCTGTTCCTTGTGTTATGGTTACGCAAAGACCTACAAGAAAAAAACCTGTGTACTAACCGTGAGTGTTTTGTTTGCTTTGTCTTGTCTAGTAACTGTTGTATTTGTCATTGTTAGACGGTTAAACTATCCGGGAGCTGTTGCTAAGGGGCCAGTTTCCAAACCCGGACTTTAAATCACTACTGTGCACATTACCTGTATCTCACCACCTACATTAAGAGCACTCACTGTGGACTTGTCACCGTGTTGTGTTTGTATGTGTATTATATACAATGTCATATTATTTCAGGACTGAACCCATTGTTTTGCATGGAGCGATACACATTTCTGTGTAGAGCCTGTGCTTATTATTTAAGTGTTGCCGGCACGCAACCCAGCCAAATAAAGGAGCTGTTTTACCGTGAACTGTCTTGTCTGTTTATCCTGAGCACCACATCGCCTGCACACTGCAAACCACTTTGCCATACTGTGGTAAAGTGGTTAATTGTGTACAGGTGCAGGTGATTAAAGAACAGACAGACAATTGTAATCCAGGTGCAAAGGTTTGTTTTTATTAGTTGTTTTTGTCCAGTGCCTGACGGCAAAACAAATAGGAAATAATAATGCTGCTAAGTAATACAGCGGCGTGTATTACTTACGTTATAATCACCAGGCTGGTCCCGAAATAATAGTCCCGTTATTGTATCCCCACATTAAACACAAAACACATACACAAGTCTGGTTAGGGCGTGAATTAGTGATTGCGGTGCAGTGTAGTTTTACAGTGGTACTAGTGAAGTGCTGTTCCGGGTTTGTGCTGGCCTATGGAGACAGCTCTGGAACGTGTTAGCTGTCTAGTGATACAAGTAACAAATAGACAGAACAAAACAAAACACTCACGGTTATCTCCACAACAAACACAGGTCCTTCCAGGTCACTTTATAATAACCAAAAAGAAAGAACAGATAACATTGCTTCGACCCCTATTTATACCGTCACTCATGACCCCTTGGTAAAGAATTGCAGCTGCTTTTTTGATCTGCAGCTGCCTCCGGGACAATGAGTTAGTGTACCGAAGCTCCGTCTCTTTTCTACGTGATCGACTTCCTTTTACCCCTCGGAATGAAGTGTCAGGCCACGCAGTCCAGGGTACTCTGTTCCCGTTACTTAGCTCCCTCACAGGTCGAGAGGGAGATTTACCACCAAGAATCATTGTCTTTCTGTCATTCATACCTATGAACAGCAAACTGTGGAAGCAAGTCGTCAGCATGTCCGGTTTGCTCATGTTGAGAATGCCTTGCTTTGGGGGTTAAAAATTATCTTAATGGGACATGCAGGTTTCAAGTTGCTATGTATACTTATAAAAGTTGACTTAAAACCTTTTTTTCACAGTACTATTCAATTTACAATATTTTTCATTGTACTGTAATTGGAAAATTGATTTCAGTGTTACAGTAACTTCAATAAAAACTGACAATATGCATTTGGCTTAGTTTTCTGATAATATGGATTACTGATAATTTTTTTGCTGGTCCCTTAATTCGTATTAATGAGAATTGACTGTAAAAAATAATAATTTGAACCCATGTATCCAGATGTATCTGGGATGTGACTGCACTGTTTTAGACTGTAGACCATTCTGTCTTCTCAAAGTTCTGTTTTATTTTATATAACCAAATTTAGCTTGAGTTACAAATATGGGTTTGTGGTCATATTAGGTTATTAGTTCACATCATTTCCCACAAGTATGCAGTTTCATGATGATCCTTCTTCGTTTATGATATAATTTACCTCTTCAACCAGGAGAACCAAAAGAAGGCTATAATTTTGTTTTGTAAGATTGCTTAGAGATGTACAGAAATGATGCTGAAACCGCTGGCAGTCCTGTGGCAATACCATAGACACAGTAGTTTTTTAACTTTTATCCTTATTTAACATGGCTGGAGTGACCCCCCAATTTCTTCTTTGCTCTTGGAATATTGTATGAATAAAACAAAAGCCTCACCTTCAAATTGTTTCTGTTTCTCAGTCAAAGTATTGTCAGCTACGAGGACTGCTTTGCCAGTCCTCTCAGTATCTTCCAGAAAGTCCTTTAGAATGATATCTGCCTGAAAAGAAAAAGAATAAAGAGCAAGAAGAATAACAACAAAAAATGGAATGAATAGTGTTTTTAATGTTTTATGAATGCTTTGTCCTTGTATGTTTGTAATGTGGATTCACTTTGTTTTATTTATGTAATTATGTTTTTATTATTTCACTTTCTTTTGATTTGAGCACAAGTATTTAAGTTTCGTATTTATTATATCTTTTATTTTGCTATATTGGGATTGATTTCACGTTGTCTGTATTATTTGGATGCTTTTCTAGATCCCGCTGCCATCCGCTGCTGTCAGTAGTATTTGGTATTTGGTAAATGCCAACCTAAGTCATAACATTTTTACAACACGCATCACAAATTATTGCACTACTAGTGATTTCAAGTGGTACTGCACCTGGAGGACAAGGATTAAGTGAGGTAAAATTCATGAGAAAATATGTAAAAACTGGTAAGGATCATTTTTAAAAAGCATGAATTTATCAGTGAAAGTAGGTAAACACCAAAAACAAAGAACCTTATTCATAGCCAATTGAACGTAATGTTTCTAGATCATGTTTTTTGTACGAACATCTTTTCTTGTGTCAGGTTTGAAACATGTAAGAGTGCGGAGGCAAGTCTCGAACCGGTAACCCTGCACACTGCAAGCAAGCATCTTAACCACAATGAAAAAGAGCTGGGCTCCTCTGCATTCATGGGTTTAAAGCATTCAACCTCATCTCATCTCACCAACTGGGGACACTGGTAATGGCAGCATATCACCTGATAGAAACACATATACCGAAAGGCCCCACACAGCAACTGAGTATGTGTATATTTAAAATTAAAATACTTTAAACTAATTACTTCAGGTTATTATGCATTATGATGTGTATGTATTAACAAAAAAAAACATTATCCATATAAATCTATATTTTTCATAGCAGCACTAAAGTTAATGAAGGGCCATTCCACATTACAGCTTGCATGGATACATTAGTTATTATCCATTTCAATTAAAAAAGAAATATATCAATTAGAACAGTGTTTGAAAAAAAGTCATCTTGCCCTAGTGTTACAGGTTTGCCTTTATCAAAATTGGGCCCATACTCTTAGTTTATTGATGCAAAGTGGCAGACAAACCAAGCCCAGGCATCCCCCTGTCGCAGTGTTTTTTTTTTCACTTTTTGTAAAGAGTACATACATCGTTGGAGAAATCAGATCAAATAGTTTTATTTTGTTTTTTAGTGAATCTATATCAAGGTGTCCATTACCATCATAGCCCCATATGGCAATTCATATTTTATGCCATTAGTCCCAAACAAAAATGAACAGTAAGTTAGTAATCATAGGTAATGATACTTATTCATTGTGTTTTTATTAAAATGTTTTAATTCTATCAAAATCAGCTGGGGGGGATTAAATAATAAATTTAGGCTCTATTGTAAAACTCTCCAGTATAACTGAATATTGTTTGACACAAAAATATTTCTAAGAAGGGCTCACATCTTGTGGTTTAGACACTTTGTATCCACAGAAACACCTTTATGGAAATGCAGGATTTTTAAAGTGCTTCATTTTGTAGGATTTTGTACCGAAAGAGAACAAAGTGTAGCTCCAGTACCTGTATCCCTTTGCCAGGCTTATCTCTGTATTGCTTCTCAATATCTTCCTTGTCCTTCTTGAAGAGCTCATACCCTCCTGGCTTCATGTAGTAGCCTCCACTTTGTTTCTTCTTCATATCCTCAGAGAGTTCCTTAATGAGAGCTTGACAACGGCTTCTCGAAGCTTCTTCATTCTTACGGCAGACTGACTCATAATGGTCCAGAATAGATTTCTGGAGAAAATGAAACAGCAATACAAGTGTTTGCAAAGGTGAACTCTCTCTCAGATTCTTTACATTGTTTTGCTTCTGGTGTAATAATGTGTATTTACAATTAATGCACAATTTAAAATTGTTCCTAAAAATAGGTGATTTAAACACTCCAAGAGCGATGAAGAAGACTGAATGTGGTACCCTGGATACCTCGTGCAAATCTGTCAATTTTTTGGCACAGTGCACAAATAGGTATAGCAAAATTGTTTAAAAACGTATGTAAACACTAAGATGCATGTTATTGGAATTATGTCTACAGTTCATGTGACTTTCCACAAGTCAGCTTCCGATGTTGTTACAAATGATTATTACACATCTAGGGATTGTAAAGAAAACACATTTCTTCACTTACCTAAAACTTTTTGAAAACTGTAAATAACTTTGCAGTTTCTAGTCTCTGGCATAAATTGAGATATTGAAACAAATTCTGTGTCGCTGACAGTTTCCTCCAAAACCATTATCAAAATAAACTATTCCATTTAGAAGAGCAATGAATATGATGATAAAACATCTATTTTGTCAGGAATAAAGAAGGATGGGGGGCATGTTTGAAGATCTAAGCGCAGCGCCTAAACCAGGACCAGAGGACACAGTTGGACACAGTGGAGATAGACATAGGACAGAGGGAATGGCCTCTTGTTCGTAAATGTTCTTATGTTCTTACGAAGTTATTTTCATTTTTCTGTTTTTTGGGGAGCCATGAGGAATATTCTCATGATGTAAAATGATTGCCCGTGTCCCACATGCTGGAAATAGTTAGAATAGGAAATGCCAATCAATGGTAATGTGGCCTGCTAAAAACAGTAACAGAAGTTGCTAATAACAAAAACGTTTATTTACTTTGAGATGACTGGGTGCCCAAAATAGATTAAGAAAGAGGGCTTATAGCAATTAAACATTATATTTTATATGAATAACATGGACAAAAGAAGGCTACAATTGAATGTGTATTCCGTGCAATATGGTTTGAATCTTTAACTACTGTAATTGTGTAGTACACGGTAGCTAACCAACAGAGAGGTCACGGAAATTTTAACACAAGAGATATACATAAGGATTACAAATGTGAGTTATACTCATGGATTCAACTTAGCAGCTTTCACTTCTGATTCAGAATTTGAATCTATTTAGGCTGGAACAAAGAGTAATTAAGGGGGACAATACTAAAGTCTTTAAAATCTTAAAAGGAGTTGCCACAGTTAACCCAAAACATTACTTTAAGTGCAGCACCTAAACCAGGACCAGATGACACAGTTGAAAATTAAAGTGGAGATAGACTTAGGACAGGAATAAAGAATGGGGGGGGGGCATGTTATTTTTGAGCTCTTTTGAGCTCTTGTATGTGCACTGGACTGTATACCAGTATTGGTAACCCCGTGGTCCTGTTTACTGTTGCCAGTATTCAGGCCACGGACAACAGTGCCCTCTGTGGGTAAAAATAAATCAGTGTGTCTGAGTGGCGTTACAAATAAAGTTCTGTCTCCTTTGTGTCAGTGAATTGTCCACCACCCTTTCACAGCAGCACATAAAGAAGGAAGAAGGAGACACTTCTTCACACAGCGTGGTGAAGGTGTGGATAAGGATACTTTGCCATGTTGTTGAGGCAGAATCACTAGGATCCCTTAAGACCCAACTTGAGCAAGTTTTGAGATCAATCAGCTACTAGGAACCTGAAGAGTTTAAATGTGCCAAATGGCCTTGTGGCAGGGCTGAGGCCCTGCACATGAAAGGTGTGTGTTTGTTTTGTTTGTGTGTGTGCAGACAGGGTTTTTAGTGTGTGTAATTGAATGATTATGCAGTTGTTTGGGGGGCTGGCGCTCCGTTGGGATGACCTGCCTGCTGTGTTTGGTTGCGGGGAGGGGTGGCGTGTGATTCGCTGTGCCGATTCCTAACCAGCAGGTGGGCGTGTCCCAGCTGAGTGTCCATAGGTTTAGAAGCAGCTTGCAGATTTACTTTGGGCTGCTATAAGGCCATGGACACAGGAAGTTCAAGCTGCTGCAAGGCCATGGATCTCTGATGGTCCACGTTACGTGAGGAGGTTTGGAAGCCTGCTGGTGAGATCAACACAAGCTGAAAACCGCTGACGACTGTGTGTTTAACCAGGGTCAGGGTTTTAGTTATTAAAGAAGAAGAAGATGAAACTGCAACCGCCAGCGACCGTGTGTATACCAGGGTCGGGGTAGGAACAAGGATTAGTTTCGGGACCAAAATGCCCGCAGTATAGCTAGAAGTGTATCATAGTGGGATCTCCTGTAAGGAGTAGTGCTAGCCGTTCTCATACTGAAAACATTGAAAAATATCACACAGAATTTATTTTAGAAACTGTGGACTTTATGTGCAAGGAATAGTTAAGGGATTTATCATTCCATATTATTAAAATCTTACCCCAAGTTTAATCTGGTGCTGTCCATTTTCATCCTCAAAGGAGCGCTTATTAAACATACCCAGAGCCTCTTTCTCCCACTTGCCATGAAGAACTGAGAGTCCCTCAGCAGTGTCTGTGGGTAAGGGGATCTTAGCTATATTTTCTTTGTAATAAGTAAAAGCTGCCTGCTCTGCAGCTTCGTTTTCAATTTTGGCCAGTTCCTTAACGGCATTCTCCACAACGAGCATTTTTCCACTTCGGATTACTTCCACGTACTTATTCACTAGGGCTCCAAACACTGGAAAACAAACTCTCAGCATTAGGGATGAGAAAGTGATACTGACACTGCTAGCAGAGTGGTGCAATTAGTAAAACAGTTCTGATAGATGTATGGTTTTTATATGTATAAGTTTCTGAACATGTTTAGTTCACTTTGATCAAGGGTATACATTTTGAATGGCTTGAAAAAAATATGACTGACTGAAAAAACCGACACGCTTAAATTAATATTATTTGTTTATTTAGCAGACGCCTTTATCCAAGGCGACTTACAGTGACTAGGGTATGTGAACTATGCATCAGCTGCAGAGTCACTTACAACAACATCTCACCCAAAAGACGGAGCACAAGGAGGTTAAGTGACGTGCTCAGGGTCACACAGTGAGTCAGTGAGTTAGCTGGGATTTAAACCAGAGACCTACTGGTTACAATCCCTTTTTGTAACCACTGGACCACACAGCCACACAAAATTGGTGTGGTTCCGATGTTAATAAATCAAACTCGTTCTCTACTAGCACATTGATTTTCTTTACTTTTTTAAAATGTAGGTTACATGTTTACAGATACATTATTATTGTCATTAGGAAGGAAACAATGCACAAATAGATACTATATAATAGCATACAATAAGCACGCTTTGTACAGTACTTACATGCACTTCCCTTGCTCTTTTTTGATGTCTATTCTTTTGTATGATCCTTATACAGCTGTATTTTCAGAGAACAAATTTGCCTTGTAAAACAAACTGAAAAGCGAACTGTTCAGACTTTTGGGTACATTCATGGGAGATGAATGGAAGTTTCATGGTTTCTGGATAAGGACGACTGCTGAAGATGTGACATCACAACGACATCAATGTTGCTGTTCAGCGGTAGCTATGTTGCTGTTACCGAGTGGATTATTAATGGTAAGGAAAGTGTTCCCAGGGAAATGCTCTTACCAGGTGCTGCTAGTAACAAATATATATATTGCAGTACCGAGCACCACTGGAATACTGTGGTGATCATATGAATTTGGCAGAATTTTTTTCCATATGTAATTATCTGAATGAATGCAAATCGCGGCATTAATTTACTGAGTTCATTATAGGGAACTGGATATAGGTCAAGTGGCCTCCTCTCACCGGTAAGATTTCTCATGTTTTTTTTAAATATATATATATATATATATATATATATATATATATATATATATATATATATAACATTTATCTTGTGCTTTCTGTATGCCCATCGTACACACTAAATAAATAATGGAGGTCATAGAATTAGTAATTCAATATGAAAAAACTTTTGTAGAGACTGGGTTGCTCAGAGGCTATGATAGTGTTGTCCCTGTAAGGTAATGGTCATTGTTCTAGTTACATTTCAACTTCTGACATGTCATGCTTCATAGTTCCCCCAATACTGAATATTCTATTTCAGGTGAGAATGCTATACATTCTAGAGGTTATTAAAATTTCACTTACAGGAACCAGTTAAAGGTATTCCCTCCTTGATTTCTTTGATTTTTGCTGAATCAAAAATGTGTTCGGATAATTCATTGGACTGTTGCACAAAATCAGGATTAAGCTCGCTATCAGGTATTGATTCTATTTTCTTCAACAGCTTAGAAGTGCCAGGGGATTCAAAAACAAAGCACCTCCTCTTGGGGAAAAATTTGCGAATGCATTCCCGCGGCACATTGCTGTCTGCAGCATTTTCTGAAAAAAAAATAGAAAAAAACAAACAATAAAATATTTACCTAATGAATTGATATAACCTTATGTTCATTATTAGAACATTTTTACACTTTAGGACTAATGGCTACAAATGCAAACAGAATGCCTATGGCAAGCCAACTAAATATTTAGAGATATTATTATTATTATTATTATTATTATTACACCGTGTAACAATTTTTTTTTTTTTTTTTTTTTTGGTTCCTGTGTTTAAGTGTTATTTCCTTTGCTTATGCCTCAAAAGTATAGAAAATGGCTATTATTCCCCACAAACTTTGCTTTTGTGACCAGGACAGTGATATTTTGAAATTTACCTATTTTCCAGAACATTCCAGATAGATTCAGCGCTGAGTAAACTTTGAGTATCTTCTAGAACTTTCTAGAACTTTCCAGTAATATAAATAGTAGTATAAATACAGGGGCCTTAAGCCCATCAGTTCAGTTGTTCAGCTGCCTAAGTGGATACATATCTGCATTTTTTATGAGATGGCATCAAGAGGCTGCAAGCATCCCACAGATGCATTTTGCTAGGTCTGCGCCAATTTATCAAGACAAGATAAAAAGTATTCCGGGAAGCATCTGCTAAGATGTGTGAGGCCTACAAGGCATATTTAAGCATGCCTGTGGGGATCAAGACAAACCCTGGGCACCTCATTTCACCTCATAGCACTGCAAAAAAACTGGATGAAAGATGGAAATTGTTGCTCGAATTTTATGTTATAAAATTTGTTAACATTTTTAAATTGTAAAGTTTTTAATTTTAAAATGTTTTACAATTTTCAATGTTATTTTTTAAATATATATATATAAAAAATGTTATATAATATCTTACATATTAGTCATGGGTAAATAAATGTATTTTTATAGGATGGTACAGAAGGAAAAGAGAGCCATGAAGTTATCCCAAGAATTTGGCAGGAACCCACTGACCACTCAAGCAACTGCTAAATTCTGCATGGTGGACCCTTCCAATTACCGAGTTCTCTGTGGGGAGGAACAATAAGTGGGAAAACTGGTGGACCCCGGAAGGTGCTGATGCCACCACTGCTCATCAAATTGGGCCTTATGAAACAATTTGTCAGAGCTCTAAGATAATGGTCATTGTTCTTCAAGTACCTTCAAGACTTCTTCCCTAAGCTGTCTGAGGCAAAGGTCAAAGCCGGTGTCTTCCAGATAAAGAAAATCCTGGAGTGCAATGAATTTCAAGAAGCTCACTAGTAAGGAGAAATTCTTGGAACAGCTTTGTCGCATTGGTTTCAGCTTCCTGGGCAATCACAAGGCCAAAAACTATGTGGAGCTGGTTGACACTCTGGTGAAGAACTTTTTGGGCTGTAGGATGTCCCTCAAAGTCCATCTCCTTGATGCTCATCTTGACAAATTCAAGGAGAACATGGGATCAAGCTCGCTAGGAGCAAAGATTCCACCAGGATATACTGGACTTTGAACGCCCAAGGACAGTATAAAAACATGATGGGAGACTACATTTGGGGGCTGATTTGTGAAAGTGATTTACAGTATAATCGTAAATCTCGAAAAACTACTCACTTCTAAATCTTTTGTAGTCATTTTTGTAAAGTATAAATACAAACATTTGGATTCATATGTTTTTTTTGACTTTATGTGAACGAAAATTCATTAAATTCGCCCGCTTTCTCATTGGAAATAGGTACATTTCAAAATATCATGTCCTGGTCACAAAAAAGCAAAGTTTGTGGGGAATAATAGCCATTTTATATACTTTTAGGCATAAGCAATTAGGAAATAACACTTACTACCCAGGAACAAAAATTGTGTTACATAGTGTTATTAGTTAATCCAGCAGAAACCTTTATCCAAGGCGACTTACAGAGACTAGGGTGTGTGAACTATGCATCAGCTGCAGAGTCACTTTGACAGAGACAGAATGATTCTTGGTGATAAATCTCTCTCCTGACCTGTGAGGGCGCTGTGTAAAAGGAACAGAGTAGCCTGGACTAGATGGCCCGACAATTCATTCCCAGGGATACAAGGAAGTCAGTCTTCTAGAAAGGGGGCAGAGCTACAATACACTAAATTATTGACCAGGAAGGGAAACAACGTGCAGCCGCAGATTGGAGGAGCGGTTGCACTAGTTAACCAAGGGGTCATGATTGACCCTACAAAAGGGGCGTAGCAAAGTGATCTGTTCCTTGTTATGGTTAAAGCTGAACCAGAAGAATGTGTGCTATTATCGGGAGTGTTTTGTTTGTTTTATTGTTGTGTCTAAACAATATACTGTTTGTTATTGTTAGACGGCTGAAACACAATCCGGAGCTGTCGCTAAGGGTCAGCACTTACCCAGACATCACTGCACCATTGTTCATGATAAACTGTATTTGCACCACGAGCACTAAATAACACACTGTGGACTTGTGTTTGTGTTTTCTGTTATGTGTGGGTGTTTAAGATCGGGACTATTATTTCGGGACCAACCCGGGGATTAAAATAGTGCAACACGCCGCTGCATTGCCTGTTCTCACTGTTATTGTTAACTGCCGTTTTGTCATCAGACTTTGGAATTACAAATAAAATATCATTGCACCTGGATTATCTGTTCATCAACCACTACTGCATTCCTGCACCTGCACACAGTTAACCACTTTGCTACAGTAACTTACAACAACGTCTCACCTGAAAGACTCAAGGATACCTCAAATTGAATTACAAATATTTTATAAAACATTCTGAGATATCTGCATTGAGCTGTTTTTAAGATATCTAAAATTCATTTTAAAGATATCTGTAAATCAATTAGAGATATCTAAAAATGAAATATAGACATCTCAAATAGATTACAAATATCTTTAAATAATATGTAGATACTATATCTATGATTTAGAAATATCTTTAAAAATATATTTAGAGATATCTATACATTAATTTTATATATTGGTATCTTTAAATGATAATTTGGCTTGCCACAATGCCACAGGTGTGGATGCATCCAACATTTTTGTAGTATATGCAAACATCTATACTTTTTATATATGTAAATAATACATGAAACATGTTTCTTAATTATTAACCTGGATTCTAAGGAATTTTTACTATAATTCTGTGACTCATTTACTCTGATATACATAACCTTGTTGGTATGGTACATAAGCCTAATTGTGTACAACAAATGCGAGCAGTGAATAATTACGGAATGGGAACATTGGCAGGCTATCCCTAAACAGATGTTCATACCTAGAAAAAAAAGCCTACACATTCACTTTTTGAAAAGAATCCAGCAATTAAGTTTTTAGTTCAGGCCTTATACTTCCCAATCCCCTCCATCCTCTAAGCCACAGTGAGTGGTGAAGGGATGTATGTATTCTAACTATGATGTTGATGCTTAATCATTGGGGAAATTGGGGTAGTTTAATTGCCATCAAAACTCGCTCATGTTTCTTATGTGTCAGTCCATTGTGCTTCGAGGACCACATTCAACAGCTCTCTCTTTATGCAGTGAGCTGTTACACTAGTATACTCCACTTTCTCTTTTAAATTCCAAGAGGTTTTGAAACTGGTTTACAAGGATACAGCAATTGCTTCCTAACTTAATAGGTTTATTAACAGTGGGGCCCTGTGATGCACACACATTTAGTGAAAAAATACCTGTAAACAAGATAACCTATTTACCTTACAAAGTCCTCTGCATTAGGAGTAGTTTAAAGGATTTTAAATTACACAGATTGGCACTGACAAAATCAAATCATTTGTCAAAAGTTTATGTCGCATGAGAAATTAAGTATTTTACCTTGTCTAATAACGAGTGAATTCTCCAAGTATTTGTCAGCTGTGATTTTTCCCCATTCAGTTCTAGTTCAAGGGAAAAGTCCCTCACTGCCCACACAAAAGAGGGGAAGAAACCAACAAAGTTGATCGAGTCATCTTTGTCTTCTCCATCTGCTGCCTTTGTTTTAATCCGTTTCGACAGCTCAGTCACATAACTGCGAACATTCTTTAAGGTGTTACAACCAAATCAAGTTCACTATATGTAGTTCACTGCCAAACAAATAGGTTAATAAGCTACAACAGCTGACATTTATTACATTTTATAACTTTTTACGAACGGTGTCGTAGGTAATAAGGAAATAAGTTGATCGTGCAAGCGCAGTAATGCAATAGTAAGCAAAAGTAAGGCAGGGCAACAGTGTGTTTAAAGGGGAGGTTCACTGCATGGCTTTTAATATTTATCTGACCGTTTTATTTGCAAGACTGTGTATGTTGGTGTGTGTTCGTGCCACTTTTTCGTATGAGCTTTAAAATGTGTGATCGACGACTCTTTATATGTTAAATTGTTTGAACCCCTGTCTTTATGTTTCTATAACATCGTTGTCAATTAGATGTAATTTATTTGTGATCGCAGAGATTTATTTATATATTAAATAATTTTACGTCATAATGTTGTCAATCTTTAATCAAAATTAAAATGTTTCAGTAATATAATCTAATGACATGCTGCATCCATCATATAAGTATGACAAGGTCGTATTTTTACATTTTAATATTAGTACAGCTGTAACTTTACTACAGTTTAGACGTGGCAAAACGTAGGCCTAGCACTGCCAGTTAAAAAAAAATAGTATATACAGTACATTGTTTTGTCTGTGTGTCTTAAGCATTAACATTTATTGTTACACATACAATTATCTTTATTTAAAAAAAGGTTCTAGGTTTAGGGCTGTGGTTTTTAAATTGGGATAGGGTGAAGGAAATTAACCACAAATAGCCAGACGAAAGGTTTTTTTTAGAAAGGAATTGTGTCGTATTCTCAGGTTGGGAATTAAAAAAAAATCTCTCATGTTGTTTGCACACAATACATTAACATAAATGCCATATTCCTCATAAACGTGACAATTGTATTCCTTGCAGTAATATATAATACTACTAAGGGATAAGACTTGTGAGGAACAGAGATCGTACAGCATATGTGTTGTAAGAAAATCGCCTTTAAGGAATGGCGGCGTTACTACAGAAAAAACAAACAGCACCCAGGAACCGGAGCACTAATTGGTAGGGGCGGGGTTCCTGGGGTATATAGGAAGTAGGGTAGGACAGGACGGGGGTTGATCGTGGGGAGCACCGCGGATTGTCCTGCAGGAAATACCCAGAGAGCAGAGAGTGTTGTTAAAACTTCGCAAGGTAAAGCACCGGGTTTTGTTTTGTGAACAAGAGTTTTGTTTTGTGTAAATTGTGAGCGGTTTCCCTCTTGGTGAGGTAGCCTTTTGTTTTGCTAGTATAATTTGTTTTACGTTTGTGGGCGCCGCCGTCAGTATTAAGTAAAACAGTTCCGCAGCTTCCGTGTCGGTTGAGAACCGTCACGGCGGCCGACTGTGTGTCTGTGTGAGGTATCCGGGACCTGAAAAGAGACTGTATGATGCACGCTGCAGGAGCAGCGGGTAGAAATAAAAAAAAAGAAAGCAGACGAAAACAACAGTTTGGTTTGCTGAACACGTTTTATTGTAACAGGAAAATAAGCACGTTGTACACAGGGTGCTCTGGAACCACCAGGACACTGGCTGCGGGTTCGTCCCCCACAGTCTGGATACAGTCATCAACGCCGTTGGGCACGTCTTGCTCGGGGAGGCGGGCACAGGAGTGTTCATCCAGGAGCTCTTATTCAGGGCCCCATTACATACTCCAGCCAAGAGTCTTCCTGATACTTGTGACCTGTGTGGCAGCCTGACTCCAGCAGAGGGAGTCGGCTGTATTTTTTTGTCCTTGCCTGTGTTGCAGCGAGATTCCAGCAGGAGTCGGGCGCTGTGCCTGTCCTTGCCTGTGTTGCAGCGAGATTCCAGCAGAGGGAGTCGGCTGTGTTACCTGTTACCTGTGTTACAGCGAGATTCCAGCAGAGGAGTCGGCTGTCCTTACCTGTTCCTGTGTTGCAGCGAGGCTCCAGCAGAGGGAGTCGGCGCTGTCCTTGCCTGTGCTGCAGCGAGACTCCAGCAGAGGAGTCGGTGCAGTTCTTACCTCTGGGCCAGAGAGCCTGCAGCGAGCAAGGAGTCCGTGGATACTTACCCGTGTTGCAGGTTTTACCTCAGCAGAGGTAGCGGTGGACTACGTGGATTACCAAGCTCATACCACAGGGAGAGTCTACGGACCCTTCCTCGGGCGGGACTTCTACAGGCTCCGACCTGTAGGGATTTGGTATTCTATACTAGATAGAGAGGCGAAGAAGTGAGACAGTTAGTGTCCCGTACAGGGCATTCAGTGATTTAAAGAGTCTCTTGTGTTTGAATATTGTAAATAAAAAGTTACTGGCCTGCAATCTCGTGTCTGTGCTCATCGGTGGAAGCCGTGGAGGGAGTATCCCGCAGGGTACCCCTCCAGTTTGTTACATATGGTGGCAGCGGTGGGATCTTAACGACCGAAAACACTTCAGTCGGACCCACGAGAAACGTAACAAGATGGAGAACACCGGCCTTTTCGCCCGTGCGCTGTTACATGCAACTGCCGTACAATACGACACTAACACGAAAATGCAGGAGCTACACCAGTCTGCTATTCAAGTACAGCAGGAAACCAACCGGCTGCACGCCCAACAGTTGGAGGTAACCCGGCAAGAGATGGCCGTGTTAAAAGGGCGTATGGAACAGTCGGCAACCCTACCACCGGTGACTTCAATTCGACCCTCCCACGTCTTGCAGAAGATGACGCGGGAGGATGATGTGGAGGCATTTTTACTGGCGTTTGAACGCACCGCCACCCGGGAGGGGTGGCCATCAGAAAAATGGGCGGGAATCTTGGCCCCATTTTTAGTTGGAGAGGCCCAAAAGGCCTACCATGATCTGGCCCCGCAGGAAGCTGAGAGTTACCCACATCTGAAAGCGGAGATCCTTGCTCGGGAAGGGGTGACCTCAGCTGTGCGGGCCCAGAAATATCATGCCTGGGGCTATGTGCCGGGAATTCCACCCAGGTCACAGATGTATGACCTGATTCACTTAGCCACTAGGTGGCTCAAGCCGGAGATCAATAATGCGGAAAAGGTCATCGAGATCCTCGTTATGGACCGGTATCTACGGTCATTACCGGCCCCATTAAGGAAGTGGGTCGGCCAAGGAGACCCTCGGTCCATTAATGAGTTTGTGGACCTCGTGGAGCGGCAGTTAGCCGCAGAAGAACTCTCTCGTCAGCCCCAGAACCCGGCGGTGAGGACCTCGAGACCACCCGTGGAAGACTCGATCGGACTTGGGTTCGGGTAAGCGACCGGCGATGCCGGAAAGGGGTGAAGAAGCGGTCAGAGGCCGTGAAGGGACTGGGGACAGACAAGGGGGTAAGGGCTGAGGCCCCGGGTTATGGAAACTATAGGTGTTTTAAATGCAATCAGTTGGGCCATATTGCCAAATACTGCAGGAATGAGGAAAGGATGGAGTGTAATGTGATTAAACCCAGTATTGCAGAGAGCTCATTCTGTGGAAACATTATTGTTCCACGTCACCCTGTCGGGGCATACCCTTATTTGGTTTTGGTGTCGGTCAATGGGAAAAGGGCGGAGGCTCTCGCTGATTCGGGAAGTGCAATTACGTTAATTACGCCCGATTTATTATTAGATCGCGCATTAGATCAGGAATTCAAAACAGGGATTACTTGTATTCATGGGGGATGTTAAGCACTATCCAACAGCCGTAGTTACTATTGAAGTGGGGTCTCAGGTCGGGGCACTTACGGGTTGGAGTAGTTCCCCATCTTCCCCACCAAGTAATTCTTGGTAGAAATATTCGGGGTTTGACACCTTGGTGAAATTTAATAGGCAATTGTTGAAGCCTAGAATAACTATGGAGGAGGAAAGTAAGCCTTCAGAGAGCCCCCAGGCTATTTTCCCATTTACAGACCCGGACCTATTTATTGAAAGTCATTGTGTAAAAGAAAGGAAGTCCTCCGACAGCGGAGACAGGAACGTGACACTAAGATACAGAGTTTAGTTGGGGTCTTGACAAAAGCGCAACAGCAAGGGGTATCTACTCAATGCACTGAGGCAGAAATACTTGCAGAGTCGGGGAAGTAGTTATAGACAACCCAAGGGAAGGTTCTTGGGAGGAGTGTCTTCAACTTCCCAGTGAGAGTTTTTCTTGAGGAACAGGAACAAGACCCCACGCTAGTAAATGTTAGGAAAAAGGTGGTGTCGATAAATGGCAGCAGGGTTGAAAATACTGTGGTTAACCCGCTTGAGCATTTTATAATAAAAAACGATCTACTGTATCGCTGTACTCGGCTTAATCAAGAACCAGTAGAACAGTTGTTGGTTCCGCAGGCTTTTTCAATCTCAGGTGTTATATTTGGCCCATTCACATCTGTTTGGGGACATTTAGGATCTGAAAAACCCTGCAACGAATATTGAGAAGGTTCTATTGGTTAGGCATTAGAAAGGCAGTGGATCGATACTGTAGGTCATGCCCAGAATGTCAGTTAAGCGAGTCCAAATCCAGGTTTCCGAGCACCGTTACAACCCCTCCCGATTATTGAAGTCCCATTTGAAAGAATAGCGATGGATTTGGTGGGGCCCTTGAATAAGTCGGCTAGGGTCATGAATATATCCTAGTCATATTAGACTATGCTACCAGATATCCAGAAGCCATCCCTTTACGAAAACACAGCATCTAAAACTATTTCTAAGGAATTAATACACTTGTTCTCTCGGTAGGTATCCCGAAGGAGGTGTTGACGGACCAGGGTACTCCTTTTATGAGCCAGTTGATGAGAGATTTCTGTACTACCCTTAAGGTTAACCCTATTAGAACGTCAGTGTACCATCCTCAAACGGATGGACTTGTGGAGAGGTTTAATAAGACCCTGAAGTCGATGCTAAGGAAAGTGGCCTCCAAAGACGGGAGGGACTGGGACCTCCTATTGCCTATTTGATGTTTGCTGTTAGGAGGTACCACAGTCCTCAACCGGGTTCTCTCCGTTTGAATTATTATATGGGAGACAGCCCAGGGGCATTCTGGATATAGCTAAGGAAACGTGGGAAGCTCAAACTTCGTCAGGACGTAATGTGGTAGATTATATCCTACAGGTTCGAGATCGAATGCAAAAAATAACACCCATAGTAAAGGCCCATATGGAGGAAGCACAGGCCCGACAAGCAGGTCAGTATAACAGGTCGGCAGTACGCGGAAATTTTCACCGGAGACCGGGTTATGGTATTAGTACCAACCCCAGAGAGTAAACTGTTCACTAAGTGGCAAGGCCCGTGTGAAATAATAGCTCCAGTGGGAGAAGTTAATTATAAAGTAAGGCAGACGGATAAACGAAAGAAAGAACAAGTGTACCACATTAACCTTCTTAAACCGTGGGTAGACCGGGAGGAGTTGGTCGCATTGGTAGCCTTGGGAAAAGACGGGAAGGGACTGGAAGGGAGATCAGTTAATATAGGTCCCTCCCTTACGCCCAACAAGTCCAGGAGGTACAGCGATGTGTGAAAGCTAATCACGATGTGTTTTCTTCCATGCCAGGAAGAACAACGGTTATCAACATGAGGTCCACACACCCCCGGGGTGTGTGTCCGGTTAGGGTCCTATAGGATCCCGGAGGCCCAACGGAACGAAGTCGCTCGCGAGGTCGAAGCGATGAAAAGGCTGGACGTCATCGAGGAGTCCTCGAGTCCGTGGAACAGTCCAATTGTGATGGTGGCCAAACCCAACGGAACTTGGCGGTTTTGTAATGACTTTCGTCAGCTCAACCAGGTATCGAAATTTGATTCATATCCTATGCCTAGAGTCGATGAGTTGATTGAAAGATTAGGTTCGACAAAGTACTTAACTACTTTAGACCTCACAAAGGGTATTGGCAAATCCCCTCAGCCCTAAGTCTAGGAAAAAACTGCATTTGCCACACCCCTAGGACTGTTCCAATATAAAGTAATGCCATTTGGATTGCATGGCGCACCGCCACCTTCCAACGGCTTATGGACATCATATTAAGACCTCATGCACAGTATGCTTGACCCAATGACATTGTGATATTTACCGATGCGTGGGAGACGATCTTGAAAAAGTGAACGCCGACATTACAGTCTTTACGGGAAGCAGCATTAACTGCAAACCCGGAGAAATGTTTTGTGGGCTTACAGGAAGCGCAATACTTGGGGTTTGTCGTAGGGGGTGGTAAAGTCAAACCACAAACAAGCAAGGTAGAGGCAATTACAAATTGGCGATACCAAGAGATAAGAAACAGGTACGAGCATTCTTAGGGTTAGCAGGATATTATACGGTTTGTGCGGAGTTTTCCTCCATTGCCACACCCCTTACAGATTTAATAAAAAAATCGGCCCCGGTCCGTGTTAAGTGGAGCCCCGAGGCTGATAAAGCGTTTAAAGCTATTAAACAGATACTGTGTGACAGCCCGGTGTTGAAGGTACCCGATTTTTCCCAGCCTTTCATATTACAGACAGATGCATCGGAAGTAGGTTTAGGGGCAGTGTTGTCGCAGATAGTTGAGGGGAGGAACACCCCATAGGTACTTAAGCCGAAAACTTCTACCACGAAAAGAAGATATGCCGTGGTTGAAAAAGAATGCTTGGCAGTGAAGTGGGCAATTGAGGCCTTGAAATATTATCTGTTAGGCAGAGAATTTACCCTAGTGACAGATCATGCACCCCTAAAATTCATGAAAGAGAATAAGGAGAAAAATGCTAGGGTAACCCGCTGGTTTTTAGCTTTGCAGCCATATAAGTTCAGGATTGAACATAGACGGGGATTCAAAATGCAAACGCGGATGGACTGTCGAAAAACACGGGTTAGTTGGGCCGCTCTAACCGATAGGTTGGAGCTGGGGAAGAGGATATGTAAAAAAAAAGCGTCGCCTTTAAGGAATGGCGGCGTTACTACGAAAAAATAAACAAACAGCACCCAGGAACCGGAGCACTAATTGGTAGGGCGGGTTCCTGGGGTATATAAGGAAGTAGGGTAGGACAGGACGGGGGTTGATCGTGGGGAGCACCGCCGGATTGTCCTGCAGGAAATACCCAGAAGAGTGTTGTTAAAACTTCAAGGTAAAGCGAATTTTGTTTTGTGAACAAGAGTTTTGTTTTGTGTAAATTGTGGCGGTTTCCCTCTTGGTGAGGTAGCCTTTTTGTTTTGCTAGTATAATTTGTTTTACACGTTTGTGTGGACGCCGTCGTCAGTATTAAGTAAAACAGTTCCGCAGCTTCCGTGTCGGTTGAGAACCGTCCGCGGCCGACTGTGTGTCTGTGTGAGGTATCCGGGACCTGAAAAGAGACTGTATAGTCTGGCGCTGCAGGAGCAGCGGGTAGAAATAAAAAGGGAAAAAGAAAGCAGACGAAAACAACAGTTTGGTTTGCTGAACACGTTTTATTGTAACAGGAAAATAAGCACGTTGTACACAGGGGTGCTCTGGAACCACCCAGGACACTGGCTGCGAGTTTCGTCCCACAGTCTGGATACAGTCATCAACGCCCGTTGAGGCACGTCTTGCTTTCGGGGCGGGCACAGGAGTGTTCATCCAGGAGCTCTTATTCAGGGCCCCATTACATACTCCAGCCAGAGTCTTCCTGATACTTGTGACCTGTGTGGCAGCCTGACTCCAGCAGAGGAAATTACCTGTCCTTGCCTGTGTTGCAGCGAGATTCCAGCAGAGAGTCGGCGCTTGTCCTTGCCTGTGTTGCAGCGAGATTCCAGCAGAGGGAGTCGGCTGTACCCACCTGTTACCTGTGTTACAGCGAGATTCCAGCAGAGGAGTCGGCTGTCCTTGTTCCTGTGTTGCAGCGAGGCTCCAGCAGAGGAGTGGCGCTGTCCTTGCCTGTGCTGCAGCGAGACTCCAGCAGAGGAGTCGGTGCAGTTCTTACCTCTGGGCCAGAGAGCCTGCAGCGAGCAAGGGAGTCCGTGGATACTTACCCCCGTGTTGCAGGTTTTACCTCAGCAGAGGTAGCGGGTGGACTCATATGGATTACCAAGCTCATACCACAGGGGAGAGTCTACTACTACCCTTCCTCGGGGCGGACTTCTACAGGCTCCGACCTGTAGGGTTGGTATTCTATACTAGATAGAGAGGGCGAAGAAAGTGAGACAGTTAGTGTCCCGTGACAGGGCATTCAGTGATTTAAAAGAGTCTCTTGTGTTTGAATATTGTAAATAAAGTTACTGGCCTGCAATCTCGTGTCTGTGCTCATCGGTGGAAGCCGTGGAGAGGAGTATCCATTACCCTCCAGTTTGTTACAGTGTGTATATCTACATGATTTTTAATCGTGATAGATCACTTTAGTTCAATATACTGTTCTCGTTAGATGTCTTACATGGTTGTTTTTACTACAGGAATTTACCATTTTTAAAGTCATGCTGATATACAGTAGCCTACATATACTGTATGATCTCTCTCACAACACAAAATCTTGGTTGGTCTTGAACTACAGGTATTTACCACGGTTTAGCAAAGATGTTAACTCTTTAGTTTTTAACTAATTAATGTATTGTTTCTTCCCAAACTTGTAATTATTTACTATTATTAACTTATTTCCTAGGACAACGGTATGATATGTTTAATTAATAAGCCTCTGTGTATGGCTGTCACCCTTAAACGTGTAAACGTCTCTCTTGAAATTACCACTAATCTATAAACTATAAGCTTAAACCACATGCAGCAGCTGAGTAAGAGTCTGAATATTTTTTATGCCCAACACCAAATACAAAGCCCATAAACTACCATTCCAGCCTAACCCTACGTGCTCCTCAGGTTGTGTGTTTCTTACATATATCTTAAATATATTTTATTTGGATACTGTAGTTTCTGTATTGCATCATTGTCAATGGTTCCTACGCTGTTGTAAACCAAGGTACTGCTCAGCAGGATAGCCAAAATAAAGATCCAGTCATCATTCTTTTGATCTCCCTGAAAAAAGACACAAAAAAACACGTCAAGCTGGTTTCCCAGATCAATATACTGTCCATTCCAATTACTGAAGTATTTTGTGAACCTCTGTATAGTCCCACCATCCTTTTATATATTAATTTGATGGATCCCATGCCTAAACATGTTAGTCTACCTAACCTCTAGACCAAAGCAATATGTGATAAAGCCTGGTCCAACCTTAGTGGCATTATTATGTAAACAGCCTTTATACCTGTAGAGATTCATGCAAGGCAGGAGACGTCATAATCACAGGGGATTTCAACTTCCCGGGTATCAAATGACTGGATAATGTGGCAAATGACTGCTACTTAACATAATTCGTAAATGCCACTACTAGGGAGAGCACTTGCCTTGACCTAGTTTTCTCAATTAACCAATAGAATATAGAAATGGAACCACTTGGAACAAGTGATGACAACATGACAATTTGAAGTCTAAAACAGCATCCAAAACACTGGTATACAACTTCTGGAAGGCCAACTTTGAAGGAAAGAGAGTGAGGCTCGACAACATAGACTGGGACAAGACACTGGAAGGAGGTGGTTTCCAATTCTGGTCACCATGGCACCAAAGGGACATTATGGCCCTGGAGAGAGTCCAAAGAAGAGTAACTTCAGGAGGCTGTGTGGTCCAGTGGTTAAAGCAAAAGGTTTGTAACCAGAAAATCCCCAGTTCAAATCCCAGCTCACACACTGACTCACTGTGTGACTCTGAGCAAGTCACAAAGAAGAATTAGGAGGGACATGATTAAAGTCTTTATAATCTTAAAAGAAATTGACATAATGAATACTTTAAGCGCAGTACAGAAATGAGGACACAGTTGGAAATTAAGTGGAAATAGAGGGAGACAGATGACACACTTCTTCACACAAATAGTGGTGAGGGTACAGAATGGGCTACCTAGTCATGTTGTTGAGGCAAAAACACTTGGTTCTTTTAAGGCCCAATCATCTACTATGGGTTGGCCTCCTCTCGTTAGTAAATGTTTTTATATACACTCTTAATACTAGATCAGTTTGATGTTGGTAAATCATTTCCATGACTTATGTAGATAAAGTTAAAATCAATGTTTATATATCCAAAGGGTACTTTCCTGGATCAACAACAACATCAATCCAATTATGTTCTCCTCAAGATTACATTTATTTATTTCACCTTTTTCCGACACATCATCTTCAAAAAAACAAAAACAAAACTATCATCATATTAATAGTACAGTAAAAATAAATAAATAAGTCGTAGAACTCAATCTCTTTTATTATCTGTGAAAAATGTATGGCTGATTTCACAGACCCTGATCAGCACTAGTCTTGGATTTCCTTGCCTAAAGTGACATTCAGTAGACCAAGATTACTGCTAATGATGTCTGTGATACAAGGCATTCGTGTCATTTTCTGTTCATCCCCAGTTCCTGCTTTGTTTTGTAATGAAATCACTTAAATGAGAGTGAAGACTTGCAAGCACACAAAGAGTAAAGCGAGAAAGAATGATATTACCTTTTCAACATCTCCAAGCCCCTCAGTATCGAGCAGCACCAGAGTGGTGTTTTCTCTCTTAGGGTGATGTACGCACATCATCCAGATCCCTTTTGTCTTAGATTGTATTGTGGATCCCAATGGGAATCCTAGAAATGCATAAACACAGGAGGAGTGCAAGAGGATGAGGATTCACATAACTTTTTTTTTTAATGAGCTTTTGTTTTTTATTTCAATTTTCACCTTTAAGAAAATAAAAACGGTGCTTTACTGGTTTGTGTGTTGGTTGTCTTTTGTTTATGTCGGGAGGTTCCCTTCTGGTTCACTGAGAACTGGAGCTGTCAGATTGATTTACCTGTTTTTTTGTTTGCAAGCCTGTTCATGAGGTAGGACTTTCCTGTCCGGTACCTTCCAGCTATACACACTACTACTACATGCTGCTGGATGCTTTTCAGAATGTCCAGGGCTTCCTGTTGCACCTGCAGCTCATTGCCTCTTGTGTTTTCTATCAGCGGTATAGGTTTCCCAATTATCTCCTCGGGCAGCATCTGAAACACAGAAACTATTATGAAATCACATACACAGCAGTGCAACTCCAACAAAGCATTGCAGACAGGCTTGGAGCTGTTTACATTATCATGCCACAAGGTCAGGAAAATAAAGTGCTATCACACTTTGCCTCATCACAAGCTTAGGTCAGGTTTATGTATTTATGCCAGGGAATCACATCTTTATCTAATGAATTTATAAAATGAAGGTGGGACTATACAGATGTTCACAGAAGTCTTGCATATGTCAATTTCTAACTTTCTACAGGTGTCTGTATGACAGGTGAGTGGAATTCGTAAAAAACAAATAAAAAAGGTTACTTCAGCCATAGCTTTACACACAATTATCTAACAGCATAAATTTAATTCCAACATACAAACATTTTTTACTTCAATAAATCATACTTCAACTTTTATCTGCCTTTCGTGCCTTAATTTAACAAATAGAAATCAATCTCGCCTATATAAGGACAGGTCTGGAGCAGCTTCCGTCACTGGAGTAAGCTCAACAGTGAACTAAAAAAAAAAAAATTACCCAAACCATATATATATATATATATATACAGTGCCTATAGAAAGTCTACACCCCCTTGAAATTTTTCACATTTTGTTGTCCCAGTGCCTCAGAGTTTCATGCATTTAAATGAGGATTTTATTCCACTTATCTACACACCATACTCCACACTGTTAAGGGGAAAAAAGTTTTTATTGAGAAAAAAATTATATATTAAAAATACAAAACTGAAAGATCATAATTGGATAAGTCTCCACCCCCCTAGGTTAATACTTGGTGGAAGCACCTTTGGCAGCAATTACAGCTGTGAGTCTGTTGGGATAGGTCTCTACCAACTTTGCACACCTAGATTTGGCAATATTTGACCACTCTTCCTTACAAAACTGTTCAAGCTCTGTCAAGTTCCTTGGGGAGCGTTGATGGACAGCAATCTTCAAGTCATGCCACAAAGTTTCGATTGGATTTAGGTCAGAGCTCTGACTGGGCCACTCAAGGACATTTACCTTTTTGTTCCTTAGCCGCTCCAGTGTAGCGTTGGCTGTGTGCTTTGGGTCGTTGTCATGCTGAAAGGTGAACTTCTGCCCCAGTTTCAGCTTTCTTGCAGAGAGCGGCAGGTTTTCCTCAAGGACTTTTCTGTACTTTGCACCATTCATTTTCCCTTCTATCCTGACAAGTGCCCCAGTCCCTGCCGATGAGAAACATCCCCATAACATGATGCTGCCACCACCACCATGCTTCACAGTAGGGATGGTGTTCTTTGAACATAAGAACATAAGAACATAAGAAAGTTTACAAACGAGAGGAGGCCATTCAGCCCATCTTGCTCGTTTGGTTGTTAGTAGCTTATTGATCCCAGAATCTCATCAAGCAGCTTCTTGAAGGATCCCAGGGTGTCAGCTTCAACAACATTACTGGGAGTTGGTTCCAGACCCTCAAATTCTCTGTGTAAAAAAGTGCCTCCTATTTTCTGTTCTGAATGCCCCTTTATCTAATCTCCATTTATGACCCCATACCTTTTTCTTTTTTCAAGTCAAAGGCCAGATTTGGGTTGACATTGTCTATACCTTTTAGGATTTTGAATGTTTGAATCAGATCAGTCTTCTTTGTTCAAGACTGAATAGATTCAATTCTTTAGCCTGTCTGCATACGACATGCCTTTTAAACCTGGGATAATTCTGGTTGCTCTTCTTTGCACTCTTTCTAGAGCAGCAATATCCTTTTTGTAACGAGGTGACCAGAACTGAACACAATATTCTAGGTGAGGTGATGCGCTCTGTTGGGTTTGCGCCAAACATAACGCTTTGCATTTCGGCCAATTATTTTAGTTTCGCCAGACCACAAAACCATTTGCCACATGGTTACAGAATCTCCTGGGGTTTTTTTGCATACTTCAAATGGGATTCAAGGTGGGCTTTCTTGAGTAATGGCTTCCTTCTTGCCACCATACCATACAGGCCAGATTTGTGGAGTGTTTGGGATATTGTTGTCACATGCACACTTTGACCAGTCTTGGCCATAAAAGCCTGTAGCTCTTGCAAAGTTGCCATTGGCCTCTTGGTAACCTCTCTGATCAGTCTCCTTCTTGCTCGGTCATCCAGTTTGGAGGGATGGCCTGATCTAGGCAGGGTCTTGGTGGTGCCATACACCTTCCACTTCTTAATAATCGTCTTGACTGTGCTCCAAGGGATATTCAAGGCCTTTGATATTTTTTTATACCCATCCCCTGATCTGTGCCTTTCAACAACTTTGTCCCGGAGTTCTTTTGAAAGTGCCTTGGTACTCATGGTTGAGACTTTGCTTTGAAATGCACTACCCAGCAGAGGGAACCTACGGGAACTGCTGAATTTATCCCGAAATCATGTGAATCACTACAATTTAACACAGGTGGAGGCCACTTAATTTGGTGTGTGATTTTTAAGGCGGTTGTTTATAGGCACTATATATATATATATATAACTGCAGTGTACAAAATTGAAGGCATATGAAAGAAAAGGTTTTTTTAAAAAATACACAAAATTTTTAAAAGATGATTAAAATATATTTTATTTTCAGAACGTTTCCGGCAAAAGCCCTTCTTCAGCTGTTTAAAAAGAGAAGTAAACACAGTGCAGTAAACTTGTTGTTATTCAAGAATTGTAAATATACAAAATTTCGGTGGATGATGTCATGATTATTGGAATAGAATGTTCATTCCCAGAGGTTCCAAAGTTCCCAGTTTGAAGATACACTCTTGTTCCTTTTGCTTCCGAGCAACGTTTGTTCCATAGCACTGATTTTATCATGCAGACTGTGATGTCTTCATCAGTGTGATCATCACTGTTGAAGTGATGGGCTTCTGGAAATGCAGTGGTGTTCATGCAAATGCTTCTTAAGTATTCTACAAACTGGTCTGCTAAACGCCTTTTAGTTTCCCCAATATACAATTTGCTGCATTTCTTGCAGATAATGCAGTAGACTATTCCTTTAGAGGTACATGTAAAATGTTCATGAATGTTGAATGAAGATTTAATGCCTCTAATCTCTGTTTCAGAATGAATGTATTTACAGGGCAGCAGTGTGGAGTAGTGGTTAGGGCTCTGGACTCTTGACCGGAGGGTCGTGGGTTCAATCCCAGCTGGGGGACACTGCTGCTGTACCCTTGAGCAAGGTACTTTACCTAGATTGCTCCAGTAAAAACCCAACTGTATAAATGGATAATTGTATGTAACAAATAATGTGATATCTGTATAATGTGAAATAATGTATAATGTGATATCTTGTAACAATTGTAAGTCGCCCTGGATAAGGGCGTCTGCTAAGAAATAATAATATATAATATACAGGTATTACATTGTGGTCTATTACATGGATATGTGCCTTTCAAAGGTTCCCCAGAAGGATGAATAGCACTGTGTACCACATATTCTCTTATATTCTTGTCTCTTCTATATGATATCAAGGGGGGAGTCTTGAAAATAGGCGCTGTAGATGGGTCTTGTTGTAAAATTGTAAAGTTTCTTTGCACAATTGTCTGTATCTTTCTGTTGGTAGGGTGGAAAGTGAGGACCAGAGGGATTCTATCATCTCTGTGTTGTATATTGTATATTCTATAGTCTGTGTGATCAATCAGTACCAATCAGTAACATCGGAAACAAAAAGAACGAGAGTTTATCTTCAAACTGGGAACTTTGGAACCTCTGGGAATGAACATTCTATTCCAATAATCAAGACATCATCCACAGAATTTATGTATATTTAAAATTCTTGAATAACAACAAGTTTACTGCACTGTTTTACTTCTTTTTTTAAACAGCTGAAGAAGGGCTTTTGTCCGAAACATTCCTGAAAATAAAATACTTTTTAATCTTTTAAACTTTTTTGTGTACTTTTATTTTTAAAAAACTTTTCTTTCTTTTTTTATATACTGTATATCTTTATTAATAATAAACCGGGCCAAATCTGTGTGGTGATTGAACAGGTGTTTGGGCTATTGAAAGGGATGGGGCGGATACTACCAAAGCGTACTGAAGTGAACTAAAGTTGTTTTGACAGTTGTTTGGAAAGCTATTTTCAAGTGTATTCTGAAGTACTTTACAGTAGCTGTAAGTAACCACCTGAATTCACAAATGCAGTTTATCAAACATTTTTTGTAATAGTTTTAAACAGAAACTTATCTTATACAATCTGTATGATACTTTACAAACACATTTAGATCCATGCATGATTAGCATTATGCAAAGTTTTAGGAAAGATGTTGAAAAAAGTGGGGTTATCTGCAACATCAATCTGATAAACGAAATACTGCAAACAAAAAAATACTTTCCTGCTGCTATCTTTGGACCATGGAAACTTACATATTCCCATGTGACTTTTATAGCAGCTTTAGGAAAAGAGTTGATCAAGCTAACTAACATTTTCACGAGAAACTCGTGTTTACATGTGTAAGTGGGCATTGATTTCACAAGCATTTCCTAGAATCTCACAAGAAATTGAGACTTTCACAGTAAAATACTGACACCGTTTTTGGGACACTTTCACAAGCTTTCGCTGTCAAGTTTCACGTGTATTGTCCATTCAGGCAAAATAATCACAAATGTAAACTGGCTTAATTTCTATTTCCCTTAACTTTCTGTTTAATATGTTTCTTTGCTGGATATATGTATTGTATTTCCTGAATATACAGACGTGCTCAAATTTGTTGGTACCCTTACAGCTCATTGAAATAATGCTTCATTCCTCCTGAAAAGTGATGAAATTAAAAGCTATTTTATCATGTATACTTGCATGCCTTTGGTATGTCATAGAATAAAGCAAAGAAGCTGTGAAAAGAGATGAATTATTGCTTATTCTACAAAGATATTCTAAAATGGCCTGGACACATTTGTTGGTACCCCTTAGAAAAGATAATAAATAATTGGATTATAGTGATATTTCAAACTAATTAGTTTCTTTAATTAGTATCACACATGTCTCCAATCTTGTAATCAGTCATTCAGCCTATTTAAATGGAGAAAAAGTAGTCACTGTTCTGTTTGGTATCATTGTGTGCACCACACTGAACATGGACCAGAGAAAGCAAAGGAGAGAGTTGTCTGAGGAGATCAGAAAGAAAATAATAGACAAGCATGGTAAAGGTAAAGGCTACAAGACCATCTCCAAGCAGCTTGATGTTCCTGTGACAACAGTTGCAAATATTATTAAGAAGTTTAAGGTCCATGGAACTGTAGCCAACCTCCTGGGCGTGGCCGCAAGAGGAAAATCGACCCCAGATTGAACAGAAGGATAGTGTGAATGGTAGAAAAAGAACCAAGGATAACTGCCAAAGAGATACAAGCTGAACTCCAAGGTGAAGGTATGTCAGTTTCTGAACTCACCATCCGTCGCTTTTTGAGCGAAAGTGGGCTCCATGGAAGAAGACCCAGGAGGACTCCACTTTTGAAAGAAAACATAAAAAGCCAGACTGGAATTTGCTAAAATGCATATTGACAAGCCACAATCCTTCTGGGAGAATGTCCTTTGGACAGATGAGTCAAAAATGGTGCTTTTGGCAAGTCACATCAGCTCAATGTTCACAGATGAAAAAATGAAGCTTTCAAAGAAAAGAACACCATACCTACAGTGAAACATGGAGGAGGCTCGGTTATGTTTTGTGGCTGCTTTGCTGCGCCTGGCACAGGGTGCCTTGAATCTGTGCAGGGCACAATGAAATCTCAAGACTATCAAGGCATTCTGGAGTGAAACGTACTGCCCAGTGTCAGAAAGCTCTGTCTCAGTCGCAGGTCATGGGTCCTCCAACAGGATAATGACCCAAAACACACAGCTAAAAGCACACAAAATGGATAAGAACAAAACATTGGACTATTCTGAAGTGGCCTTCTATGAGTCCTGATCTGAATCCTATCGAACATCTATGGAAAGAGCTGAAACTTGCAGTCTGGAGAAGGCACCCATCAAACCTGAGACAGCTGGAGCAGTTTGCTCAGGAAGAGGGGCCAAACTACCTGTTAACAGGTGCAGAAGTCTCATTGAGAGCTACAGAAAACGTTTGATTGCAGTGATTGCCTCTAAAGGTTGTGCAACAAAATATTAGGTTAGCGGTCCCATCATTTTTGTCCATGCCATTTTCATTTGTTTTATTATTTACAATATTATGTTGAATAAAAAATCAAAAGCAAAGTCTGATTTCTATTAAATATGGAATAAACAATGGTGGATGCCAATTACTTTTGTCAGTTTCAAGTTGTTTCAGAGAAAATTGTGCATTCTTCGTTTTTTGTGGAGGGGTACCAACAAATTTGAGCACGTCTGTATGTTCCACTGTTTGTTGTTCTCCACAATTACTGCATAACCCATTCTCATGACTCCCAATCATGTAGAAATGATAATTTAATGCTGTATGTCCTAACCTTAGTCTATTCCTTAGTCCAGTGCCTGGCCTTGGACCTCTTTGAGGGTGGCTCCTGGAGACAGGGATTCTCTTTCCTTCCTTCTTTCCAGGTTATGAACCTTTTCGTCCTCTGAGGGCATGGCCCGGTCCACGAGGCAGCGCCTCCAGGATTCTCTGCAGAGTCTGAGGATTTTTCTGATTTCAGGGGGTCCCGGGGCCCATGGGGCTGACCTCCGCAGTACTAGGTTCTTGCTGTATAAAGTCCAGACCCTGTCCTTTGCCCTGGTCTGCAGGCCACTAACAGCTCAAGCCTTTCCTGGCCAACAGGCCATTAACAGTTCAAAACAAGCACTCATGGCCCACAGGCCATCATCATTCCCTTGAGGCTAAGCCTCTAAATACTAACCTATATTCTTCAGGCAGCCTTAGCTCCTGCCTGTGAAATTTGATTTAGCCACAGCATTCACCTCTGTAGGACTCAGATGTATTGTTATGTCAATTTGTTTATTTAGAGTTGCTTTTTTTGCTTCAAAATCCACAATTTTATTTCCTAAGATACCCGAGTGACTTGGAATCCAGGCTATCAGAATATTTTTTCCATTTTTGTAGCTAGTATGTCATTTCTGAATAATTTCATATATGATGTCTATCCTATCTCCTGTTCCTGATTCTAATGCTTGTATTGAGCTTAGAGAATCTGTAAAAATCACAATATCCTTTTTCTTTAAATTCCTCTATTTTGTCTATGGCCAGAAGTATTGCCATCAACTCTGCAGTAAATACTGATAAATGATTTGATAATCTTCCCCTTTTACATATTTCAGTTTTTTTGTATATAGTAAGCATTTCCTGTTTCCCCAAATTTAGGGTATTTTGATCCATCTGTGTATATCTCTTCCTTATTTTAACATATTAATTTTCTTTTATCTCAGTTTCCATTTTATTTCCTTTCTTGCTAATTATTGTGGTTAACAGTTTACATATTTTTTATTTCTTATACATCCATTTTGGCATCAATATTTTATCTCTATTTTCCATTCTTTTTAATTCCTCAATCTTAATCTCTTTTGCCCAATTTGTCATATGGAATGCAAATGTTCCACCAGCTTTTTCCCATTTTCCCTTTTTATATTCATGATATCAATTTGTCCCAATACTCCCTGTGGCAGAATGAGGGTACTGCCCTATGTTTATAGTGTGTGTGTCTATGTGGGTTTGTAGTGGTGGTGGGTAATTAAATGGTTAATTCACTGGCACTTTAAAAACATGTGAGAATGTGGTGGAGTGTTTAATTGATTAAGTGGGTGTAAATTCTGCATGGTTGTGTATATAAGGGAGCAATGAGAGCACAGGTTTAGTGGGTGTTATGATTCTGGAGAGGGTAGATCTCTGATCCTGTGTGTAGTGATTTTTCTTTGTTAAACAGTGTGCTAGATCTGTTTTTGTTTAAACTGTTTATTTTGTTTTGTAAATAAATACGTGCCGTAGAGCTTTCACCTGCCGTCTGTCTCCCAGTCTCTCTACATTGCTGCCTGGCAGCCCTTCCACTCATGTCATCCTGTGACATTGTGGTGTCCTGTGTGGGATTAAAGCGCATCCTGGAGACTCGGAGCAGAGTAGGTGTTTTTTTTTGTTTGTTTTAAAAAATTAATAAATAAATAAATGGGAAAAGACAGTGACAACGGCAAAAGAGAGCAACGGCAGCAGCTAGCACAATATGGCTGGACCCCATCACAGCGCAGACCTTCTGGGATAATGCCCTGGAAAATTTCTTTGAGGCCGTGGGGGACCCAGGAGGGTGCTTTTCTTGCGGGGAGTATGGGCACTGCAGCACGCGATGCCCCCACAAGGAAGAGGAAGAATCTGAGGGGGAGGAGTGGTGTCATGCGGCAGGTGAGCTGGGGTCAGGGTGGCCCTTCATTCTCCCATGCTGGGAGGAGGTAGTGGCTGCCCAGGCACGTCAGAGCAAGGCACCCCACAAGCAAGACAGGAGATGCCACCATTCAGTTCGAGAGCTAGAGGAGGCGGAGCAGAAACAGAAATGGTGGTGCCTAGATTGTGCGGAGGGCGACCACCCAACGCACTGCTGCCCGTTTCGAGAGTCAGAGGGGGCGGTGCCGTTGCCTGCACATGAGCCAGAAGAGGCGGAGCTGTTACCAGCAAGTGAGTCAGAAGAGGCAGAGCCATTGCCAGCAAATGAGTCAGAAGAGGCGGAGCCATTGCCAGCAAGTGAGCCAGAAGGGGCGGAGCCGTTGCGACCCTGAGAGATAGAGGGGGTGGAGCCGTCGTCAGCCCAAGAGCCAGAGGGGGTGGAGTTGTTGCAAGCCCAAGGACCATTGCTGGAAGAGAAGGTATGGGAGGAGCTGAAGCCACACCCCCCAGAACATTTTTTGGGGGAGCAGGGGTGTGATGTTGGGACTCCCCAGCAACCATTGTTCATGTTAGGTGTTACAGAAACTTGGTTGTCTGAGAGTGATGGAGTCAAATATAATATTAATGGGTACACACTGTATAGGAAAGACAGGCAGGACAGAAGAGGCGGAGGGGTAGCGCTATACATAAGAAATAGTCTTGAAGCCCAGCTGTTAAATCTGGACAAAGAAAACAACGCTGAATCGATATGGGTCAGAATGATGGACAAAAATTCAAAGGGCATAATAATAGGATCATGCTATAGACCGCCAAATACAGACGCCCAGCAAAATAAGCTGTTATACAATGACATTAGAAATGCGTGTAGAAAAGGAGAAGCCATACTAATGGGGGATTTCAACTTCACCCATATAAAATGGGAAAACCTGATGGGGAGCACGACAGACGAATTTGAAATGGTGGAAATGACAAATGACTGCTTCCTAACACAATTTGTCAAGGCACCGACTAGAGGGGAGGCATGCCTTGATTTAGTCTTTTCAAATAACGAAGACAGAATAACTAAAACAGAGGTCAGAGAGCCATTGGCAAACTCAGACCACAACATGGTCTCATTTGAAGTGATATTTGAAACCCAAAAGGTAATGACTAAAGCTAAGGTTTACAATTTTAGAAAAGCAAACTATGAAGGTATGAAACAGAGACTAACAGAAGTAGATTGGAGTAAAATAAAGAAAACATCCACAGAAAAAAGGATGGCTGTTTTTTAAAAAATGTAGTACTAGAGGCACAAAACAATTACATCCCAAAAGTAGACAAATCTAAATCTAAAACAAAATGGCCAAAATGGTTTAATAGATCAATTAAAAAAAATATTCAGCAAAAAAAGGACCAAAAACAAAGTACACAGAAAGAGTACTTGGAACTGCAAACACAAGTCAAAAAGGAAGTTAGAAAGGCCAAGAGAGAGATAGAAATCAACATTGCTAAGGGGTTTGATAGTAAAGGGCGCAGGCCCTTTAAGAAATGGCTGACTGGCCTCAAAAACTACATCTCCCAGAAGCCCTGGGATCATGGCTCAAAGAAGGCAGGGTTTTCTAATATATAAGGAAGTCAGCAGATCACTCTGGGTGTGTGGCAGTGGGCAATACACCACCAGAGAGACCTGCAGAGTTCAGGAACCTCGGTTTGAAGAATCTCTGTTTTGTTGAAGACTTCTAGCAAACACACACGTTATAAAAAGTTACTTTCTTGTGTTAAGAAAAAGTTTGTCTTTTTGCCATTTACTTTGCATAATAGAACAAGTGTACTATTTTTTGTGAAGACAACACGGTTTATTTTTGGTAATTTAGTTTTGGCAGAGAGTGAGTATAATCTCTGCAAGTAGAAAGTAATCTTAGGCCCGGCTCAGGTACTGACGAGGGCGTACTTGTTGTTTATGTTGTGAGTTGGGAAAAGTTTGTTTTGTTCTGTCAGGGTTCCCACGCTTCCTGGAAAACCTGGAAAATTAAAGACTAGTCTTCCAGGCCTGGAAAACACATGGAAAATGAGAAGAAAAAAAATGTCCTGGAAAACTTTGAGTGTCCTGGAAAAATCATATAAGATTACAGATGCCATAGTAACTCGAACAAATAAGCAGTTGCTTCAATTCAAAATGTATTTGGGCATACTGTATCTTGTATTAACGTGCAGCAGCAGCATCAGTGTCCAGGGAAGGTTGAAAGCATCAATTACTGCGCCGCTCAACCGTGCTCTCGGTTCAAATCGTTGAGGACAGAAACTGCAATGTGGTGAGAAGTAAGACAATTTGTGTCGCTAACATCATGCATTGAGACTGGTTGTTATGTTTAATTGTAATTACTTTGTTCGTATGTTGTAATCTAGCTGGAGTCAAATTTAGTAATGATAGCAAGCTACCAAGCTAGTCAACTCGATGTTGGGGTGAGAGATGGGCGTGAGTGTGATCCTGATGCTGTTAAAAGAGAAAGTGAAACAATTGAAGTAAAGAGACTAAAAGGTGTTTTGTTTTTGTTTTTGACAGAGAAATAGCTGTGTAAGTTATATTGAGTGACTGAGGGTGAATAAAGTATTCCATATCTGTCCTAAAGTACTTATGCTGGTTGTTTCATTTCAGTTCAAGTTATGACATTGGATGTGCTTTTCATGTTTCTGCTATTCTCTACTCCTTGGTCCGGAGAGGTGCAGTGTGTGCAAGATTTTCTTGCTGATTAATTGATCAGGTGTGTTCATGGTGGGTTGTATAGAGAGCCTGCACACACTGCAGCTCTTCAAGACATGAAGTGAAGAATACTACCCTAATGAAAAGTCTGGGTGGAAGATATTAAAGTAGCCTAATAAAGAAACAAGATGATCAATATTGAAGTTTAAAACATGAAGAACACAAGCCTATTAGTAAATCTTTAGATATTAAAGGAGTAAAGAAAAGGGAGGGTCAATATTGCTGTTTGAAAGTGGGTTCATTGATAGGTTTAGAGATTGAGTAGCACCAACTTGGTGCTGGTGTGTGTAGGGACAGTCCATAGCCTGGAGCTGTTCCCTTGGTTAACCTGTAGGCAAGCACCAGGGTCTTGAATCTGATGAACCCTGCCACCGGAGGCCAGTGGAGAGTGCAGAGGAGAGGTGTGACATGACAATGTTTTTACAAATGAGGTACCTACTGAGGCTATGTGGCAGCCAATCATTGTTAGTAATTGCGAGTTTCACCACTCAGTAAGTAATGTCTTCCTATTATTTATCGTAAAATGTCATTGAAAATGTCCTTGAAATGTCCTGGAAAATTATTTCTTGAAAAGAGTGGGAGTCAGCTGACCTGGGTGGAGTAGAGTCAGAGGATATAAGTAAGTTAGCAGTGTAGGCTGGCAGATAGGGTGTGTTGGCGAGAGGAAACCTGTGTGTGTTTACCATGCTGTGGAACTCAGAACAAATAATTATTTCTCAATACTGCAAAAACGCCAACAAAAAAGGGATACTGCAGCCAGCAGAGAGAAAAATAAACACACCCAAACATTTGTTTTAGAGTTTATTATTTCGGTGGGTGTTTAAAATATTGTGGACTCGCAGTCAACGCATCTCAGGTCAGTACGCTACTCCCCTCCAGCTCCACAGACAGGGGGTGCACTGTTAATCCTGGTTGAAGAAAGACAAAGAACTGAGGCCCAAATTTATAAAGGGGAAAAACCGACCGCAGAAAGCGAAGTAATGTGCGTGTTCAGTACGGCCCCACTCAGCATCAAAATAACGACCTATTTTATAAGACTAATTAGGTGAAGCAGCACACAAAGACCTCAGCCTGGTACTAGCCATGGTGATGAGGATGCTCGGAAGCTCGAAATACACCTGGACAAATGAATAAAATATGGAATGTGCGGTGGCTTCTTAATAAACAAATGTACCACTTCAGAGTTTGCAGTCTAGGTTGCTTATACATTACGACGCATCATCCAGTTAGTACTTTGCTTTGCATATTAGTTCAACTTCTTATTTCGTATAGAATAATTCCAGGTGTATAGACTTTTCAAACTTCAGAAACAATAAGTTTAATTTACTTACATCCATGGCAGTCAAACAGGTGGAAAATCCTTCGTACAGCAATATATTCAACAACAATAACTCCATACAGCTTCATACGAACAGTCTTCAGTTTAACTACGACTTATATCGTCTTAAATTCTTATGCAGTTACAACAATCCCATTTCTTATTTATGTCTGTATTTCTGATTTTATATATGATTTTAAAGCATATGTATTTGGTTGTGCAGATGTGCCTACAACCAGCTGTACTGTATTTGCTATAGCTACAAACTAACTGCGTCACCTGTCCCTCTGTCCTTTTTTTACCATTTTCTTTCAAAATCGAATTTAACAATACTGCTTGAACCAGTATTGTTAAATACCAGAATGCCATATTACAAAACATATATTCTGTAGGCATTACTAAAATAACGGTGGAGGATGAGCCCGCATTGTATTACATGTATATGAGACTTTTTCTTTAGTGCGCCTCGGAATATCGTTCCATCTTTTCTTAACCTCCTCCACTGTTCTTTTAATAACGCCTGGGCTCTCGTTAGAACCTTGCTTTGCCACTGTGGGGAGACCTTTTCAGGTGCTTCTAAGAACCTTTTTTTACAAGGATTCTATATTCTCTATTTGCAGACTTTCTGTTTTTGTCATGTAAGCTATGAAACATGTATTGAAAATTGGAGTTTACAAAACAATACGGTATTATAAACCGCAATTTACAAACTGACTTGATCAGAAGGGTTAAAAAATGAGCTCTTTACAAAATGTTATTAAATGTTTCTATGTCCTTGTGGTAGGGCGAGGAGCCCTGCACATGAAAAGGGGGCGGGGCACTGCCATGAATGTATTGTTTATTTATAGAACGGGGTACCCCTCCACCCCTGAGCAGCTTATTATTTTGTATTTGTTTTTTTGTATTCTTCTTCTTCTTCTTCTTCTTCTTCTTCTTCTTCTTCTTCTTCTTCTTATTATGCAGAAGGTGACCATCTCCCGAGTTAATTAATTGTTGCTAATCGGTATGGTCACCTGCATACAAGCCTGCAGCTCTCTGCACTCGGGGTGGGTGTCCAGAAGAGGAGAGAACAAGCGAGAGCGAGGAGAAAAAGGAAAAGAATAAAAAGACCAACATAGGATCAGTGAAAGCGATCTGCCCAGCCTGACCTGTGTGTTTGGTGTTTTGTTTAGTGTTTGTGATTTGTTTTTGTTTGAATATTTATGTTGCTCTGTGAGCACTGTTTTTGTTTAAATACTTTATTTTTTTTGTTATTTAATAAACGGCGCACGTCATGTCTTTTGCCCTGCAGTACCTGCCTTTGTTTTCTTCCTGCATCTGGCCTGACGTCACCACGTCAGCCATCCTGTCACAGTCCTTGAAAACGATGTCTCCTTCTTGCTGCAGACAAGTCTCCCACATCACCTTGCCTTTTTTTTAGTCTACTGTCTGACTGCGGCAAATTAACGCCTGCTTTTCAGAGTTCTTAAAATAATCATGCAAATACGAGGCCCACAATTACCATCAGGTTTAACAGATTAAACAGAATATTTAATAGACCTCATTTGCAAAATCCCTCCCAGTTTTAGTGGTTTCATTCAGGAACGCCCCAGAATTACATTGAGAGGAAAGGTCGTTCCTCATGCAAGTTAGAAAAACTTGCCTCAACTCTCTATACAGCTCCAACTAAACCACTTAGAATTACCATCTGTACCAGTACCAAAGGTCTGAAACTTTCTAACATCAAATGTGAAAAAAAACATAAATACCTCTTATACACAATGAGATATAAGTTGTCAAACTAAGGTACAATTGTTATTCTCCTCCTTCTTCCGTTTCTTACTTTTTATTTTTAAGAATGTGTAGTGACAGAAAAGCTAAATAAATGGACATCTACAAATCATGTGATTTCACATGTTGGTCAACATCAAAATAAACCAGGGAATGCAAGAAGTTTCATATCCACACCATTTATATTAAACAATTTATTTATGTTTTAAAGAGCACACGGCCTTAGACCGCTGCACCACTGCATTGTTGTTGAAATGTGTTAATTTTTAAGCTTGCATCCATGCCTGACCAGCTTTCATTGAAAACCTGAAGGTTCTGCTCGATTCTAGAAATGTTCTATTTCCTGTTTGAAAATATCCAGTTTCCTGTTTGTTTGGTAGATACCATAGAATGGAACTGCACACAAGAGTGGCATGTAGCTTCCTTGTCTAAATCTCTGCTCTCTGATAAATTGTAGTTCCTCGTTTTAATTAAAAATAAATAAAGGAATTTATTAGGTAGAAATAAATGATTTAAATAAATGCATTGAGTAATAAATATATTTAGAAATACATATTTTTAAATAAATAAATATAGAAATTAATACATATTCATATTATAAATGTATAAATAAATTAAACAGAAACGACCAGCAATTCACAATCAAGCACCGATGGGAAGCATTGTTACCTGCTCACCATTTGAATTTGTTGCGATAGATTTTCTCCATCTAGAACAGTGGTTCCCAACCTTTTGTATGTCACGGCACACCTTAATACAATAACATTTTTTTGAGGCACATCTCCGATTTTATCCAACTGAATTGCCCTCTCACAAAAGCCTTTTATCTCTAAACCCCCCTAAAACAATTCAAGCCACCATCTAATACAATTTCTCGTTAGTTTAAGCAGTTTACAATGAAAGCCCTAATGTACACAATTTATAAGTGTGTCCCACTGTAACAGGGCGAGCAGCCCTGTAAATAGTTGTGTTTATTTTATTTTAGAGCGGGGTCCCCCTCCGCCCCTGTGTTATTTTGTATTTGTTTATTATCATTTAGTATTTAAATGTATGATGGTGACGCGCCGCAGGTTGGTTTATTGTTTTGATTACTTTTTAAAACGTGTTCTGGCAGAGGCGAGATTGGTGCTCGTCCTCTGCCAGGAATAATTAAACTCGTGCAGAAGGTGGCCATCTCCCGAATTAATTAAGTGATTCATTTTGTTGCTAATCACCTGAATATAAAAAGCCTGCAGCTCTCCATGTTCCAGGTGGGAGTTCAGAGGAGGAACGAGAGCGGAGAGAAAACGAAACAAAACGAAACTTAAAACTCCAGGAACAGTGAAGGCATTTGCTCAGCCTGACCTGGGTTTTGTTATTTATTTTGTGTTCGTGATTTTGTTTTGTTTAACCCTTTTATTTTGCTCTGTGAGCAAGTGTTTTTGTTTAAATATTTATTTTATTTTTTGTGATTTAAAATAAAAAGACTTGCCGCGTCACTTACTTTACTCTGCAGTACTGGTTTGTTTTCCTTCCTGCTTCTGCCTGACGTCAGACCACCAGTCACCCTGTCACACCCACATTAATTGTTTTCAGTTGTTTTGAGGTTTAAAAAAAGTCTGCATTTCTCAATGTGAAAGTTCATATTCATAACACAATAAAAAAGTTATGTTTCTTCTTAATCATTAAAACAATATTTCTTGAAATTAAGAGTGTATGGAACAGAGCAAAATGCAAATGAAATTCTGTGAGCAACATCTTACCGGCAATGTTAGTGTCACACCTTGATCCGGGGAGGAAATGATTTCCCTGACAGGCGCACCTTCCTGTTGTTTTCCACATAAGCCAGTGTTGAGAAGGCCAACTCACACAAGTAGGTTGTGGGAAACAGTAATATTATTGCAATAGCATGGTCTGAAATATTCTTATCCCGCAAGCAACCAAAAATGTGTCCAGCGGCATCTCTGCAAACAAATTCCTCTTGTTCTTTTAATGACAACTTCTTTGATGATTCCAAAGAAAGTTAACTAAATGGATCACGTACCCAGTCAAAGTCTTCCATACTTGTGGAAGGGAAGTAGCATTCAAGCTTGTCTTGTAGTGTTTTAAGATGTGTGGTGATCTGGTTGAGCACGGTTTTGCCAGCAGGATCTGCCGATGCCAATGGAAACATCTCAATTGACCAACTTGCCACTTTTTCCTGCCAAATGGCCAGTTTTGATTTGAAGCCTTGAAGTCAGAATGCAAGCTTAGCACACCAAGAATCATCACATATTAAATCTTTGTGGGGCAATTCTTGCACAATCGAAAACTGTTTCAGCTCATTCTGGAGCTCATAAACACAGGAGAGCCTTCCCCGGAGACAGCCATTGCACTTCTGTGTGCAGGAGTAAACTCTGGTGCTCGGCTCCCATCTCTTCACACAGAATAGTAAACAAGCGCAATTTCAAAGGATGTGATTTTATATAATTCACGATTTTCACTGTTTGGTCTAATACTGCAGTTAACTCAGGTGGCATTGTTTTGGCGACAGTGCAGGATACAGTGGCTGACCTGGATGTCAGGATTCTGTTCTTCACCTTACTCACGAATCCTATGACTTTTCCTGTCATGGAAGCTGCTCCGTCACTGCAGGTGCTATGGCACTTGGTCCAGTTAAGATTGTTTTCCTCCAGATAAGCATTTGTGACACTAAAGAGTTCCTCTCTGGTCATGTGACTGGACAATTCTTTGCAGAAGAATAAATTCTCCTTAATGGAATCCCCGTCAACATACCTAACATTTGGCTATGAGCTGGCAGTGTCCCGTAATATCTGTGGAATCATCAACCTGCAGGGCAAACTTTCCACTTCTTTCTTATTTCTCTTGAAGCACCTGTTCAATATCAATTGACATGTTGTCAATACGCCATTTGATTGTATTATCAGAAAGAGGAACTTTGTCGATTTCTTTGGCGGCATCAGCTCACAACATTACTCTCACAATACTTTTGCATGCGGGCAGAATTAGGGTCTCTGCAATGGTATGCGGCTTCTTCAATTTCGCTATGAGCTCAGCCACCAGGTAACTCGCCTTCTGCGCCTTATCTGAGACCCGCACACATCATACATTGATTCTGCTTTAGGTTTTGAAATCTCAGGCACTTGATGTACTGTGTATCCTTGCTGGTGAGTGAAGGGTGTTTTGTATTCAAATGGCATTTCAACTTACTTGGTACCATTGCAGCATTTGACAGCTTCTCCCTGCAAATTAGGCATTCTGGGATGGGGCAAGAGGCATCACCAGTCCACGAAAATCTGAAGGCCAAGAAGCTGTCACTGTCTGTGTACGATCCTTGTTTTTTTTCTTTCTTGTTTTGGCTGCATTTCATTCTTCACTTCTTTTCTTCAAGAATTTATCCATGGTTTCAGTGTATATCATATACAATATGTGAATGTTGGTCTGGCAGTGTTTCCTTTATATCCGCATGTGTCTTGCGTTGTCTTGTTTTACAAAAAAAAGCTTGACCACTGTCGTCGGGTTACCATGGGCGACCACAAAATCATAATACGGTTGATATTGTTTTTTGCAGCAACGTTGTTCGTTGTTTTGAAGAGTATGTTTTTTTTTAATCGAAACAGAAAGGTACATTGTGTTTTTATTTTAAATGGATGTATGTATTAATAATTTTGAGACTTAAATAAAGTTTAACCCTTAGCGGTCCATTTATTCAGCTCGTCTCAGGCGCGTCCGGTCCAATTTATTTTCACACGCGCATTTTATTTTAGACGTGCTGTTTAAAAGTATTTTTTCCACAGTAAAACAGGTTTAAAAGGCACTGCATATCAACAGGGCACTCAATACTGCATCTCCAGCCCCGCCCCACCCCTTGTTGGCTATATTTTTCAAATACCTCTTAATAATAGTACATACCAATAAATCATCTCTTGATCACTCGTTTTATCACCAAACTCCTCAATAATACGATCCAAGTCGTTATTTTATTACTATAACATCTAAAAAAGCACTGCAAATGTCTGTGATGTTCTTTGAGCGCTGGATGCAGAAGCAGCTATCTTAAGAACATAAGAACATAAGAAAGTTTACAAACGAGAGGAGGCCATTCAGCCCATCTTGCTCGTTTGGTTGTTAGTAGCTTATTGATCCCAGAATCTCATCAAGCTTCTTCTTGAAGGATCCCAGACTGTCGGCTTCAACAACATTACTGGGGAGTTGGTTCCAGACTCTCACAATTCTCTGTGTAAAGAAGTGCCTCCTATCTTCTGTTCTGAATGCCCCTTTATCTAATCTCCATTTGTGCCCCCTGGTCCTTGTTTCTTTTTTCAGGTCAAAAAAGTCCCCTGGGTCAACATTGTCTATACCTTTTAGGATTTTGAATGTTTAAATCAGATCGCCGCGTAGTCTTCTTTGTTCAAGAATGAATAGATTCAATTCTTTTAGCCTGTCTGCATACGGCATGCCTTTTAAACTCGGGATAATTCTGGTTGCTCTTCTTTGCACTCTTTCTAGAGCAGCAATATCCTTTTTGTAACGAGGTGACTAGAACTGAACACAATATTCTAGGTGAGGTCTTACTAATGCATTGTAAAGTTTTAACATTACTTCCCTTGATTTAAGTTCAACACTTCTCACAATATATCCGATCATCTTATTGGCCTTTTTTATAGCTTCCCCACATTGTCTAGATGAAGACATTTCTCAGTCAACATAAACTCCTAGGTCTTTTTTATAGTTCCCTTCTTCAATTTCAGTATCTCCCATATGATATTTATAATGCACATTTTTACTACCTGTGTGCAATACTTTACTCTTTTCTCTATTAAATGTCATTTGCCATGTGTGCTTTTTTGATTGCTCCACTTTACATTGAAATTCTCTTTGTACAACTTCAAGTGGATTGTGACCATTCCCTTATCAGCTGGGTTGTAAGCAGAATAAAGATGCTGAGACACATGTGCCAAGGAAAGTGCTCAACACAGACTGAAGTGTTCTTGGTTATCCTTACAAGCACTACTACAGAGAGAAAGACAGACAGGGAATGGGAGAGGCGTCATCACAGGCGCAGACAAGTATGCTTTGGGAAGACACATGGACAACATGCAGGTAAGGCACAGGTAGATCACGGCACACATGGACAGACATTTAGCCCATACATACAAGAATGCCTCAAAGAGCATGAGGCAGTATATTTCCAACAATGAAGATCATGAACAAGACCAATAATGGCAACGAGTGCAAGGGATAATGAGAAGGTCAGTGTATGGGAAGTGACAGTTGTTGGGACAGGCATTGCAGATCCAGGGCTGGGATGTTGGAGCATTTTTTTTGGTTGTGCATTGTCAATGTTTTTTTGTTGCAGGTGTGACTTCTGAGCTGATAAGGGAATGGTCACAATGCCCTTGAAGTTGTACAAAGAGCATTTTAATGTGAAGTGGAGCGATGAAAAAAGAAGCCAAGTTAGAAGCAACAATCGTGTGAATCTTGGGCCTCAGCACTTTTCCAATTGTGCCTATTTGCTTGATGCTTGACAAGATTGGCCTAATTGCTTCTCCTAACTTGGGCTTTTGTGTTTGATATCACCCCTTTAAATGGCTGTTGCATTTTTCTAACTTGTTTTTTTACATTGACAGTGTTTTTGTTACTGATTGAATTTACATTGAAAGCGCTGGGAAAGGCTTCTAGTGGAAATGTTTGTCATTGAATTTACACTGAAGACACTGAGAAAGGCTCAATGGGTTTCTGATGGTATTTATTTGTCAGGCTGTGTGCCTCTGTGCAGGCAGGCTGGCAGTTGCTGGGGGATACACACTGAGCACTCAGATCTCACTGCTCTTGAATTTCTAGTACGCCTCCATGGTGAGGAACTGCTCTGTGTACTTGGGGTGGAAGATCTTGAGGATCTCCTGCAACTCTACCCTGTGAGCATCGTTAACTGCCGTGCGACTCCAATTATCCCTCACCTGCTGACAGGGAGAGGGGAGAGGGAGCGGGGGAGAGTAGGGGTGAAAGGGAGAGGGAGCGGGGGAGAGAGGGAGAGACTTAGGGTTGAAAGGGAGAGAGGGAGGGACAGGTAGAGGGGAGCAAGAGAGAGAGTAGGGGTGAAAGGGAGAGAGAGGGAGTGGGTGAGTGAGACAGGGAGAGGGGAGAAGGGAGAGGGACAGAGAGTAGGGGGTGTAAGGGAGAGAGGTAGAGAGAGGAGAGAGAAAGAAAAAAGCATGGTGATGGAGAGGAAGGTGAGGCAGGGGGGTGAGGAGAGAGAGAGGAAGAATGTAGAGGCAGGGAGGGAGGGATAGAAGAAAGGGGTGGTGTTTGCTACGGAGCCTCATCAACCTTGCTGCATCCCCACGTGTCTACTCCCTCCCTCCCTCTCCCCCCTCCCCTCTCTCACCAGTGGTGTGGATCCGTAGTACAGCAGTTTCTCCACCATCTCTGGATCATTGGCTGACATGGCTACATGCCTCTTCCAGGTTTGTTCCCGACAGGAACCACCCATGCAGCAGCTGGAAGTCCTTCGTGGCTACTGCACTGGAGGGGGACGTGGCCAGAACACAGGGTCAAACTGAGGGCACTTAGACTAGAACACAGTGTGTGGAGATTGCTAACTATCGCAGCTAGACTAGAGCACAGTGTTTGATAACTATAGCAGCTAGACTAGAGCACAGTGTCTGGAGATTGCCAACTATAGCAGCTAGACTAGAGCACAGTGTTTGGGATTGCTGACTATAGCAGCTAGACTAGAGTACAGTGTTTGATTGCTAACTATAGCAGCTAGACTAGAGCACAGTGTCGCTGAAGAATCTGCTCATGGACCCAACAGGCTTATTATTGTTGAGAGTTATGTAGTAACAATTAAAATGTCCAATTTAAGGATACAATTCATTCATATGTGTAATGGTCTAATTTAATCAGCACTCTGCTGTCATGAATGTCTTTTAATGAGTCAATATTGATGAGGTAAACAATTGAGCAGTAAATCACACAGCATCGTTATATATTTTATCAAGAAAGATAGAAAATAGATACAAAACAGAAAAGAAGATCCACATCAAAATAGCAGAAATCAGTTCACTAAGTTTAGCAATGAGTAATATTCAGGGAACATCTCAGCTTCAGTGTAAATATTGATTACATGGAAAATAATGTATTCATCTATTGTCTAGAAAGTATTTTATTATCATCATTATTTATTTATTAGCAGACACCCTTATCCAGGGTGACTTACAATTGTTACAAAATATCACAATACAAAAAGTAGAGGGGGCAGGGAGGAGAGAGGGAGGGTGGAGAGGGCAGGGTGGAGAGAGGGAAAGTAGAGAGGATGGAGGAGAGAGGGAGAGCAGAGAAGGCAGGGTGGAGAGAGGGAGAGTGGGAAACAGAGGGGATTAACATATCAGAGGGCATGAAAGAGAAACACAGAGGAGAGCCATAGAGGAGGCAGAGAGGAGAGCAGAAGGAGAGAAAGAGGGATCTGGAGATGGAGAGGTGGAGGGGAAAGAGAGAGTGAGAGAGGAAGGGAGAGTAGGAAAGGGGATGTAGAGAAATAAAGAGGAGGGCTCAGGGTAAGAGGGTGGAAGAGAGAGGATTTCTTCTCATCAGCCCAGAAGAGTGCAGAGAGAGTGTCAGTGAAAGTGAAGAGGAGATTGTCTGAGCTGTTTGAAGAGTTTCTTGGTTCAAACAGCAATGTGTGTTTAATCTGCAGAGCTGACAGGGTCAGGGTCACGGGACTCCAGCACAAGGTCTGTATTACTGTAAGTATAAAAGAATGGATAGAGTTTCTCATTGGGATTGAACTCCATGTCAGTGAAAGTGTAGATGTGAGATCTGGTCTCCACATTGTAAAAGGAGAGCTGCCCTTCCTCATAATCCAGATACACCCCCAGCTTCTGGGGCTTCAGGCTCCGGGGGAGGGGGGTCTGGGGGTCAGTGAGAGCAATGAACCCATCTCCACTCCACCACTTCAAAGTCCAGTAACCCTGCTGGGGGGACATGCTGAACTCCCCCTTCCTCCGGGCAGACTCTCTGCTAACTCCAAATCTCCAGAATTTATTCCCCCCCAAGTTCATCTGCCAGTAGTGTCTCCCTGAGGTGAAGCCCTCCCTGCTCAGCACACAGCACCAGTAATCAAATCTCTCTGGATTGTCATGGACAGGCTGCAACCATCCCACTCTCACTTGTTTCCCCTCCTCAGACAGGATCAGCATTGGGTGTGCTGTATCAGGGTCCAGAGTCAAACTGTCAACTGTGGAGCAGAGAGAAGACATTATTATTATTATTATTATTATTATGATTATTATTAGTATTATTATTAGTAGTAGGTAGTAGTAGTAGTAGTAGTAGTGGTGGTAGTAGTAGTAGTAATTATTAGTAGTAGTAGTAGGAAGGAAAGAGGGTATGAGTGAGGGAGGGTATGGAGGACGGAGGGTATGAAGGTGGGAATGTATGAGTGATGGTATGAAGGGGAGGGTATGAAGGAGAGTGGGTATGAGTGAGGGAGGGTATGAAGGAGGGTGGGTATGAGTGAGGGAGGGTATGAAGGAGGGATGGAGTGAGGGGGAGAGTAGAGGATACAGAGGGGAAGGGAGAGAGGAGAGGGAAGGAGATGAGAGAGGAGAGAGAGGGAGAAGGAGGGAGAGGAGGGTATGATGGAAAGAGGAAGAGGAGAGAGAGGGGAGACTGAGGGAGACAGAGAGTAGAGAGGAAGGAAAAGAAAGAGAGGAAGAGAGGTGAGAGGGATGTAGAGGAGCGAGAGGGAGGGGATGATGAAGGAGGGAGAGAGGCGAAAGGAGAGGAGGGGATGATGGAGGGAGAGGGGAGAGAGGAGGAGATGATGGAGGGAAAGGAGAGAGAGGAGGGGAGGGAGGGGAGAGAGAGGAGAGGAGGGGATGATGAAGAGAGAGAGGGAGAGACTTTTTTACTTTTAGTACTCCTTTATTAAATCAATCTTTTACAAAATCACAAAAATCATTTGATTAAAAAAGAAAAATAGAAACAAACAGGCCATTTCTCTGGCTGTGGGGATTAACCTCTCACCTCCCCAGTGCATCAGCACCCACGACCCCGCTTCCCTTTCCCATCAAAAACTAACTAAGAAAAAACTCTTTATTAAAAACAATGAGCACTACCTTTTATTTTAAATAAAAAAGTATTCCCTCTACTAACAAAATCCCAATATTTATACCACAAAAACTCTTCAATACTGACTTTTACACATTGAGAAGTAATTCCTCCTCTTCGCTGACCTCACAGAGGGTGTTGTTAATCCCCCACTTCAATTTAAAATTCTCCAAATCCCTGGTCAGTTTGTAGAAAACAAAATCAATTTTTATCCTGCTGACACAAACACCCTCCAGATATTCAACACATTACTCACTCCAGCCCCCCAGCTTTAAAATTTGCCAAGCAGCAAGTGGCTCTTCTATTGGCTGAATATCTGAATCCAAAAACAAAAATAAAACAACTGTGAGAACTCAAACCCCAAAGTGACCAATATGTTCTGCATCAAATCAAACAGGGGCGTGAGTCTCAGACACTCAGTGAAGGTGTGAAAAACAGTGTCCCTCTCCTCACAGAAGTGGCACTGTTCTGCTATTTGGGGATCAATCTTATTAACAAAGGAGTTGGTGGCTATGATCTTGTGTAGGATCCTCCACTGCCGATCCCCTGAGCTCTTTGGAATAGGAGGTTTATACAAGGACCTCCAAATAGGAGAGATAGAACCGGGGACAGACAGGTGTCCTCTCCAGACAGTATCCGGCAGATCCCTAAGCTGATTAAAAACATACACCTTAAGGCATACTCCATACAGCTGCTTTTTCTCCATAGTACTAAAAGAAAGTTTTTAAAAATTTCTAAATGACAGCAGCTTCCCATCCTGCTCTTCCTCCCCTCACAGACCCAGGAAGTCACAGCCAGGTCAGGGAACACGGCCGGCTCCTCTAGCAACTGACGCTTTGTTAAAAAACAATTTATCAAGAGTGCAAATCCCGGAGAAAATTAGTCTCTCAACTCCTTCAGGAGCCTATGAATGACTCGGACTGAGCAGACAACCACCTGTGCAGCTACCTGCTCCCCAGTCCTCCACTGGAAAATACTGAGATCTATCAAATGCGCCAGCCTTGTTATTCTAGCCCTTGTAAAGGTGGAGAACAAGCTATTTGATGAAAAAGCCTGACAGGGGAACAGCGGGTTAAAAAATAAGGGTTCTTCCATTAACCAAAAATCACTCAGTGAATCTTCTATCTGTGAGGCTCTGAAAATGCTCCAAGCATTAAACACACTCTCATGAAAGAAGGCAAGTTAAAAGACCACAATCTGCTGCTCTCCAATAAAACAGGTGTCTGTCAAAACCCATCCTTCCTGCTATATGGAGGATGGAAAAAGCAAAAGATCTCCAGCCCACACTGTCTGGAGAGTAAAGCAGCTTCTGTGCTGCCTGCAGCTGAAACGCCGCCACTCTGCTGACCAGGTTCATCAGCCCCTGCCCTCCTTCATTTATTGGTAGGTATAAAATCGCAGGTTTAAGCCAGTGAAAACCACCGCAAAAATTTCAATTAAGCATTTCTGAATTGCCTCTAAAAGCCCTTGTAGTGGATCTAAACAGACCAACCTGTGCCAAAGCATTGAGGCCACCAGGTTATTTAAAACCAAGACACACCCCCTGAAAGAGAGCTGGGACAGCAGCCATGCCCACTTCTGCAGCTTCCCCTTCACCTTCTCTATCACTCCCTCCCAGTTTCAATTCATAAAAAAACACCCTGTGAGTGTGAGTGCAGTGCAGGTACAAATCACACAGACAATTACTAACAGGTGCAAGGGTGTTTATTGATAAATTACAATGTCCAGAGCCTTAAATGCAAATACCTGTAAATAATAATGTTGTAAGTGATTACAGCGGCGTGTATCACTTCGGTTTTTGTAAACTCCCATGGGTTTGACCCGCAACCAAAAAAGTCCAGTTTTATCACCCACACAAAACACAAAGACACAGACACAGTTCCCACGGTGCATGATTTAAGTGATTGTGGTGAAAAGACAGTATGTTGTGAAACAGGGAAGTGCTGGTGTCCGGATTTGTTGCTGGCCTGCGGCTGCAGCTCCGGATAGTGTTTGTAGTCTTAAAACGACACCAACAGAACACTGTTACAAGACAGACTAACAAATACAACACTCACGGTTCTCACAATTGCAGGGTTTCCTTTTGGTTCTTTCTCTAATCATTCACAAAGGAACAGATCACGTACTCTACCCCCCTATTTATATCCTTGCTCATGACCCCTAAATTAACAAGTGCATCCGCTCCTCCAATCCTCATATGCCACAACATTTACCGTCTGGGTCATTGAGTTTGGATACCGTAGCTGCGCCCCTTTCCTAAATGACCGACTTCCACCTACCCTACGGAATAAATTGTCATGCCATTTAGTTAAGGGTACTCTGTTCCCATTACACAGTGCCCTCACAGGTTGAGAGGGAGATCTAACACCAAGCACCATTCGATCTCTGTCACAGCCCCATACTGACTCCCCCTCACCGCTCACGGGGGGCCCCGATATTTAACCCTTTCTTGATCTTTTTTTTTTTAGTCACTATTATAAACGGTTCTTCTCCATTTTCTATCTCTGCTTCATTGACAGATACTACTCCCGCTGGCTCTGCCACCGGCAGCGCCTGATTGTCAGTGTCTGCCCTGGCAAGTCTTTTTTTCTGTAGCACTGGTTCCGGCTTCTTCAGCCCCGACGACCTCCTCCTCCTCCTCCTGTGCCCTTTGAACAATCTCGGCTCCACCATCCTTGTCCACACTGTCAGCAGGTTCTTTTCTGTTACAAGCCAGTTTTAAGTGACCATATCCCCCACAATGGAAACATCTAATTAATTCTGAACTAATATAAATAATATAGTCCTTGCTTTCTACCTTGATCTTTACTAAAAGATCCAAAACTTCTTCCTGTCTTTTAATTAGCAGAAACGTTTGTCTCCTAAAAGACATGAAGTGTTTAAAATCAGGGTTTTTACACCCCAGCGGGACCATTTTTATCAGGGCCATAATTTTACCGTAACTGCACAACTCTCTCTCTAATACTTCATTCTTAATAAATGGAGGTACATTAAATATCATCATCTTTTTGGAAGGGGTAGATAAAGGTAAAACAGACACAAATGATTCTCTCACCCAGAGCCCACTCTGTACAATTTTGTTAACCATTTGTTTTTAGCTGATAAAGACCACTATGGCCTTGTTCATTTGTGAGGCTGACTTAATATTTTCAGCCCCAATCTCTTTACCCACAGCAAGCAGACACTCTTCAACAGACACTGCATCATCAGGAATGCATTTAAACCCATGTCTGCAGGTCATAGACCCAAATCCCTCTACTTGTGACCGCATATATAGGCCACTATCTGACAAAAAGTCATCTCACAGACTCCAGAGTTGTCATTTCCACAGATCAGACACCCCCCCCACACACACACACACATCACCAGTAATATCAACGCTGAGATCGCCCGGGGCTGTGCTCTGATGCCCAGCGTCCACCTGGCACACCCCCCCACACTGAGCCGCTGGCAGCTGTACCACAGAGTGCACCTCAACCAGGAAGGCATCCAGGACTTTGATAAATCCCTCAAGGATACAGAGGGAGGGAGAGAGAGGAGAGAGGGACAGGAGAATAAGGTGAGAGGGAGGCAGTGGAGAGTGAGGGAAGAGGGAGGAAGAAGAGGGTATGATGGAAGGAGGGAGGGAATGAGGGAAAAGGAGAGAGGGACAGGAGAGTGAGGCGAGAGGGAAGCAGTGGAGAGGTGAGGGAAGAGGGAGGGAGAGGAGGGTATGATGGAGGGAGGGAGGGGAGAGGAGAGAGGGAGAGGGTGAGGGAGGGAGAGAAGAGACAGAGGGAGAGGAGAGGTGATGGAAGGAGAGATGAAGGGAGATGAAAGAGTGGAGAAAGAGAGGGAGTATGATGGAGGGAGGAAGAGGTGAGAGGAGAGATAGATGAGAGGGAGGTAAAGGATGGAGAGGGGAGAGAGGGAAAGGAGGGTATGATGGAGGGTGGGAGAGGAAACAGGAGGGAGGGAGAGGAGAGAGTGTATGATGGAGGGAGGGAAGGTATGAGGGAGGGAGAGGAGTATATGATGGAGAGAAGGAGGGAGGGGAGAGAGGAGGGAAGGAGAGGAGAAAGGGAGGGTATGAGGGTGGGAGAGGATGGGCAGATGCACATAAACATAATTAGAGCGTCAGATTTCTGTTTTTTCACTTTTCTCATCTCCTTTAAGAATTTAATCAATTTGTGTTTTCCTAATCACAACTGTACACTTGATTTAATTTATGGGTTTTTTTTTCTAAATGGGCTTTTAAATCGTAAGTCTTACTTTTTCATTGCAAAGCAGAAGCTACTCATCTTTATTAATGTCAATACAGTCACGCACAGCAATTGTAATAAAGTGTGTCCAGCATAAAATACTTTATTGTTCATTCTAGCTTTAATAAAGATGAGTCTCTTATTAACATGTCGCGATCTCGTTTGCACATCCTGCTTGTAATGAAAATGAAGGCTTGACCGATTGAAAAGCCCATTTAGTTGTTTCACAGAATTAATCATTTATCATTAATCAGATGAATTCTTAATGCAGAGTAGAAAAGTTGAGTAAAACACTAACAATCAGAAGCCCAGCCTGTAGTATACACTGGGATATGCATCCCCACTGAGGAGAAGAGGAGAGGAGAGAAGGATAGAGGGAGGGGTACACTCATGAGAGGAGAGGTGCAGACAGGCTCCAGATTGTGACACTCTTAATAATGTGTATAAAGAATGTCTGTACCAAGTTTCATCACAATCAGATCAGCAGTTCTCTAGATGCATGTCAAAGTGTAACATATGGACCCCTGCAGTGTCTACATGTGAACTTCACTTCACAGTGAGTTCACAATCTGGGGCATTATAACTAAACACACTTTCTCTTCTCCTTTTCAATGTTACCATTAAGAGGCACACGAGGCTGGTGTTAGCTGAGCTGGAAGTAAATGGTATAAATGGGGCAGAATGTAAATATAGATGTAAACACAGTGAGTGAGACGGGGCTCCTCGCTGTTCTTTTACCCTCCACTGTGAAAGGAATCCATTGAAGAGACACATACCTGCTGAGCTGAGGATCCACTTCCATTCTAGAACACAGAAATAAAGAGAGCATTATTTTACAATCACTCCTCCTGTACTTTCTACAGTTCAGAAGATGTGCAGCACACACTAACCGGCAGGGCTGTGCTGGGGTGAGTCAGGCTGTGGATTTCCACACACTCTACATACCTGAGTTAAGGATGCGGCTCATAGACTCTGTGGAAAGAAGAGAGCTGGGTTACATTCTGAACAGTGAGGTGTAAAATCATCTATTGAATAACACTGAATAATAGATCACACTGTGTATTAAACAGCTAGTCTAACTGTGACTGACATGAGATATCCTTGAGCAGGTCCAGCAGAGAAATCAAGTAGTGCACTGGACTTGAACCATGGGGCGATAGAAGGATAGAAAGCTAACACAGGCACATAGACAGATAGAAGGATCAAGAGCTAACACAGGCACATAGACAGATAGAAGGATCAAGAGCTAACACAGGCACATAGACAGATAGAAGGATCAAGAGCTAACACAGGCACATAGACAGATAGAAGGATCAAGAGCTAACACAGGCACACAGACATAAAAGGATAGAAAGCTAACACAGGCACATAGACAGATATAAGGATAGAAAGGTTTCTGATAATTCTGAAAATAAAACAATTCTTACCAAGTTCCTTAAGAAGGCACTGAGCAGCTAAAAAAAATGAATCAGACAGAACAGTGTGTGGTTATTTCAGCCCCAGTACAGATTAAAATGAATCAGACAGAACAGTGTGTGGTTATTTCAGCTCCAGTGCAGATTAAAATGAATCAGACAGAACAGTGTGTGGTTATTTCAGCTCCAGTACAGATTAAAATGAATCAGACAGAACAGTGTGTGGTTATTTCAGCCCCAGTACAGATTAAAATGAATCAGACAGAACAGTGTGTGGTTATTTCAGCTCCAGTATAGATTAAAATGAATCAGACAGAACAGTGTGTGGTTATTTCAGCTCCAGTACAGATTAAAATGAATCAGACAGAACAGTGTGTGGTTATTTCAGCTCCAGTACAGATTAAAATGAATCAGACAGAACAGTGTGTGGTTATTTCAGCTCCAGTACAGATTAAAATGAATCAGACAGAACAGTGTGTGGTTATTTCAGCTCCAGGACAGATTAAAATGAATCAGACAGAACAGTGTGTGGTTATTTCAGCTCCAGTACAGATTAAAATGAATCAGACAGAACAGTGTGTGGTTATTTCAGCTCCAGTGCAGATTAAAATGAATCAGACAGAACAGTGTGTGGTTATTTCAGCTCCAGTACAGATTAAAATGAATCAGACAGAACAGTGTGTGGTTATTTCAGCTCCAGTACAGATTAAATTGCAGTATGAAAAACACAACCAGTACAAATTAACAGGATGTCCATGTGAAAATGAATCTGCTATCTGAGAAGTATATGAAACATACAAACTAAAATTGTTACAATTTTCAACATCCCTCCATAAGAAAATATTTATATTCCTAAGCATTTATGTCAAAAAAACAACTTTTTTAAAATTTAAATTTGAATAGATTACTTTATTTAACCAGAAGACTTTATTAATTAATTTATTTATTTAACCAGGTCTCGTTTAGAAGAGGGTCCTGAACAAGTTGATGAGCATGACATATACATCAGTATGTACAGAACAGTATAGAATATGAATTACCAAGTTACAAACATGCCAGTGTGACATGCTGTCAAGATGCTGAACAGAAACACAGACTCCCCCTACACCCTCACAATCTGATATTCTCAATAACCTTTACTTAATAATGTTAATACCAAGTTTCACAACAGTCGATTGAGCAGTTCACTGGATATATAGAGCGATCCATGTGTTGTTCAATAAGGCCTCATACAGACAACTGTGCTCAAGATAAGCTGTGGACTGGGTGTTTTACGCATTGGAAAAGTATGACATACGTATGATATTTAAATTCAATGTGGAAGAATACGCAGAGCAATACAGGACTTGTAGTCCAAAACGTCCTGAAATATCCTTTTCTCTTTTTTTTATATATATATATATATATATATATATATATATATATATACACAGTATATATACTACCGGTCAAAAGTTTTAGAACACCTCCATTTTTCCAGTTTTTATTGAAATTTACGCAGTTTAATGTCTCAATGTAGTCTGAAATTAAAGCATAGAACAAATAAACAATTGGAGATAAAAAAAAAAATCATGGAATCGTTTTGTTTAACAAAATTTAATCTAAATTTTTGACTCATCAAAGTAGCCACCTTTTGCAGATATAACAGCCGAACACACTGGCATTCTTTCTACAATGGTAATCAAATATTGTTGAAAAGTTCTTCCCAACACTGTTGCAGAAGTTCCCACAAATGTGTTGCACTTGTAGGTTGCTTTTACTTTCACCCTCTGTCCAGTTCATCCCAAACCAGCTCGATGGGGTTTAAGTCTGAGACTGTGCTGGCCATTCCATGATTTGAAGCCTACCGTCTTGTTCTTTTCTTCTAAGGTAGTTCTGACATAGCCTGGAGGTATGTTTTGGGTCTTTATCTTGCTGTAGGATGAACACCTGACCAACTAGGCGTATACCAGAGGGTATTGCATGGCGCTGCAAAATGCTGTGGTAGCAGTTTTGGTTCAGGGTGCCACTCACTCTGTGCAAGTCGCCGACTCTGGATCCAGCAAAGAGCTCCAGACCATCATGCTTCCTCCTCCATGTTTGACAGTTGGTGTCACACAATCAAGAACCATCCTTTAAGCCTACTCGACGACGTTACAAAAAAACCCTGCGTGATGAACTGAAGATTTCAAATTTTGATTCATCGGTCTATAAGACCTTCTTCCAGTCTTCAGTAGTCCACTGGCGGTGCTTCATGGCCCAGGCAAGCCTCTTTTTCTTATTTTGCCATCTTAGCAATGGCTTTCTTACTGCCACTCGACCTGTCAAACCTGCAGCTCGAAGTCTTCTCTTCACAGTTGAAACTGAGACTTGCTTACTTCACCCAGCTGTTGTCCTGTGAGCCGCCTATCACGGAAGCTGTTGACTCTCAGAAACTTGTCTTCTGATTCTGTTGTGGCTTTGGGTCTGCCAGACCTCTTCCTGTCAGAGTTTCCTCCAGTTTCCAAGTGCCTTTTGATGGTGTAGGAAACTGTACTCACTGACACTTTGGCTTTCTTTGCAATTTCTCTAAAGGAAAGACCTACACTTTTAAGGGTTATAATGGTCTGTCTGACTTCCTTTGTTAATTGCCTTTTTCTCGCCATTATGAGAGCAATATACTACTTCCTGCAGTACAATACTGTCCAAATAATGCTTAAGAGGGTGTAGTAACACAGTCTGTTCCAACACTGCTTTTATACAGACAGAGGGTTTGTAAGTAATCAACAAAAGTTGGGACACCTGTATGAATTGTTAGCATCAACTTTCAAGGTTTAATTTACTTCCATTGCTGCAGAACAGCTGTAAGTTGTTAAACCATTACTTGTTCCCTGAAATAAATAAATATTAATAATAATAATAATAATAATAATAATAATAATAATAATAATAAATATATATATATATATATATATATATATATATATATATATATATATATATTGTGAGGCAGTGTGTTGTGTGAGACAGCAGGGAGGGGGTTAAAACCTCCCTGAAGGAAAAAAATGGCACCTTTTTGTATTTGATTGTTTTGCTTTTTAGTCAATTAGTTTTTGTTAATTGTTTTATTATTAATGATCTCCTGCATCTGGCTATTATTGTAAATTAGAGCCAGGTGCAGGGGTATTAGAGGAGCAGTCAGTCTGCTCAAGGCTGCTGAGTAGAGGGAGGCAGAAAGAGGTGCTCTGCTTCCCAGCAGTCATAAAAGAAGTAAGTGCTGTGTTAAACCTGTGTGGTTTGTGTTAGAGTGTGATGCCAGGTAAACGGCTTAGCCGTCCTGCAAGTTAGTCAGGGAAATTACCTGTTTAGTTAGTACTCCAAATCGGAGTTAGGTGTTTGTTTGTATTTTGTTTTGTTTTGTGTTTGATTAAAAGTAGCGCAACCGTGCTGAAAACTCAATTTCTCTGTGCTGGGTCAGTTATTAAAGGGGCAACGAACCCGTGAGTGGTGAAATCATTCACATTTGGTACCAGAAGTGGGGCGCCCCTATGACCCCAGAAATGGAGAGCATTAAGGAGTTGATTGCGAGGATCAACCACGATACTGCTGCTCAAATAGAGCGGACTGCAAGGTTGGAGAGATGGACGAGAGAGATGGGGTGGGTACCGCCAAAGATTCAGGAGTGGGAGCAGGCTAACGCAGCTCCGCAGTCTCCCGAGCCAGAGAAGGAGGAGCTGCTACCGCCTCTTCCGGAGCCCAGAGGGGGGGAGCCGCCGCTTTCGGAGCCCAGAGGGGAGGATCCGCCCTTCCGAGCCCAGAGGGAGGAGCCGCCCGCTTCCAGAGCCCAGAGGGGAGGAGCCGCCGCTTCCGGAGCCCAGAGGGAGGAGCCGCTTCCGGAGCCCAGAGGGGAGGAGGCGAAAAGCATACCTCCACCACAGTCCCGACCACCACCCCTAGGGTCCAGTCCAGCCCCGCTGCATCCAGTCCCTCACCCCTTGCTCCTGGACATCCTGCCGGTCTTCCTGGACCTCCCTGTGCTGGACCTAGAGCCCAAGAGTGTGCAACACTGGCCACAGCTCGGCCCCTGGTTCCCTGCTCTGCTCTCCCCGAGCACCCAGACGTCGCTGGGCTGCTGCCAGATGTCGCTGTCGCTCCCCCTGTTTGCTGCTTCGCTTCCCCTGGGGGATCGAACATCACTGCGCCAGTTCCCAGGGGAAGACCTCTGTCCACTGTTGCATCCTCCAGTGCCCGGCCCTACGCTCCAGTCGCCCCTGTCGAACCGTTGGGGTCCCTCGTCGCGGTCTTGCGTCCTTACCTGGCTGGGCGGGGCGTGGACCGATCCACCCTCAAGTCCGCCCGTGGAAGAGGGCGAAAAAGGACATTTATGGACTCGGGGGTGGGTGGTTGTGTTTTAGGGGAGGAGGTGGCCGAGTGACCTGTGTCTTGAAAAGACAAGGGGGGGTATGAGGCAGTGTGTTGTGTGAGACAGCAGGAGGGGTTAAAACCTCCCTGAAGGAAAAAAATGGGACCACTGAAAACTCCATTTCTCTGTGCTGGGTCAGTTATTAAAGGGGCAACGAACCCGTGAGAGGTGAAATCGTTCACAATATATATAACAACAAGTGCTGTGGCTTTTCTGTTCCATACCACATCATGGGTCGTTACTGCTGTGTTACCTGTTTGACAATGTGTGCAATAATCCTTCCACTATCAGTGCACTAGAGTGGCTATTTTGAAAAGAGCTTTGAAACAGACGTTAAAGTTATAAGTGTAAAAAGTGGGGACATGTAACGCTATATTTTTCATAATCCCGCTACTCAAGGTTAAATTTTGCCGGTACTCACCAGTACTCTATACCGGAACTTATTTAATCTGCTTTTCACAGTCCACTAGCGCAATGTTTCTCAAATGCGCTTTCATTCAGCACAGGTAGTGCTGCTTGCATTCTGTTTTCTCACACTGCTTCTGTTTCTGTTAGCTGCTACTGGCCACCATTAATGTCATTATAATCACTGCATGTTGATTGACCGAACTTTCATTCTGATCAGATTTCATTGTGGCATGCGTTACAAACCTCTGCTCATTTCACTTTGTGTCAGTGCTCATTCGTTGATCAATGAGAGAAGATCTTAGCAGTGTAATGTGAAAACAGTGGTGTGGAGTAATTATCATTACTATGAAGTAATAATTATTATCTTTAGTGGGACAGAGAAACTATTTGAATATTCGAACGACCATTGCTGCACATGAATTTAAAGGCAAAAATTCACATCAGTGTTTGCCATAAATTACATAGTTGATAAATATTAGAAATAATTATCATAACACGTTTTGTCTTGCACTGATTTACCACATTGCCAGAATTTGGGTGAAATTTTCTAAAATGGCAAGAGATGTGTGGGACAGTAAAAATTAACATTAAAAAAACAGACTCAACAAAGTACTGCTTCAGATATGGTAAGCAAGTCAGAATCAAGATACAGACGGAGATGTGCTTCATGCTTTTCAAATACCGACCCAACTTGCAAGGTACATGCTAAGCATAGTGATCAGCGTTCCCTTTCAATTCGAAGACGACTAACTGAAATTTATTTTTCTGTCTCCTCACTTGCAGCAGCCTGCTCGCTTGCATTGCAGGCTGCCTTTTTGTTTACTCTCTGTCGCATGTGAGTGACTGCCTGTGCAGTATTATAAGAAGTGTGTGTGTGTGTGTTTCCTCTCTAAATACTACACTCTTGGGAGAATACAGTTCCTCCACAGGCCTTGCCGCATCCCCGCTGTCGAGTGATTCCACCAGCCGCCATCTGGCAGCTGGATTGGGCCTCCCCCGTCTGTATAATAGACTGCACACCCCTGCTTGTCTGGGTCATGCTGTGGATTAGCTGCAGCGTGGTTGTTAACAACAACAGCCAACCAGCCGTGTATTCCTCCACACGGTGGTAGTGCCTCAGTGCGTATATTGCCCTTGACTTTCTGGTATCACGGAGCTCTGTTCAACCTGTGCAAGCGGTGCTCCGTGCACATTGTGCACAAAACACTGCAATCGGTGGTGAACACTCCACCGTGATGACGAGCAAGGCCAGGTTGCACGCTTGCACGTCCTGCAGGGCAAAAATCCTTCAGGAAGACAGGCATACCCTGTGTGTGCAAAGCTTGAGCAACCAGCACGCCACCTTGGCCCTTGAGAGTGAGGTGGCCTGTAGCATCTGCGTGGCTTTTCAGCCCCAGAGCTAGAGAACCGGATGGGGCGAGTTCTGCGTCCCCTGCGGCCGGACCATCGGCGGCTCACGGAGCCTCAGAGCCCCTCCTCCATGGA
>CM072681.1:24962048-25020563 GCA_036884735.1 Huso huso | reverse complement strand
GCTAGACACGCCCATATCCCCGGGACATACTTTTGGGCCAGTCGTAGAGGAGATCCTGCAGCGATCCCACCGAGAGTGCGAGGCATCTCGGCAGGTGGCTGCGTTACTCCCTACCAGAGCTCCTGCATGGGGTAGATCGACCGCTGGCAAACCCCTCTGACTCGGACTGTCACCAGGACAGTTTCGGTTCCCACGGCTCCACTGGGTGACCTGAGGCACCGCCTACAGGGCACAGCAGCGGAGAGCAACCGGGCCCATCCGGCAGGCAGAGGAAACGCAGGACGTGGCCAGCTCACACTCCAGCATCCCAGGAGGCGGTTCCAGGGCCACCGCCCCAAACTGCCCTGCCACAACTTCAGCAGCCCCAGCAGGCCCCCTGAAGGCTTGCGGCCTCGGACCCCCTTTTCGGCACACCAGCTGCATTTCTGGCATGCTTTCACCTCGGACACCTGGGTGCTCGCCACCGTGCACAACGGTTACGCACTTCAGTTCCGCTTGGGACCTCCTCCATTTCGAGGAATCACAAATACTTTCATGACAGACCCTCTCCTCGACGATTGGTTGATCTGTTCCCAGTTGCGTGAGGGATCAGTGGCCCACACAGCAGTTGTGACAGAGCATATGGCATGGCTGGGCCTCACCATCAACGATGCACAGTCGACGTACACCTCTTTGTCTGTTAGGGGATACGGACCCTAGGACAGCCCCTCTCTAAGCAGCGTCTGTCACATTGGATTGCAGACACAGTCTCGACTGCGTATGATAGTGCTGGCTTGCCCCCGCCTGGGAGGGTAGACGCACACTCCACTAGAGGGTTGGCTACATCTTGGGCCCTCTTCAGATATCGCTGTCTGATATCTGTACTGCGGCTAGCTGGGCTACGCCGCATACTTTCTCCAGGTTCTACCGTCTTAATGTGGTAGATCCTGCCCTGCCTTCTATTAAAATGCAAATATATAAATAGGCTACATAAGAACATAAGAACAACATTTTCTTTTCTGAATGCCCCTTTATCTAATCTCCATTTGTGACCCCTGGTCCTTGTTTCTTTTTTCAGGTCAAAAAAGTCCCTTGGGTCGACATTGTCTATACCTATTAGGATTTTGAATGCTTGAGTCAGATCACCGCGTAGTCTTTTTTGTTCAAGGCTGAATAGATTCAATTCTTTTAGCCTGTCTGCATATGACATGCCTTTTAAACCCGGGATAATTCTGGTTGCTCTTCTTTGCACTCTTTCTAGAGCAGCAATATCCTTTTTGTAACGAGGTGACCAGAACTGAACACAATATTCTAGGTGAGGTCTTACTAATGCATTGTAAAGTTTTAACAGTACTTCCCATGATTTAAATTCAACTCTTCTCACAATATATCTGAGCATCTTGCATCACCAGGATTTGTTACCATATAGGTAATTTTCCATTTTGGATCTCATATACTTTCCATAAGTTTCCATATAATAGAAGTCAGGCTTATTGGTCTGTAGTTACCTGGTTCGGTTTTGTCTCCCTTTTTGTGGATCGGTATTACGTTTGCTATTTTCCAGTCTGTCGGTACAACCCCTGTGTCAAGAGCCTGTTGTATCTTGGTTAGCGGTTTGTAAATAACTTCTTTCATTTCTTTGAGTACTATTGGGAGGATCTCATCCGGCCCAGGGGATTTGTTTATTTTAAGAGCTCCTAGTCCCTTTAACACTTCTGCCTCTGTTATGCTAAAGTTATTTAAAACTGGATAGGAACAGGTCGACATGTGGGGCATGTTGTCCGTGTCCTCCTTTATAAAAACCTGTGAAAAGAAATCATTTAATATATTTGCTATTTTTTTTTTCTTTGTCTGTGATTTTGCTATTTGTGTCTCTTAGACATTTAACCTCCTCTTTGAATATTCTCTTGCTGTTATAATATTGGAAAAACATTTTGGAATTGCTTTTAGTCCCCTTAGCAATATTGATTTCTATCTCTCTCTTGGCCTTTCTAACTTCCTTTTTGACTTGTGTTTGCAGTTCCAAGTACTCTTTCTGTGTACTTTGTTTTTGTTCCTTTTTAAACGCTCTGTAAGTGCCTTTTTTTCGCTGAATTTTAAACCAAAAATTTGGCCATTTTGTTTTAGATTTAGATTTGTCTACTTTTGGGATGTAATTGTTTTGCGCCTCTAGTATTACATTTTTTAAAAAGATCCAAGCCTTTTCTGTGGATGTTTTCTCTATTTTACTCCAATCTACTTCTGTTAGTCTCAGTTTCATACCTTCATAGTTTGCTTTTCTAAAATTGTAAACCTTAGCTTTAGTCATTACTTTTGGGGTTTTAAAAATCACTTCGAATGAGACCATGCTGTGGTCTTAGTTTGCCAATGGCTCTCTGACCTCTGTTTTAGTTATTCTGTCTTCGTTATTTGAAAAGACGAAATCAAGGCATGCCTCCCCTCTAGTCGGTGCCTTGACAAATTGCGTTAGGAAGCAGTCATTGTCATTTCCAATTTCGTCTGTTGTGCTCCCCATCGGGTTTTCCCATTTTATATGGAGGAAGTTGAAATCCCTCATTAGTATGGCTTCTCCTTTTCTACACGCATTTCTAATGTCATTGTATAACAGATTATTTTGCTTGGCGTCTGAATTTGGCAGTCTATAACATGCTCCTATTATTATGCCTTTTGAATTTTTGTCCATTATTCTGACCCATATTGATTCTGCATTGTTTTCTTTGTCCTGATTTAACACCTGGGCTTCAAGACTATTTCTTATGTATAGCGCTACCCCTCCACCTCTTCTGTCCTGCCTGTCTTTCCTATACAGTGTGTACCCACTAATATTGTATTCATCTCCATCACTCTCAGACAACCAAGTTTCTGTAACACCTATCACATCGTAGTTACTTATTATTATTATTTATTTCTTAGCAGTCACCTTTATCCAGGGCAACTTACTTGTTACAAGATATCACATGATTCAGATACCACATTATTTCTTTTTTACATACAATTACCCATTTATACAGTTGGGTTATTACTGGAGCAATCCAGGTAAAATACCTTACTCAAGGGTACAACAGCAGTTTCCCCAACCTGGGATTGAACCCACGACCCTCCGGTCAAGAGTCCAGAGCCCTAACCACTACTCCACACTACTTGTTAGTGCAGTAGCTTCAAGTTCTAACATTTTGTTTCTGAGACTTCTAGCATTAAGATAAATACATTTAATGGCTGTCTTACTTGAGTTATGCTATGTTATATGTTTCATAGCTACATAGCTGACAGCGGCACACACCACCCAATAGGATTTAGAACTGCCTCGCGCTAGTCGATCCTTTTCGTGCAGTATGTGTAAAATGAATAATTTTAATCAAATGAACTACACCTCCCATAATTACCTGCTAACTGAGATGGATCCGGTTCTGGTAGGAAGTTGTTGCTTCACCAGAGACGGCGGTCTCTGACTTCTCATGCTTGAAAAATACATTTGGCTCAGTAGTGCAAAATAGGGAACAAAATGCGTTCCGTATCGATTTGAAACTGAACGCAACATTTTATTTACCAATACGGGACGATCCCATATTATACGGAACGGGTGGCAACCTTAGCTAAACATACCAAGTTTAAAGAGAACACCTATTGTTTTGAGAACTAGAACGGTTAAATCCTCTAGAACTGGAACGATGTATAAAGCTCCATATACGGTAAGGCGAATGCAGGAACCACGTTTTGAATCAAGTGCTAGCAGTAATGCTGGCATTGATATTGAATTACCTGATACTAGAACGCAAGCTGCTACTGTTGTTGCTGGTGATGTTAAGTTATTGCAGCAGTCAGCTGTTGATGTTGTTTCTGCAAATACACCGTCCCAAACAGAGCAGTTGCCCACAACAGGTTTAATTAGTAGTGATGTGCAAGTTTTGTTGAATGCTTGGTTGTAAAAAAGAACTGCAGCAGGATTTTGCTAAGTGGTTAACCAAGACTGATAGTAGAATGGAACAGATTACTACGGAGTTGCTTTTGACTAAACAGACTTTTAAAGTTTCACAAGCAAAAATGTTTCAGTCTGTTCAGCAACGTGTGGAAACACAGGAGGTGAAATAGAAGAAACACTAACATGTTTAAAAGTGAAAATTGCCGCTGAAACTAAAGGCCAATTGCAATTTTTTAAAACTGAAATTCACCCTCAGAGTTGATGGGACTAAAACAGGATGTTAAGGAAAGCAATTGGAGAAATGCAAGGGATTAGCAGACAATAAATCCTATATATTGCATGTGCGTGATGAAGTTCAGAAGGAAATGCTGATAAAGAAAAGGACAATGACGTTTCTATGCAAAAGTTTTGTATTAAAGAAGAGAAATTGTCAGCTGAAGTAAATGATCTTAAAGAACAATTTGAGACTGTTTTTAATATTAAAAGCCAGACTGTTCCAGACTTGAAATCTGCCGCTGGGCTTGAATCAGACCCTCAAGTGAAGCTACCTGATGCAGTAGTAAAGTCAAAACAACCACCAGTTAAATGGTCTTTTCCTATGTTTGGTAGAGCACAGGATGAGCAGGATCAATACAAAGTAAAATGTAAAGATTTTCTTGCATTGCAGCCGTTGACTGATGTTGAGATTGTAGCTACATTTGAGAAATGTTCTATATGGTACTGCACGAGATTGGAGGGAGATTGCTCAGTATCGGATAAAAAATGTGGAGGATTTTGAAAAACAGTTTCTGGGAGCATTTCTTTCAGAGGATTAGGTTGATGAGTTAGCAGAGAGAGTGCGTACAAGGAAGCAAAACCCTAATGAACCAATAAGGGACTTTGTGTTTTCGTATCAAGCTCTGTGTAAGAGGTGGAAACCTTCAATAGCTGAATGGGAAATAGTGAAATTAATTATGAAGACAGCAAATCCATTTTTGACCAGTCAGCTACACAGATGTATCAGAAGTGTAGTTGAAATTGTACATTTGGGAAGCCAGATGGAAGCTGATCATAAAGCCCAGCTGCAGTACAGGAAAACAAATGCACATGAAAGAACACGGGTCAGTACAGAACAGAAAAAAGAAAGTAGTTCAAATCTTTCTAAATATGGTGCTGCTGACTTGTATATTCAGTGGTGGGGCTGTTGTGGAAAACATCGACCCTATGAGTGTCCAGAATGGGTTCACAAGTTTCAGGACAAACAATCAGAGACTGAACAAAATAAAAGGAAAGATAGTGGGAATGTTTCTGGAAAAACTAGTGAATGGTGAGACGTGGATAATGCCCACAGTCATAATACCCAAATTAACTTTTGCTGTTGTGCTGGGTTTAGACTTTCTTGCTGTGACAGAATACAGGTGGATGTGGAAAAGCAAGTGTATTCTGTAAAGAGTGCTGGATGGAGTCAAGAGCTCCCCTTCCAGCCAGGTAATGGTACTGTGGGGTCGTGGGTAAGGTGAGTCCACAATCTGAGCCGGAGTTACAACCTTTCTCTAACCCTCTGTCTCTATGCGTGCCTCCTTCATGTTTACAGGACAGTGAATGTTCCAGCTATGACGAAGCAGAGCTGAGTGTCATAGGAGAGAGTGACTTGCAAGACATAATTGTACCTGTTGAACACAGAGAGCAATTAGCAGATGTTCTTAAATTGTTTCCTGACGTTTGTACTAATGCTCCAGGGCGCACCTTATTAGTAAAACAAGAAATTAATACAGGTATGGAAAAACCTGCAAGATCAAGGCCTTACAGAGCATCGCCTGACAAGCAGGCTTACATCAAAGAGAACATACAGGAGATGCTATCAGATGGTATCGTTGAACCTTCACAGTCACCTTGGTCCATACAGGTTGTTCCAAAAAAGAGTGGAACTAACCGCTTCTGTGTTGAGTACAGGCAGTTCAATTAAAAAACGGTCACAGATGCTTCCCCCAATTCCAACTGCTGCTGAATTGCTAGAATCTTTGCAAGGAGCAACATTATTCACTACGCTAGACTTAAATTCAGGATACTGGCAAATTGAAATGGATCAAGACTGTAAATAAAAAACTGCTTTTTAATCTAAACAAGGACGGTACCAATTTAGAGTTATGCCCTTTGGGTTTAAAAATGCCCCATCAACATTCCAAAGATTGATGGAAACAGCTTTGGCAGAGCTAAAAGGAAGAAATTGCTATTTACATTGATGACATGATTATTTTTTCTGAAAGTGTTTAACAACATTTGCTTGATATCTCATCTGTCTAAAAAAAAATTACAAACAGCTGGTCTTACCTTTAACTTGAAGTGCAGTTATTGCCAGACCCAGACTAGGTATTGAGGACATATAATATCAAGCCCAGGCCTTGGTGTGGATCCTGAGACCACAGTGGTTGAAGATCTGGAGAACCGTACTCGAAACCGTTCTAATGAATCCAGCTCAAAGCATTCACACTGAAGTACCGTTTCATGTTTAGTTGGGCTGAATGCGTACGCACACTATTAGAATAGTTTGGTTACAGTTCCTAGCAGCGCAATGAACATTGGAAATGAATATGATATACGATAGTATCCCACCATGCATTGTATTTTAAAATGCGTTATGCCCCATATTAGCAGAGGTCTATATTGCTAAAAAGAAATAAAACAAGTATTTTGGAAAAAGTAAATCCCAACACACACAAGTAGGGCTTGATGTTTTTGGGTTTTATTTTTAATCCGGTGACGTCTCTTTAAACAAATTGAGCTGATTCTGTTTCATAATTCAACTGGGGGGGGGGACTGTATTACAAAAAAATCTTTGCCTAATTGTGGTCCCCATAATTTTATTTAAAGAAAGAGCTGACAAATTACGTGAATTGTTCATCCCAGTCCTTCTTTTAACTCGCATATCATTTTAGCCGACGCCTAATTTAACATGGTGTTTTTGTTATTTTCCCCACTAAAGTAACAGAGATGTCTGGACATCATTTTTATATTTAAAATATAAATACCCAGTGCAGAGTATACATTGATAGCAAGTCCTTCAGGCACCTGAGTATTTAGCCAAATATACCACAAAGCATTTTGGGATATTGGAGGATACACAAAAAATGTAGTTGGATATTACAGAGTCCACACTTCTGACAAACCACATTACCTGATGCGATCTAATTAGAAGCCTGACACAGGCTGAACACTCCCTGCTTCAATGAGACAGTACTGACACAGGCTGAACACTACCCTGCTTCAATGAGACAGAACTGACACAGGCTGAACACTACCCTGCTTCAAGTAATGAGACAGTACTGACACAGGCTGAACACTACCCTGCTTCAAGTAATGAGACAGTGTGGAAACTGTTTATTTAATTTTCTGAATGAGAATATGTAATTAAGTTAATTAGTGATGTGCAGGTGGGAACAGTAGTTATCTGGCCTCCATGTTGGAATAATAGATGCATGCTTGACCCTCCAATATGTTTAATGAGCGATACTGAATTAATGAGTGATACTGAATTTACACATTCCATCAATGTGGGAATATCATCAAGAAACTCAGACTGGAAAGCCAAAATAAAACAGTGCATTACCCCCCAGGTATCTTGTTCATAGGGGTCAAATGGCAAAACACAACTGAATCCTGGACCCTTTGCTACTAAAATTGATGAATATGTCAAAACCACTATGACTTTCAACAAGACTAGAAAGGATTGCAAAAATCCCTGTGAGTGACACATGGTTGAGTCTAGGTTCCTATAAGAGGAAAGGAACGAGGGGAGTGACTGCTGTGAAACTAGCGATTTATACCAGAGGTGCAAATTAAATTCTGGAGCCATTACACATGTTTACACACACACACACATATATAATATAATTTAATTCCTTAGCAACCATAGATGATGATAGTTTCTCATTGGGTCTGGACTACTCGCATCACACCCCCACACACACACACACTCACACACTCACACACTCATCCACATACACAGGAGAGAAGGTTTGTGTTGTGAGGGGGCTTGATTAGGACAGGGTTTGATCATTCAGCACTAGTAATCTCTCTGGTGCTAAACTTTCAAAACAGTTCAGCATCAATTTTCAAAACTATGTGCACCCCTGCCAGGGCTTAACCCCACCCAGAACCGTTGCTTACTAAAGATCTTATTTATTCAAATACATGCAAAAGACTGTAATTAGAAAAGTGTGTCATAAGTACAGCTGTGCACAAAATATTACTGACATCGAGGAGTTAGGAATGTTCTGTGTGTGGCTGGCTTATCTTTCCTGCCAGCACAAAGCTAGTTAGATCACTTCTCCCTAGCAACAAATGACACTACAGCCAGCAAATATTCTAATTGGATGATTACAACTTAACAACATTACATTTCTTTCAAGCATTTGTTTTGCATACACTGTTTTGGTTTTAAACACTAGACTCTCTGATGGTTAACTTTCAAAACAGTTTATCATCAATTTAAAAACGATTTCCACCCGTGTGTATTCATAACCCAAAAAAATATCTGAACATAACCAACTCCGAGACAACATTGACTACATCTCTGCACCAATTAGGAGTTTAAATAGATTCCAAAATATGAGAAATTGTCTCCAAACACAGCAGTGTCTCAGATGAAACCACACCCTCGTCCAACACCCAGGTCCTTTCCTCTTATGGGAACAAGCCTCGAACATCTGTGCCAGAACAATCAGCTCCCTTCTGCACACACAAAACACTGTCCCTCTGTAGAACAATCAGCTCCCCTCTGCACACACAAAACACTGTCCCTCTGTAGAACAATCAGCTCCCCTCTGCACACACAAAACACTGTCCCTCTGTAGAACAATCAGCTCCCCTCTGCACACACAAAACACTGTCCCTCTGTAGAACAATCAGCTCCCCTCTGCACACACAAAACACTGTCCCTCTGTAGAACAATCAGCTCCCCTCTGCACACACAAAACACTGTCCCTCTGTAGAACAATCAGCTCCCCTCTGCACACACAAAACACTGTCCCTCTGTAGAACAATCAGCTCCCCTTATTTGAACCGAAAGTGGCAATAAGTGGAACAGCAGCCAGCCTGGACACCTGCATGCACAATACCTGACAGCTAGCCTGGACACCTCCATGCACAATACCTGACAGCAGCCAGCCTGGACACCTGCATGCACAATACATGACAGCCAGCCTGGACACCTGCATGCACAATACATGACAGCCAGCCTGGACACCTGCATGCACAATACCTGACAGCTGCCAGCCTGGACACCTGCATGCACAATACCTGACAGCCAGCCTGGACACCTGCATGCACAATACATGACAGCAGCCAGCCTGGACACCTGCATGCACAATACCTGACAGCAGCCAGCCTGGACGCCTGCATGCACAATACCTGATAGCCAGCCTGGACACCTGCATGCACAATACCTGACAGCAGCCAGCCTGGACGCCTGCATGCACAATACCTGATAGCCAGCCTGGACACCTGCATGCACAATACCTGACAGCAGCCAGCCTGGACGCCTGCATGCACAATACCTGACAGCCAGCCTGGACACCTGCATGCACAATACCTGACAGCAGCCACCCTGGACACCTGCGTGCACAATACCTGACAGCCAGCCTGGACACCTACCTGCACAATACCTGACAGCAGCCAGCCTGGACACCTGCATGCACAATACCTGACAGCAGCCAGCCTGGACGCCTGCATGCACAATACCTGACAGCAGCCAGCCTGGACGCCTGCATGCACAAAACCTGATAGCCAGCCTGGACACCTGCATGCACAATACATGACAGCAGCCAGCCTGGACACCTGCATGCACAATACCTGACAGCAGCCAGCCTGGACGCCTGCATGCACAATACCTGACAGCTAGCCTGGACACCTGCATGCACAATACCTGACAGCAGCCAGCCTGGACGCCTGCATGCACAATACCTGATAGCCAGCCTGGACACCTGCATGCACAATACCTGACAGCAGCCAGCCTGGACGCCTGCATGCACAATACCTGATAGCCAGCCTGGACACCTGCATGCACAATACATGACAGCCAGCCTGGACACCTGCATGCACAATACCTGACAGCAGCCAGCCTGGACACCTGCATGCACAATACATGACAGCCAGCCTGGACACCTGCATGCACAATACCTGACAGCAGCCTCCCCACCGCAGCTCCAAGAACAAAGCCAGACGCTGGGAAACGACTCCAGACTTGCATAGATGGGGCACTGCAGGCCTATTTCAAATAGTTGAGAGCTATAAGCTAGAAGGGGGGCTGGTGCTACCCCTGTGAGATCTAGAAGCTCAACATTATACACTGATGCATGTCAGTGCTTCTGTCCTATTGAAAGATCTTTATGTTAGAAATAGCAGGTTGTCTCTTCATCAGTTTAATTTCTACAGTCTCTCTCACCTTTCTGTGTAGAAACAGCTGGTAGCAAACTCAAGACAATGAGACAAGTCCTCCCCAGGAATCTCATCTTCTTAACAAAAGCTCTGTTAGTTGTAGCTGTGTGACACAAACAAACCAGACCCCATGTAGACTCCTCATGATTGCACTGTGAAGTACTGCATACATACAGCCTGTATTCATATTCATCACAGGGCCAGACCGCTGCTCCACTGAGATAAATGTGTCAGACTGGCTCTGGAGCTGCCAGATAAGATGGTATAACACACAACGCCCACTGCAGTAATGGAGCAGTGTTAGGACACAGACTATACTGTTCACCACCCCTTCAATACACAGCAGAACAGCAGAATCACACTATACTGTACACTACCCCTTCAATACACAGCAGAACTGCAGAATCGCACTATACTGCACACCACCCCTTCAATACACAGCAGAACTGCAGAATCACACTATACTGTACACTACCCCTTCAATACACAGCAGAACTGCAAAATAACACTATACTGTACACTACCCCTTCAATACACAGCAGAACTGCAGAATCACACTATACTGTACACTACCCCTTCAATACACAGCAGAACTGCAAAATAACACTATACTGTACACTACCCCTTCAATACACAGCAGAACTGCAGAATCACACTATACTGTACACTACCCCTTCAATACACAGCAGAACTGCAAAATCACACTATACTGTACACTACCCCTTCAATACACAGCAGAACTGTAGAATCCCAGTGCTTCCAGAGGCAAATTTCACATTACTGTTCTGTCCAGTACAGCTACACTCCTACAGGTAATGAAACAGTACTGACACAGGTTGAACACTACCCTGCTTCAAGTAATGAGACAGTATGGAAACTGTTTATTTAATTTTCTGCATGAGAATTAGGCTACACTATTGTTATAAGTGGTGGTTGCACTGTTTGTGATTATATTAATATGATTTCCATTACACGAGAGTAGATGTTAAAACTTCATGCTGATTTGAACTCGGCTCTCGCCAAGATAAGCACCAACTAAGACGTAGCTTTACAGTAAACTAATGTGATCCATATGTGTCTCCATCCATTTACGTTTCCTTCCATATGATGATGTAGATATCCTTCTGTCTGGTGTTAATGGCTGAAGTGTAATGCTGGCTCCAGGGATCAGCTTATTTTGCCTCCCTGGTGCATCAGCACACACAACGACTGCGATGCTGGCTCTGGGGATCAAGTTCATTAGCGATGTGCAGGTGGAGACAGTAGTTATCTGGCCTCCATGTTGGAATAATAGATGAATGTTTAATGAGCGATACTGAATTATTATTATTATTAATATTTATTTCTTAGCAGACGCCCTTGTCGTAAACAAAAATACATTTAAAAAATCACAGTACAAGTAATAATACAATTAAGAGCAAGATAAATAAAATGACTTTGGTTCTAGCAAGTACAAGTATGACAAATACGATTCAGTAATGGAGCAAATAACAGTGTCAGTGATAGTTACATCAGGATATAATTAAATACAAAATACTACAGATTAAATAACACTTGACAGATTACAGTACTCTAAAGAACAGGATTAAATGCAGTAAAATAGGGGGCAGATAAGAGCAAGTAAAGCACATTTAAGGAAGAGTGTCCATAGGGAAAAAAAGAGGAGTTCTATAGGTGCTGTCTGAAGAGGTGAGGAGGCGCCGGAAGATGGTCAGGGACTGGGCAGTCCTGACATCTGTAGGAAGGTCATTCCACCACTGCGGGGCGAGGGTGGAGAAGGAGCGGGCTCTGGAGGCAGGGGAGCGTTGAGGAGGTAGAGCCAGTCTTCTAGTGCAGGCGGAGCGGAGAGGTCGAGTGGGGGTGTAGGGAGAGATGAGGGTCTGGAGGTAGCTGGGTGCAGTCTGGTCAAGGCATCTGTAGGCTAGTACAAGAGTCTTGAACTGGATGCGAGCGGTGATCGGGAGCCAGTGGAGTGAGCGGAGCAGTGGAGTTGGGTGGGAGAAGCGAGGCAGAGAGAACACCAGGTGAGCAGCGGGGTTCTGGATGAGCTGGAGCGGATGGGTGGCGGACGTAGGGAGGCCAGCCAGGAGGGAGTTGCAGTAGTCTAGGCGGGAGAGTACCAGGGCCTGGACCAGGAGCTGGTTGGTGTAGTTGGTGAGGAAGGGTCGGATTCTTCGTGTGTTGCTCAGGAAGAATTGGCAAGTGCGTCCCAGAGTGGAGATGTGCTGGGAATAAAAAAGGCAGGGGTTCAGGGTGACTCCGAGGTTCTTAGCTGAGGAGGAGGGAGAGAGTGTGGTAGATTCCAGAGGAATGGCGATAGAGAGATCAGAGGAGGGGGAGGAGGGAAAGAACAGGAGGTCAGATTTAGAGAGGTTGAGTTTGAGGTGATGCGAGTGCATCCAGGAGGAGACAGCAGACAGACAGGTAGAGATACGGGAGGGGATGGTGGAGTCAGAGGTGGGGAAGGAGAGGAAAATCTGAGCATCATCAGCATAGAAATGTTATGAGAAACCATAGGATGTGATGAGGGGGTCCAGGGAGCGGGTGTAGAGAGAGAACAGGAGAGTACCCAAGACTGACCCTTGGGGGACTCCTGTTGAGAGAGGGCGAGGTGTGGAGGTTGCTTCACACCAGGTTACCTGGTAAGTGTGGTTGGAGAGGTAGGAGGAGAACCAGGCCAGAGCAGTGCCAGAGATTCCCAGGTCAGCAAGAGAGGATAGTAGAATAGAGTGATCGACAGTGTGAACGGCAGCAGAGAGGTCGAGGAGAATTAGGACAGAGGAGAGAGAGGCAGAGTTTAGTGAGTTGGTGACATACAGTAGGGCGGTTTCAGTGGAGTGAGCAGAGCAGAAGCCAGATTGGAGAGGGTCGAGCAGAAAGTGGTTGGACAGGAAAGCAGAGAGCTGGCGGTGTACAGCCCGCTCGAGGGTTTTGGAGAGGAAGGGTAGGAGGGAGACAGGACGGTAGCTCTGGAGGGAGGTGGGGTCGAGGGTAGGTTTTTTGAGGATGGGAGTGATAGAGGCTTGTTTGAAGGCAGAGGGAAAGACCAGAAAGGAGAGAGGTGTTGAGAAGGGAGGAGATGAAGGGAAGTAGAGCAGGAGCAGCATCTTGAAAGAGGTGAGTGGGGAGGGGGTCCAGGGCACACGTGGTGGGTTTGTGACCCTGGAGCAGGGAGGAGAGGTCAGAGTCTGAGAGGGGAGAGAAGGTGGAGAAGGAGGGTGAGTTAGTAGGGGATGCAGTGGGTGAAGGGGTTGGAGCAGGAGGGGGTGCAGGGGAGGGAGAGGTGTTAAAGACTTTGCGGATATGTGAGATTTTAGAAGAGAAGAAAGAGGCAAAGTCATCAGATGAGCGATACTGAATTTACAGTTTCCATCAATGTGTCTGTGGCAATATAATCAAGAAACTCAGACTGGAAGGCCAAAATAAAACAGTGCATTACCCCCCAGGCAACTCGTTCATAGGGGTCAAGATGGCAATACACAACTGGACCCATTGCTACTAAAACTGGTGAAAATGGCAAAACCACTATGAGTTTCAACAAGACTAGAAAGTGGGAGGGACGGGTGTGGTTTCAACCAGGGGACTGAGCACTTTATAACAAGGATGCAAATGTGATGCTGTGGTGCTAGATTCTAGTGCCAGGATACCTCATATAGCAGCAGCAACATTACATTCTAGAGCCAGTAGACATGTTTACAGTATTATGAATTCCTGAGCAACCATAGATGATGAGAGTTTCTCATTGGGTCTGGACTACCCCCCCCCCCCCCATTGAAGGTGTGTGAAGTTGTGAGGGGGCTTGATTAGGGTGGGTTTGATAATTCAGCACCAGTAGGCTCTCTGGTGCTAAATTTTCAAACAGTTTAGCACTAATTTTCAAAATGATTTGTACCCCTACTAGGTCTTAATCACACCCAGAACTGTTGTTTAAAAATATCTCATTGGTTCAAATACATACCAAATATTTTAATTAGAAAATTTTGTCAAGTACTGCTGTGCACAAAGCATTATTGACAACGAAGAGTTAATAACGTTCTGTGTGTGGTCGGCTTATCTTTCCTGCCAGCACAAAGCCAGTCAGATTACTCTTCCCTAGCAACAAATGACACTACAGCCAGCAAATATTCCAATTGGATGGTCACAAGTTAAAATTCCATTTTTCTTTTTTTCTAACATTTGTTTTGCATACACTTTTTGGTTTTAATTACTGGGCTCTTTGGTGGTAAACTTTCAAAAGAGTTTAGCACTAGTTTTCAAAATGATTTGCACCTTGTATACTGATAACAACCCGCCCCCTTTTTTAAATAGCACCATTGTAAGCTCTTCTATATGTGTGGGTGTGTAATAGCACAGTGTAAGCTCTCCTATATGTGTGGCTGTGTAACAGCACCATTGTAAGCTCTTCTATATGTGTGGGTGTGTAACAGCACCATTGTAAGCTCTTCTATATGTGTGGGTGTGTAACAGCACCATTGTAAGCTCTTCTATATGTGTGGCTGTGTAACAGCACCATTGTAAGCTCTCCTATATGTGTGGGTGTGTAATAGCACAGTGTAAGCTCTTCTATACGTGTGAGTGTGTAACAGCACCATTGTAAGCTCTTCTATATGTGTGGATGTGTAACAGCACCATTGTAAGCTCTCCTATATGTGTGGGTGTGTAATAGCACCATTGTAAGCTCTCCTATATGTGTGGGTGTGTAACAGCACCATTGTAAGCTCTCCTATATGTGTGGGTGTGTAACAGCACCATTGTAAGCTCTTCTATATGTGTGGGTGTGTAACAGCACCATTGTAAGCTCTTCTATATGTGTGGGTGTGTAATAGCACCATTGTAAGCTCTCCTATATGTGTGGGTGTGTAACAGCACCATTGTAAGCTCTCCTATATGTGTGGGTGTGTAACAGCACCATTGTAAGCTCTCCTATATGTGTGGGTGTGTAACAGCACCATTGTAACCTCTCCTATATGTGTGGCTGTGTAACAGCACCATTGTAAGCTCTTCTATATGTGTGGGTGTGTAACAGCACCATTGTAAGCTCTTCTATATGTGTGGGTGTATAACAGCACCATTGTAAGCTCTTCTATATGTGTGGGTGTGTAACAGCACCATTGTAAGCTCTCCTATATGTGTGGTTGTGTAATAGCACCATTGTAAGCTCTTCTATATGTGTGGGTGTGTAACAGCACCATTGTAAACTCTCCTATATGTGTGGCTGTGTAACAGCACCATTGTAAGCTCTCCTATATGTGTGGCTGTGTAACAGCACCATTGTAAGCTCTTCTATATGTGTGGGTGTGTAACAGCACCATTGTAAGCTCTCCTATATGTGTGGCTGTGTAACAGCACCATTGTAAGCTCTTCTATATGTGTGGGTGTGTAATAGCACAGTGTAAGCTCTCCTATATGTGTGGGTGTGTAACAGCACCATTGTAAGCTCTCCTATATGTGTGGGTGTGTAACAGCACCATTGTAAGCTCTCCTATATGTGTGGCTGTGTAACAGCACCATTGTAAGCTCTTCTATATGTGTGGGTGTGTAACAGCACCATTGTAAGCTCTTCTATATGTGTGGGTGTGTAACAGCACCATTGTAAGCTCTCCTATATGTGTGGGTGTGTAACAGCACCATTGTAAACTCTCCTATATGTGTGGCTGTGTAATAGCACCATTGTAAGCTCTCCTATATGTGTGGCTGTGTAACAGCACCATTGTAAGCTCTTCTATATGTGTGGGTGTGTAACAGCACCATTGTAAGCTCTTCTATATGTGTGGGTGTGTAATAGCACCATTGTAAGCTCTTCTATATGTGTGGGTGTGTAACAGCACCATTGTAAGCTCTTCTATGTTTCTTAACTGCATCTCTTGGATCTTGGGATTCAATCACTTCTGTTCCTCGTAATCCTGGGGAATCTCCTGGGATAATAGCCATGGAGGGACCTGGTTTTATCCAATCAGAGGAATGTGGTATTCTAGTTTGGATTTGGATCATAAGCATTATCAAGATGAATACTGTGTGAAATATAAAGAAGCAGAACCTGATCAGTTATCTTTCTATCCCTCTTGCATGTCATGCAGGCTAGGAGGATGCTATGGTCTCAGTTGATTTATTAGTATCCACTTTGTTAAGTGTGATTTGATAAGCAGGGTGTGTTCTGCTGAGGCCATGCTGCTGTCAATGCCATAGGGAGGGAGGTTGGTCTTACTGGGCGGCTTCCACACTTTTGACAATGTGTTAAAAAAAGGAATTGTTTATGATTTAAAAAAAAAAAATGTGTCCTTTAGTGTTTTTAAATAATTCTGAATTGTGGCAGGGCAGAGGCCCTGCACATGACAGTATGTGTTTTGTGGCTGGCAGCCGTCAGGAGTGGGGGAACAGCCTGGAGCCATGCGGCCACCTTTGCACAGCCACATGGGTTTAATGAAGTAAACTGCACAGCAACATGGGTTTAATGAAGTAAACTGCACAGCCACATGGGTTTAATGAAGTAAACTGCACAGCAACATGGGTTTAATGAAGTAAACTACACAGCCACATGAGTTTAATGAAGTCAACTGCACAGCCACATGGGTTTAATGAAGTAAACTGCACAGCCACATGGGTTTAATGAAGTAAACTGCACAGCCACGTGGGTTTAATGAAGTAAACTGCACAGCCACATTGGTTTAATGAAGTAAATTGGAAAATTGTGGAATCTGGCCAGGTGGTAATTGCTTGTCAATGAACCCTGGTAACATGCTTTAAATGCAATGAGAAATGTTTATTGGGGAGCGGAGCAGGGAGAGAGAGTTCAGTGAAGGCGTTGCCAAGCCTGAACAGTGTAGATAGAGAAGCCTGGGGGCAGTAGGGTTGGGCTCCTGTTTTGTCTGAGATAGCTCTGAGATACCCGTAGCTTGGGTGCTGGTTTTGTTTGTTTAGTGAATTAATAAAAGCGTGTGAAAGCGCTGAATTGCACTTCACAGACTCTGAGGTGCTATCTCTGCCATTGACCGGCCACGCTGCTCCACCACAGAATGTTGACTGCTGGTTTCACCATTGCCCGTCCATTACATACCTGCACAGTCCAAAACTGTTTGAGGATCCATTGCTGCTGATAGAATTTAAAGGTGGATTTTTGATTAATAGACTTCTCTTCTCCTAGACAGGCAGCACAAATAGTGGAGCCCAGCAGTAAAGCAATAAAGAAAAAACACTTCACAACAGTTCAGTGTAAAATCAATGCAAAGTTTATTAGTGGCTTCTGAACAGTGAAATGTGTAAAGGTGTTCTCTTTTAATAGCATGATATACACTTTTTTATAGCATGCAATTGATACAAAAATCTATTAAGCATTAAACATTCTATTTTAGTGGCAGTGGCTATTTTATTTAATACATAAACTGAAAATGTCTAAATTGCATCACAAAGCAAAGAGATTCTGTGTTCAAAGCCCAGCTCAGGACACTGGAAATGCAGCTGAACTCACACACTGAGAACAAGCAGGCAGCAGAGAAGACTGAGCCCACACTCCAGGGCTTACATCATGATACACTAGCAAAGGAATTCCAGGATACACTGTAAAGTATATTTCTGATTCCTCACTTCATGAAACCAACATTATCAAACATGCAGCAGCATGTCCCCCGGGTACACTACACTTAACTCACACACTCAAAAATACAAAATTCTGCCACAGTTTTGCTCGTTTAGCATAAATAAGTCATTTTAGAACAATAAAATGTGAGGAAAATACAGAAATTAAGAACTTATTTATGAATTTTAGGTGAAAACATTACTGTGTATTATCTGTCTTTTCAGGGTGAGTGTTGGATGTAGTAGCCACTAGAGGCCACTAGAGGGTGCAAAACAACTTACACTTAACACACACTCAAACACAAAATTCTACCAGATTTCTCAACCTTGGTTATATTAAAGAAAAACAATGCAGAAAATAATATATATAAAAAAATCTAAAGTTATTTACAAAAATATGGTAAAACAAAATACAGTTGCAACTTCAGTCCACACCACATCATATGTGACTTACACCTAACCCCTAAAATTAACCACTACATCAAATCCCTAAACCTTACCTCTACCCCTAAACCTAACCTCTACACCTAACCCTAAACCTAACTGTCACTATCAAACTAACCCTGTTACTATTACAGTATTTCAACTCTGTTTCTTTTGCACCCTCTAGTGGCCTCTAGTAGCTACTACATGCAAGCTCACCGCCCTGAACTGAAAGGTAATATGCAGTAACGTTTTAATCTAGATTTTCCTCACTTTATTTGTCTTACAGCTTAACGAGCAAATATTTGGAGCATTTTCTATTTTTGAGTGTGTGAGTTCAGTGTTCTGTAACCCCCCACCCCCTCCCATTATTTGTAAATGTCTTCTCTGGGTTTGTTCATGAAAAAACACACAGTAACTCAAACTTCATTTTAATGAAACCCTCTCTGAACAGCCAAGCCTGCCTCTTGATGTACTGTCTCATCACTAATGATAGCAAACTAATTTAGAAATACAAGCAAACAAGCCATATTTTGCCCAAAAGGAATAAACAGCTAATGGTGATTCCACAAAAGCACCAGCTCTGTTACTGTCAAACAGTCTGAGGCAACTTCACTGTGCAGATGATCCACTATAGAAATATTTACAATGACTAATGTTTGTGTCCATAAGGTACACATGTATTGCATAAACTACAGTGTTATAGTAATTATGGAAATGTTTTGGCATGAATGCAAAATTAGTGAATTGCTTTTGTTTTACAGTATATAGCTCTGTCATTGTGGGGCTGTCATACAGCATTCACACACTGATAGAAATTGTACTTCAATCCCATTGCACTGAAGCAGGACTCCAGTATACAACAAGAAGCTTGGAGTTTCTCAGCAAAGCAGATTAATTACTACTAATTAATTCAAAACAAAAACAGTATTTTCTCCACTTGAAATAAAACAAACAATTAAAAAAATGCCCAAGATGGTTTCAGCGTGTGTCTGCACTGGTGCAATAGCTTAGAGGTCATTTTAGTTAGATGAAGCACACATTGCTGCCACACCCAGGAACATATTCTTAGTACTCTGTCCTAAATCCTCACAGCATGATGAGTGAGATTCATTTCCAATTCAGTTCATTCTGAAAGAATGGGTCTGTCTCCTTCAGTTTGACACGCTCCCCTTCTCAGTGTCTCTGGATTCAGGCTGGCTCTCACTCCTGGAGACCCCCTTCATTTACTGCAGGGTGAGAGAGAGAGACAAGGAATCAGTCAGCTCTCCACACACACAAACAAGCAGGGTGGAGAGGTGAGGGACTGGGAGGGAGGGAGGCTGGCTCTAGTGGTCAGAGCTAAAGGACCTAGAGGGAGGGAGTTTGGCTCTATGGTTAGTTTAGGAATTGGGAGAGAGGGAGGTTGACTGTCCCTGGTGCTTAGAGAAGAGGGACTAGGAGGGAGGGATGAAAAAGTCAATAAAGTAAAGCTTACCTTCCTTTTCTTCTGTGGGAGGACTGTGCCATACATGGCCTCTGCATTATCTGCAGTGGGTTTGCCTGTGAAATGCACCCTGATTAATAGAGGGAGGAGACACAGAGAGGAGGGGTTCTAGATACTCTCCAGCACTGCTTACAGTTTAGATTACAATACCTCAGGGCTGTTAGCTGCTGGGGGGATACAGACCGGCTATTGAGTGAAAGAGAGTTAAATTCATAAAAGTGCAGTAATTTTCAGGTGCTTGTTATAACAGCAGCAGTGTGGAGTAGTGGTCAGGGCTCTGGACTCTTGACTGGAGGGTCATGGGTTCAATCCCAGGTGGGGGACACTGCTGCTGAACCCTTGAGCAAGGTACTTTACCTAGATTGCTCCAGTAAAAACTCAACTGTATAAATGGGTAATTGCATATAAAAATAATGTGAAATTTTGTAACAATTGTAAGTCGCCCTGGATAAGGGAGTCTGCTAAGAAATAAATAATAATAACACTGATGAAGACATTCCCTGCTTGCTTGAGTTTCTTATAGTTTTTGATGGAGTGTCTGCAGTTAAAGTTGGATAAGATGTTCCACTGTGGAGGTTGAATATCCCTGGTCACAGTGTATAATGATATCACAGTGTGTCAGTATCAATGTTAAAGCATGTCCTGGATTCATCTTAGTTATGTGTGCTGTGGCATGCCCTTGCTTTCATGAGTTCAAGTTTAACACAGAATGCTATTTTGAATATTATATTATAGAATTTAAGGACCAATTTAGTCAGTGTAGGACATGTCAGAATTATCTTTACTGATCTATTTGTCTTGTTTAGAAGTGCTTTGTATCATTTTCTGTTCCATTCTGGTGGATTTTAAAACTGTGTGTCCTCAATAGGGCTCTCATAGTCATGTCTGAATCCTACATTCATCAGCTACATCAGGGACCGGTTTTTCAAAACTTGTAATCTGGATCAAAATATTTTGTGATTGAGATTGCTTTTATCTGGATCGTTTCTATCTTTTTTTTTTCAGAACGTAACCAATAATGTGTTCTCCTGCATCACTCTGCCCCTAGTGGATGTCAGAAACACCACATTTACTTAGAGTAAGAAATGACACACAGAGCAAATGTGGTTCTGTATGAGAGAGAGAGAGAGAGAGAGAGAGAGAGAGAGAGAGAGAGAGAGAGAGAGAGAGAGAGATTGTTGCAATGGAAAGAGCTTTCAGAGATTCTTACCTGCAGTTATTTTCACAGCTGAGTACACAGTGTCAGTCTCTGCAGGTTTTGCTGGTAAAATAAACACACTGTTAATACAAACAGGACAGTAAACCCATTGGATCAATAGCTCCCAGTGTTTTAGCAGACAGGCCCCCCCTTGGTGTTCAGGGGTTCCCCACAGACTGCGGGGGGTCTTCTGGTTTCAGAGCAGCTCAGCTCCGCAGTCCTCTTGCTCACCAAAGAGCTCAGAGGAGACACTCTTACACCATGAGAGCCAGGGGCAGCTGGACATGTGAACTGATGTAGAAAACAAGCAGAAGACACTCACACCTGTCATGGGTTACAATCACTGATCCTTTAGGGAAGTGTGAGAGGGATGTTCAGCTTGGGAATTTAGAGACACAATTTACAGAGATTCTTACCTTTCTTTGTATTGTTGTGTTTGCTGGTGTCAATCTCACTGTAAACAATGTCTTCAGAATCTGGAGGGACATTTAAAATATATATATATATATATATATATATATAATCAAAATGCAGTGTTAAATAAGTTATACAAAATAGCTTAACGTTATTCAATTGAAATGAATTGGTTTAAGTCATTCTTTTACACTGGTTTGGGTAGAGTTATGTACAGTATGCAATTTTAAACTGTCAGGATATTTTTTAATCAAAGTTGTGTACATTGTTGTTCAGCATTTATTTGATTATCTTCAATATTGGTTTCATGCAATTCATTATTTGCGTTATTTGAGAGTAGGTGTTAAAACCTCATGCTGATATTGGATTCAGCTTTTGCCAAGATCAGCACCATCTAAGACATTGCTTCTTTTACTGTAAACGATTGTGATCCATCTGCGTTTCCTTCCATCTGATGATGCAGATATCCTTCTGCCTGATGTTGATGGCTGAAGTGTAATGCTGGCTCCAGGGATCAGTCTATTTTGCCTCCCTGGCACATCAGCACACACAACAGTACAAGGCTGGCTCCAGGGATCAACCACAGTGCGGCCTCCCCAGCGCATCAGCATGACAACCGTGTGGATTGAGCTGAAGCGCTAGTACCTAGCTTCACTGTTATTATTGTGTGTGAATAATGTGTTGGTGTCTCCTCTGTGTGTCAGTAACTCACCAGGTTGCTGTGCTTGGCTGGAGAGCTCTACTCCCCCTGCTGCTTGGTCCTGGTTCTGATCCGAGCGTTCCCTGTGACAGTGTTGAGATACACCAGGCTTGATCAGTTTCACTTCAGCAACGATTCCACACTCCCCACCTCTCAATGTGTCACTGAAGACAAGCATGATTTTTTTGTATCACCAAATTATGTTATATTAAAAAATACTGACAATATTGTTAAAAGGCAAATAGCTTCAGATACCATTGCAACAGTTTATATTGCTGTTAGATTGGTATGATGTTTGTAATTGTTCTGAGTAGTGCTGAGAGCCACTGCTGAAGATTTGTATTGTTTCTGTGCCATGAGCTGGGAAAGTGCTTTAACTTGTCATTTCTTTTGCACTCTTGGGCTTCCTCATTCCCATAATACTGTGTAGCAGGTCGCTGCCATGTGTTTTGTTTTATTGTTTTAATTAGGCTACTTTCATTTTTAGAACACCCCCTTATCTTTCGTTTCTTTCCCTGCGCCAGTCAGAGGATGATTCCCCTTTACATGGCTCATTTCAAAGGCTGGTTTTAAAGACAAGGTGGAGCGGAATAGGAAGCAGGATGTAAGGGAACGGGAGGCTCTCGTGACGGCGGCGGTATAGCTGGTCGGCAGCCTGTGCTATGGCGGTGTGTTTACAATGATTATGTGTGTGGTGTCCGAGTAGCGGCAGTAACATTGAAGTATGAGACGTGAGTAAGTCAATTTGATTATGATCTTCTAGTCAGCTACAACCTTCGTTGGTTGTCGTGAAATCCTTAAAGGGAATGACTAGTTTAGAACTTATTGTTTCAAAGCAGAATGTTTGTTTACATTACATGGCCGGCTACTCTTGGACCACCACACGCTTGATAATGCCCATCCTTCTTCTTCTTCTTCTTCTGGTTTTAAAACCCCAGCCCCTCACAGACAATTTCCGCCTGGGGGGCTGTACCCTTAAATAAATCACAATATCTTCCAAATAATACATAGCACAGGCATGGTTCAGGGCTTCAATTCAAGGTAACCCCTTGGGCATCAAGACTAAAACCTCAGGTGTGATAAAAGTCTTACTCAGTACCACACTGGAAGGAGATATCCAGAAAAAATACATAAAAAACAACAAACGCTTTTCATTTTTTTATGTTCTATAGTCATTTTTTCAACTTGTAGCACATGAAAAGAGCTAGATTTTTTTCCAGTGCTTCACCAACATGTCTACTATACTGGGTAAAAATTTGAAACTGTTTGAACAAAGGGATCAAATTCTACAGGAGTTTTTACAAAGCTAAGCCCAAGGGTCCCCAAACCTCTCCAAAAATAATCATTGTGTAAATCTTTATGTCCAGTGATACACTAAGTTCTAAAAGGGATGTTATCTTCTGGCACCTCACATGCTCTCCATTGCCACATGCATTAGCCTTTGTAAGGATTTTTTTCCCCTTATCTCATTCAAGAGGTGGGCGTGTTTGTTTGCACATCGATTACTCTGTGATGGATTGGGTTACAAACAAAGTAAAGGTATGAATGGAAAGCTTGTAACCTCCCCTACAACGTGATCAGGGAGACTTCACCGTCATCAAGGTTGTAAGACCAGAGCAGCAAAACGCAAGTTAGTCGATCGCATTTGTTTTGGAAGCATAGGGGTACTAGACACATTGCGAATGGGATATCTCAGCGGTGAAATGACGGATTCGAAAAATTCCTTCGCTGTTTGACGGTAGGAAAACAACGATTTTGATATCGAGTCAGCTTTTTTTCTCTTTTGCTTTTGTAATAATATTACAAATGAGTTATGAAATATAATATTTACGTGCAGTTTCGTGTTCCGCCCGCGGGACTAGAGGGCGTATGTATATAGGGCACATTCCATCTATTATTTTAGATGATTAGCGCCCTCTATCTGTAGTTCTTTGTCTGTCTTTGTTTTACTTTATTTTTCTATCATCTTTATTTATTATAATTTCCCTTCTTTTCCTGTTTCCTTTATATATTTCGTCAGTATCCTTTCTCTATTCAGTCTCCCTTCCTCTTTCCCTTTTCCCAGCAAATTCTTTATATTGACTTCATATACCTCCATTTCTCTCAGCCTCCTCTCCATTTTCCTTCTCTGCTCCTCATATTTCTCACACTTTAATAAATAAAATTCTACTGTTTCAGCTACTTTACATTTTTCACACTTTCCATCTTCATGTTTCCCCAGTCTTAAAAGATGTTCATTTAAAGAACTCTGCCCGATCCTTAACCTATCCGACGCTCTTTCCTCTTTCCTTCTCAACTCTTTGTTCACCCAACAGTTGTTCACCTCTTTCTGGATATTATGATAAAACCATCCTTTTATGCTTTCATCCCATCTCTCCTGCCATTCTTTTACTATCATTCTTTTCACATAGCCTCCCATTTCCTGCGATCCCAGAGGAATCACCACATCACTTTCCTCTCTTTTTAACCCATTTTTTTGCTGCCAGATCTACCGTCTCGTTGCCCAAAATGCCAGTGACACCAGGAATCCAAACTAAAATCACTTCGATACCCATTATTGTGCATTCCTTATATCATTAAACTCCCCTTTTAATGCAATAAGAACACTCAATGAATCTGAAAATATGACTGCTTTTTTAGGCTTTATTTCAGCTATTTTAACTATTGCAAATAGTATAGCTACCATTTCTGCAACAAATACAGATAAATGGTCAGATATCCTCGCTATTTTACAGATATCTAATTCTGGGATATAATATGCCATCGCCACTCTTCCTGTTTTTGGATCCTTGGATCCATCTGTATTTATACATAGTGCATCCATACTCTTCTCCTCTACAAAAGCTTGACTCTCTTTTCAGTTCCATTTTTTCTCCTCCTTTCTTCACTTGCTCACTCAATTCTATACAACAGTTTGGTTTTTCCATCATCCATTCCGGAAACACATTTATATTAACATTCTTTACCAATTTTAAATTTTCCATTTCCAGATGTGTTTGGTGTATTTGATTTATTTATTAGTATTTATTAGCTTTTTTTTCTGCACAGTTAATTTTGTTGCTGCTATATGTGTTTGTATTTTTTTAACACTTCAGTCAGTTCTGCACGGTTATATACTGTTGATGGTAGTAAATGTTTGTTAATGTGCATATCTCCTTGTTAATGCACATCTCTCCAAATAAAACCTGGAATCATTTTTAATCGTTGTAGTTTGTGTGCTCCTTCTGATTTCTATCCCAGTTCCACGACCTATAAAAGAAGGTACTTAGGAGACGTGTTGTAAACTACCGTTTGTTTTAATTGTGAGGGTGGAAATCCCTCGGTGGCGTAGTCAGGCTGTACTTGTTGTGTATTCCGTGGCGCTTGCCCCGCTGGGTCTCGGGGGGCAGGTGCTACAACTGTCTCCATGGCTACCAATACCACCCATTTAGTTTGAAGCTTCACTGTTTGTTATAATGGATGCTTCTGCAATTGATTCTCTTGTGTTTGTGTTCTACCCAGACGTGTCATTTCCTGTCCAGTCTGCGTTGTGCTGAGGGGTCGAGGGACACTACTGCTAGTCATGGACACCATTACCAGAATAAAGAAGTGTTGGTGAAGGTGGAAGAGAAGCTGGGATTGAACCCTCGAGTCATGAGAAATGCTTGTCAGTGCTGTAGTGGACGAGGACCCTGTCTGTACACATACTTGTGCTGACTTACCTCCTCTTACCACCGGTGATACACGGGAAACCTGCAAATGAATAACACTGTTTCAGCTTGTTTATGTACTGTAAGTGTCACAAACATGCTAAATATCATGGGATTATTAACTGTGCATATACAATTATAATATATTTATTTTTAAAATGCATTATCTTTAAAAACAGCCTTTTCAAAATATGATGGTAGTTATTTTTCACTAGAGGGAGAAGGAAGAAGCCAGAATATGAGCTGTGACAGGACAAGTGAAACATGTAATAAAACACTGGAGCCTCACCTCTGATCTTGTGATAGAGGAGAAGCAGAGTGAACACAATGAGAAGAATCACAAAGAAGCCGACACTGAAGCCAGCAGCAGCAGCAGCAGCGCTGTGCCAGGACGCTGGGGGAGGAAGGTACAGGATCAGTGTGTGCTGGTGAGCTCCATACACCTTGACTGACAGGGCTGATTCAGCACAATGGGACTGGAACTGTTATGTACATGAGTTACTCCTGATCATGCTACTTCAAGAGCTGCAATGAAGAAGCAGCCACTCTGCCACTCTGAGGACTGGGGTTGGTTTGATAAACCTCACCCATTCACAATAAGACACAGCTGGGTTTAATAGAATGTTACAGAACCAAAGAATGCCATGTTGATGCAATGCAGGGTGATTCCACAGCTCCTAAAATCCAACTGTATCTCACAACAGGGAGCATGTTGATCAAATCAATGCTTTAGTTTCTTGTAAGTTTAATATTAACAAGGCAGCCCCAGGCAGCTCCTGCACACACACACTACAATACTGAATAGAATAACAGATCAGAAACACTCACAGTTCACTATTTTATATATTGTGACAGCTGGTAATTAATGGCAGTGCAGTTCTATGCTCTCTGTCAGTGTTATCCCTGTACATAGATTGTGTTCTTACTTTGCAGTTCAATGTGTAGCTCCTGGCTGCTTTTCCTCACTCCCTGTGACTCCACAGCACACGTGTAGCTCCCAGTGTGGCTCTTCTCAGTGCTGGCTATGCTGTACAGTGCAGAGTCAGTGCTGTTAGTCACAGGCTCCCCGTCTCTCACAATGGTGTAGTGGAGTTCAGGGCGGGGGGTTTTGTTCACTGCTGCCTCACAGGTCAGGTTAAGAGCCTCTCCCTCCTTCACTGTGGCTCCTGGAGATGCTGTCAGAGTCACCCTGGAGAACAGAGCTACGAAAAGATGACATGAACACAGGTTAGTGATTGTGAAGCTGTCTGACCAAGATATTCAAATCAATCAGAACCAGCATCTTGCATAGAGTGGGATTCCCACAGAGCCCCCTGCTCCTTAGAGAGACAGAGGCAGTGCTGGAGTATAGAGGCTCCTTAGAGAGACAGAGGCAGTGCTGGAGTATAGAGGCTCCTTAGAGAGACAGAGGCAGTGCTGGAGTATAGAGGCTCCTTAGAGAGACAGAGGCAGTGCTGGAGCATAGAGGCTCAGAGAGACAGAGGCAGTGCTGGAGTATAGAGGCTCCTTAGAGAGACAGAGGCAGCGCTGGAGTATAGAGGCTCCTTAGAGACAGAGGCAGCGCTGGAGTATAGAGGCTCCTTAGAGAGACAGAGGCAGCGCTGGAGTATAGAGGCTCCTTAGAGAGACAGAGGCAGCGCTGGAGTATAGAGGCTCCTTAGAGAGACAGAGGCAGCGCTGAGTATAGAGGCTCCTTAGAGAGACAGAGGCAGCGCTGGAGTATAGAGGCTCCTTAGAGAGACAGAGGCAGCGCTGGAGTATAGAGGCTCCTTAGAGAGACAGAGGCAGCGCTGGAGTATAGAGGCTCCTTAGAGAGACAGAGGCAGCGCTGGAGTATAGAGGCTCCTGAGAGAGACAGAGGCAGTGCTGGAGCACAGAGGCTCTTAGAGACAGAGGCAGTGCTGGAGTATAGAGGCTCCTTAGAGAGACAGAGGCAGCGCTGGAGTATAGAGGCTCCTGAGAGAGACAGAGGCAGTGCTGGAGTACAGAGGCTCCTTAGAGAGACAGAGGCAGTGCTGGAGTATAGAGGCTCCTGAGAGAGACAGAGGCAGTGCTGGAGTATAGAGGCTCCTGAGAGAGACAGAGGCAGTGCTGGAGTATAGAGGCTCCTGAGAGAGACAGAGGCAGTGCTGGAGTACAGAGGCTCCTTAGAGACAGAGGCAGTGCTGGAGTATAGAGGCTCCTTAGAGAGACAGAGGCAGTGCTGGAGTATAGAGGCTCCTGAGAGAGACAGAGGCAGTGCTGGAGTATAGAGGCTCCTGAGAGAGACAGAGGCAGTGCTGGAGTATAGAGGCTCCTGAGAGAGACAGAGGCAGTGCTGGAGTATAGAGGCTCCTGGGAGAGACAGAGGCAGTGCTGGAGTATAGAGGCTCCTGAGAGAGACAGAGGCAGTGCTGGAGTATAGAGGCTCCTTAGAGAGACAGAGGCAGTGCTGGAGTATAGAGGCTCCTGAGAGAGACAGAGGCAGTGCTGGAGTATAGAGGCTCCTGAGAGAGACAGAGGCAGTGCTGGAGTATAGAGGCTCTTTAGAGAGACAGAGGCAGTGCTGGAGTATAGAGGCTCCTTAGAGAGACAGAGGCAGTGCTGGAGTATAGAGGCTCCTTAGAGAGACAGAGGCAGTGCTGGAGTATAGAGGCTCCTTAGAGAGACAGAGGCAGCGCTGGAGTATAGAGGCTCCTTAGAGAGACAGAGGCAGTGCTGGAGTATACAGGCTCTTTATCGTTTGCTTGTAAAGGTAACACCACATATTTCAGTCAAGACAGGATCAAGCTATAAACACACCATTGAAACATCCCACAGCATCCTGCCCCCTCCCCTCCCTAGGTTCTAAACCCTTAGATATATCTGTATTGATAATCTGCAAGTCATTCAAACACAGATATGAAGCATAATGAGTTGAGTCCTCACTTACAACAGTGTTATTCATGAGTTTAAGTCCCACTCTCAAATCATTAAATACAATTTTTTTTTTCTTGGTATTGAAAAATGAGCAACGAGATTATTATTTTTAAAATGGACAACATTCACTGTAAATAGATATGCTTTGTCACAGTGTTCTATATAACATCACATAGTGTGGGAGAGTATACATGGGTAGTACAGACGTGCTCAAATTTGTTGGTACCCCTCCACAAAAAACGAAGAATGCACAATTTTCTCTGAAATAACTTGAAACTGACAAAAGTAATTGACATCCACCATTGTTTATTCCATATTTAATAGAAATCAGACTTTGCTTTTGATTTTTTATTCAACATAATATTGTAAATAAGAAAACAAATGAAAATGGCATGGACAAAAATGATGGGACCGCTAACGATAGGTTGCGGATGCAACCCCGGTTCCCTGAAAGAGAAAATAACCATCAAGGTATGGGATATTGCCGTCAGGCAGTAGCGATTGGCTGAGCTTTTATAGCAAAGCTGCCGATGAGCCTCTCGCGCGAGCTGCCACGTAAGCCCGCCCCCTTGGGAGCTTACTATACGCAGCGCGCAGAGACTCACTTCCTCTTTTGTTCTTCAGGCCGTGAAGGCTTCTGAAGCGACCACGCGGCTTGATGGTTATTTTCTCTTTCAGGGAACCGGGGTTGCATCCGCAACCTATCGTTCCCTTTCAAGTCGAAAATAACCATCAAGGTATGGGAACAGTGTACCCAAGCCGTCGCGAGGGAGGATTCTCGGCAGTAGGACAGACTTACGTCATAACGCAACTGCGTAGGCAGTACATCTAGGCATATGCGGAGCTGCGCCTCAGCGTCTATGCTCGTAATGACACCTGTCTTAAAGGTGGAACAGTCAACACCATGCTATCAACCACTCTATACGTCCGCATCCTGAGGCGTCGTAGAGTGTAAAACAGATGCTCCAAACAGTGGAGCAGAGGAATCCAGTACATTTAACCTGTAAAACCTCATTGAAAGTACGCGGCGTAGCCCAACTGGCTGCCGCGCAAATATCAGACACCGGCACCCCTCGAAAGAGGGCCCAGGATGTCGCCATACCCCTGGTAGAATGCGCCTTCAACTGCCCTGGTGGTGGAAGGCCTGCAGATTCATACGCTAATTTAATAGCATCCACTATCCAGTGGGAAAGGCGCTGTTTAGACAGCGGCTGACCCAAAGATCTAGAACCATGGCATATGAACAACTGTTCTGTCTGCCTCACAGTCTTTATGCGGTCCATATAACACCTCAATGCCCTCACGGGGCAGAGCATGTGTAACCGCTCTTCCTCTGGGGAAGAAAAAAGGAGGAGGATGGAACGCCATCAACTCGACTGACTGGTTCATGTGGAGCGGGATATAACCTTTGGTAAAAAGGCGGATTAGGGCGCATGGAGACCTTAGAACCGTCTCCTGCAAAACGAGTACAAGAAGGATGCACTGAAAGTGCATGTAACTCGCTCACTCAGCGTTTTGCTGATACCACAGCCAGCAAAAAAGCAGTCTTAATAGATATGAGCTTCATATCCACGCTGTGGAGAGGCTCAAACGGTGCCTTGGTAAGGGCTTCTAGCACCACATCAAGGCTCCACGACGGTAAACTGGTCGTTTCTTGGCCGCATAGCGTCTTGCGCCTTTCAGAAACTGAGATGCCAAAAATGGCAACCAGGTGATAAACCGTCAATGCGTGCATGACAAGCGAAATGGCGGCTAAATACACTTTAAGTGTAGAAGGAGATTTCCTTCATCCAGCAGTTTCTGCAGAAACTGCAATATTACTGCCATAGGACAGGAGACTGGGTCGTGGCTCTCAGCCAGACACCAACTCTGAAACAACTGCCACTTATCGCATACTGCGACCTGGTAGAGGGCGCTCTCGCCTCTGGATGGTCGATATAACTGCAGTCGAAAGCCCTAAGGCTGACAGGCGCTCCCGCTCAGGGGCCAAGCCCACAACTGCATGAGTTTGGGGTTCGGATGCCAAAGCTCTCCTTGAGCTTGGGACAACAAGTCCGCTCGCAGAGGGAGTTCCCTCGGGCGACCGTGCAGTAACTGCACTAGACTCGGGAACCATATTCTCCGAGGCCACCGAGGAGCGATCAGAATCACTGTCGCTCGCTCTACCCTGACCTTCTCCAAGAAGGCGGGGAGCATCGGAATCGGTGGAAAGGCATACAGGAGCCCTGGCGGCCATTCGTGAGCCAGTGCATCCACCCCCAGGGGGCTGTCGAGGTCCTTCACCGAGAACCATAGGGGACAGTGCGTGGTCTCTCGCGAAGCGAAGAGATCGACCTGCGCTGTGCCGAACCATTCCCAGATGCGCTCTACCACTTGAGGGTGGAGACGCCATTCGCCCGCAAGAGGACCTCCTCTGGACAGGAGATCCGCTGCGTAATTGACTCTGCCCGGCAGATGAACTGCACGCAGAGAGGCTAAACGCGGTTGAGCCCAGAGCAACAGCCGCGTTACCATCCGGTGAAGACCGGGGGACCGCAATCCGCCCTGGCGATTGATATACGCCACTACTGTGGTGTTGTCTGACCGCACTAACACGTGCTTGTCTAGAAGCACTGGCAAGAAGTGGCGGAGGGCGAGGTCCACCGCTCTGAGCTCCAGAGCGTTGATGTGGGCTGACCTCCAGGGTCCTGACCACACTCCACGGGTCCCTGTCCCGTTCCAGACTGCCCCCAACCGTGGTTGGGCGTCGGTCGTGATGACCTGCCTTCTGAAAATGGGACCCAAAGCGTGCGCCTTGGCGGAGGTTTGACGGAACTTTCCACCAGCGTAGCGCTTCCAGCAGACTTGGGATACCCTTAGCCTGCGGTGTTTGTCTCTCTGCGGATGCAGCGAAGGCATTGAACCAGGCCTGCAGGGGTCTCTGGTGTAGTAAGCCCAAAGGAAGGGCTTGTGAGGCGGCAGCCATCAACCCCAGCATGCGCTGACACAGCTCCATGCTGACTGTTTGTCTCAACCTGAATAGGGAAAGACACCCGCTCTATTGAGGCAACTCTTTGTGTCGACAGGGTCGCTTCCATGGACACTGAGTCCAGATGCAGACCCAAGAATTCGGTCTGTTGGCTCGGCACTAGGCGGCTCTTTCTGAATTGATCTTCAGACCTAGCTGCCGAAGATGGTCTGTAACCATCACTGTGTGCTGTGCCACCTGCTCCTTCGACTGCGGCGCAGGCAGGCCAGTCGTCCAGATAATTCAGCAGTCGGACACCTTGAGCCCGCAAGGGAGCTAGAATGGCATCCATACATTTCGAAAAGGTTCGAGGAGCTGGTGACAGACCGAATGGAAGGACACAAAACTTCGTATACCCTGCTCTGGAATGCGAAACGCAGATACTTCCTGTGACCGGGCAGATGGGAACGTGAAAGTGCGCATCTGTCAGGTCCACGGTGGTGAACCAGTCGCCGTGTCGGACTGACTGGATGATGTGCCTGTGTGCGTGTAAGCATCCTGAGCGATAACACCCGCGGGTATTTGTTCAGTACTACGCAGATCTAAAATAGGGCGGAGCCCGCCGTCCTTCTTGGGCACCAGGAAGTATTTGGAATAGAACCCCTGGGTCGATCAGAGCAGGGTCTACTTGTTGAATGGCACGCTTGCTGAGCAATGCTTGTATTTCCACATTCAGAGCTGAGGACTGAACCGAGTCCTTCACTGCAGTTACGACCACTCCCGAAGGGGAGGTTTTAACTGGAACTGAAGGTGTACCGGTGGATATAGTTTTGTGCACCCAGATGTCGTTGGTGCATTGTTGCCAGAACTGGAGCTGGGAGACAGTGTAGGGGAGGGTTAACAGCTGCCTGGTGTTCTCAGGGCTGTTTGGGCTGGGCTCGTTCGCGAGGGGCCTGGCCAGAGCCCGAGGGCGTGGCTTGGCACCACCTCTGGGGCGCCACCCTCCCGCTTGGGTCTTGAAAAAAAAAGAGGTTGACCGCGGCGCTGCTGTGCTTGAGGGAGGTCTTAGTACCCCCTGGCCGTGGCTGGTGCTGCGGTGGTGTCCTCGCCACTGATGTTCCTGAGGCCGCTTCGGCTGGAACGACGGTTTTGGCCACATTTTAGCCATTTGCTGTGGCGCCTCCAGCGCCTTGGCGGGCGTTGCAGCATCTCCTCCACCGCTGGACCAAATGTGTGTCCCGGTGTAATTGGGGCATCCAGCAGCGGGGCCTTATCAGGTTCCTGCACTCTCGCCTGCGAGAGCCAGAGCTGCCTTCTGGCCACCACCAGAGGCGCGATGCTCCTGCCCTGAGCCAGCGCGTTGAGCTGGGCCAGCTTCACCAGCAGTTGACTGGCGGTCCCCAACTCGCTTCTGAGGGCCGCCGAAGGGCACTCAGGCAGGTCTTTGATTAGTGCCGCTTGGTAGACCCGTCAGCAAGCTGGCCACATTAGAAACTTGACCGCCTCTGTGGCGCGGCGTACCCCCTTCTTGAGGTGTACCTCAGTGGTCCTGCACTGCTTATTGGGGCATGCCGGATCTTTCGTCAGCCCGATAATGTTGGCGTCTTCACCAACGCCCGACATGCGTCCACAGGTGGGAAGGGCGCCAACCCAGCCTCACTGCCCCCTGCATGTTAAAGGCCGAGGCCTTGCGAGAAGTCGCCCGGGGCAGAGGCGGAGCCCCAGGTGGACTGTACCTCCTTAATAAAGTCTGGGAATGCGGAAGCATCCTGGACTGACTGGACTGGGCTGAAGGCGACTCAAACAAGGAGGCGCCGAGGTGGTTCCGCCATCGGCCACTCGGCCCAAGTGGCGGGTTGCTCTGTCCACCACAGACCACGTGGGGTCATTGGTGTCTAGCACGTGGAGCTCGTCCTCAGAGTGCTGGGAGGCTACCTCAGCCTTTGTACTGTCCCCTCTAGGATGTCAGATCGTCTCTAGACAGCGCGCCGATATCCCACTCCCCTTGAGACTGCACTGGAGGAGCGGCGGCCGGTGCAGGTTGTGGAGAGGCCACTGGCTGACTAGCAATGGGCCCAGTCGGTTGTCCTGGGACTGGAGGCACCACATTTGCTAGGGACATGAGGATGGACTGCTGCCCCATCATAACCTCCATGAATTGAGACATTTTGGAGGTTAGCTCTGCCACCCCGACCTGTCTCTGTATCGCCTGTCCCGGCGAGGGGAACGAGGCGTGCTCTCCGTCGAGGCGATCTGGAGTGCGACCTAGACTCCCGACGGGGGCGTACCCTACGAGGGGAGGGGCTGCGCTCCCGGCGTCTGGTGGGGACCTCTGACCAGCCGTTAGCTGGGAGGGCCGGGCTCCTGGAGCTGCAGCCGCCCTGGCGGCGTCGCCCGTAGATGACGGAAGGGCAGAAATGGTGTGGGGCGATCCAGTGGAAGGAAGCCCCACCCACTGCTTTCTTCGCCCTTTGGCGGAGGGTGCGTCTGGAAACCAGCACAAAGATGGCAAAAGCCCCCTATCCGCCAGCGGATGCGGCGTGCTCTGGCCCCAGACCGCCCACACAGTCCTCATGGGGATCGCTCGCTGGCAATTTTGCCTGGCAGGTGGCCTAGCGGTGGAACCGGACATGGTTGCCCGGCGTGGGCGTGCACTGATCGTTAAGCGTCGATCGCCGAGCGTCAGCGCCCGGCGTCGGCGTCGAGTGCGTGCACGGCGTCAAAGCGTCGGCGCCCGGCGTCGAGGTGCGTGCACAGCAGCGGCCCAAGTCGCGTGCACCGAGCGTCAGGTGCGATGCACCGAGCGTCAAAGCGTCCAGCGCCCGGCGTCGAGTCGCGTGCACCGAGCGTCGAAGAATCGCGTCTACTGGCGTCAGCGTCAGCGTCGAGTCGTGCACCAGCGTCAGCCGTCAAGCGCCAGCGACCGAGTGCGTGCACCCGGCGTCAAAGCGTCGATGCGCCGAGCGCGAAAGTCAGCGTCGGAGATGCGTCACACCGGCGTCAACGTCGAGTCGCGATACACCAGCGTCGAAGTCGTCGGCCAGCGCCAGCGTCGCCGAAAGCGCCAGCGTCGAAGATCGTGCACAGCGTCAGCGCGCCAGGCGTCAAAGCGTCGAGTCGTCTGGCGTCGAATCTGCGGCGCCAGCGTCAGCGCTTGAAGCGTCAGCGTCGAAGTGCGCGTGCACCGGCGTCGATCACCCGCCAAGCGCGAAGCAAACGCTAGCACCAAGCGTGATCACGGCTACTGCCCGCCGGCGCTGCACCAAATGTATCGCCGACGCAAGCGCCCTGGCGCCACCGCAGCGGGCGATAGTACGGCGTAAACCTTCTGCCCTGGAGCGCCCTGGCGTCCAGCTGACCCGCAGAGCGGAGACGCTAAGTGCTGGTAGAGTGTCCTGGGTGCTGTGCACTACTTACCTGTTGGTGCTGGGGATAGAGGCTTAGTGGTCGTCTTCCTCTGTGTAGTGAATGGGATTTTTTTTTTTTTTTTTTTTTTCACTGCAGCAGTACTGCTGGTGGTGATTATGTGACTGGGACACAATATATGTGGGCACAGTACAACTACCACGCGGTTTTTTACACCGCAGGCAGTACGTGGGAGACAGCAGAGCAGGCTCCACACACACGCTTGGTCTAGCCAAGGCAAGACCGGGGCTGCAGAGACTGTGTGTGACCAAGGCCAACATAACGTCGTCACAAAATATACAAATACACAGAAAAATATATATTTTAATACAACCCAAAACACAACACAATAATCAAAATTAATTATTAAAGGAAAGACGGGAGACCACGAGACAACGCGATGCAAAGCAAAGCGTGAAGGAAATATATAAAATATATAAAAATATACACAATATATAAAATCCTTAAATAATAATAATAACGACTCCGAAGAGTGTAACTGAAATCAACTCCGAGAAGGGGCAATAACCAGCTTCTCAAGCTTTAAGCTTATTGAGTACAATCAGCTACGGGCTCTAATACCTACCGCTACCAATGCTGAAGACAAAAGAGGAAGTGAGTCTCTGCGCTGCGTATAGTAAGCTCCCAAGGGGGGGCTTACGTGGCAGCTCGGCGCAGAAACCTATCGGCAACTTTGCTATAAAAGCTCAGCCAATCGCTACTGCCTGACGGCAATATCCCATACCTTGATGGTTATTTTCGACTTGAAAGGGAACCTAATATTTTGTTGCACAACCTTTAGAGGCAATCACTGCAATCAAACGTTTTCTGTAGCTCTCAATGAGACTTCTGCACCTGTTAACAGGTAGTTTGGCCCACTCTTCCTGAGCAAACTGCTCCAGCTGTCTCAGGTTTGATGGGTGCCTTCTCCAGACTGCAAGTGTCAGCTCTTTCCATAGATGTTCGATAGGATTCAGATCAGGACTCACAGAAGGCCACTTCAGAATAGTCCAATGTTTTGTTCTTATCCATTCTTGGGTGCTTTTAGCTGTGTGTTTTGGGTCATTATCCTGTTGGAGGACCCATGACCTGCGACTGAGACAGAGCTTTCTGACACTGGGCAGTACGTTTCGCTCCAGAATGCCTTGATAGTCTTGAGATTTCATTGTGCCCTGCACAGATTCAAGGCACCCTGTGCCAGGCGCAGCAAAGCAGCCCCAAAACATAACCGAGCCTCCTCCATGTTTCACTGTAGGTATGGTGGTCTTTTCTTTGAAAGCTTCATTTTTCATCTGTGAACGTAGAGCTGATGTGACTTGCCAAAAAGCTCCAGTTTTGACTCATCTGTCCAAAGGACATTCTCCCAGAAGGATTGTGGCTTGTCAATATGCATTTTAGCAAATTCCAGTCTGGATTTTTCATGTTTTTCTGTCAAAAGTGGAGTCCTCCTGGGTCTTCTTCCATGGAGCCCACTTTCGCTCAAAAAGCGACGGATGGTGCGATCAGAAACTGATGTACCTTCACCTTGGAGTTCAGCTTGTATCTCTTTGGCAGTTATCCTTGATTCTTTTCTACCATTAGCACTATCCTTCTGTTCAATCTGGGGTCGAATTTCCTCTTGGCCGGCGCCCAGGAGGTTGGCTACAGTTCCATGGACCTTAAACTTCTTAATATTTGCAACTGTTGTCACAGGAACATCAAGCTGCTTGGAGATGGTCTTGTAGCCTTTACCTTTACCATGCGTGTCTATTATTTTCTTTCTGATCTCCTCAGACAACTCTCTCCTTTGCTTTCTCTGGTCCATGTTCAGTGTGGTGCACACAATGATACCAAACAGCACAGTGACTACTTTTCTCCATTTAAATAGTCTGAATGACTGATTACAAGATTGGAGACATGTGTGATACTAATTAAAGAAACTAATTAGTGTGAAATATCACTATAATCCAATTATTTATTATCTTTTCTAAGGGGTACCAACAAACGTGTCCAGGCAATTTTAGAATATCTTTGTAGAATAAGCAATAATTCATCTCTTCTTCACAGCTTCTTTGCTTTATTCTATGACATACCAAAGGCATGCAAGTATACATGATAAAATAGCTTTTAATTTCATCGCTTTTCAGGAAGAATGAAGCATTATTTCAATGAGCTGTAAGGGTACCAACAAATTTGAGCACGTCTGTATATCAGTCTGTATTAGAAGGATCACTTTCCCATGATTTATGTCGGTGTTGGTCTGGGGACTTGTCACAAAGACGGCCAGAGTGGGTTGCGTCAGACCAGAAAGGAATTTAAACACAGACAGAGACGGTGGTGATGATGAGCTGAGTGCAATGGCTGCACTCAGCGTTTATTAACAAAATAAAAGGTTTAAACAGCACAAAAACAGGACACGGCACCATACGCCAAAATAAAAAGACAAACAAAACGGACTACACTTAAACAGACAGACGAACAAACACGGTGAGTGAAAACACTTCTAATTCACGTTCTTACTTTGTTTTATTTTCTCCTTCTCTCTCTCCCGTTCTCCACTCACCGAACACCTAACCACGAGTGACTAAAATGTGCATCTATATATACTGTTGTGCTGGGATTCAATTACTAATTAATTATTCACTTGAATCCCAGCACGTGAATTAATTCTGTGCAACCCCGTGCTCACATATTATATTTAACCAGCACGTGAAGTGATTTGTGCCCTCCTCGTGCCTAAATATAAATCTACATTTTAAATATACGTGAAACACAGACCCGTTTATATCCCGTGTACCAATCTATACACCAACATTAACACACGCAACATACAACACATAACACACAAAATACACACAGGGGCGGGCACTTTGCCACATATACCCCCCCCTGTGCAAAGCACACATGGCCTCAACGGCCACCTCCCCCCTTAAATACCCAGCAGTCCAGGACAAAGTCTCGGGCTGGGAAGGGAGGCTTCAGTGGGCCCATGGCTGGCAATGCTGTCAGCACCCCTGCCGGTAGTGGCACGGCTGACAGCCTGCTGGTCCATGCTTGCAGCGAAATTGCTGCGGGGGATGCTGGTCTCCTGACCTCTCCCCCTTCCTTCGTAGCTGGTAGCTCCCCTTGGTGGGGCTCCGACCACAGTACTGCCGGCAGCGAAGAAGCTGCAGTGGGAGCAGGTCTCCGGACCTCCCCCACGATCTCCGGCAGCGAAACTGCTGCAGTGGAAGCAGGTCTCCGGACCTCCCCCACGATTTCCGGCAGCGAAACTGCTGCTGGGGTTGGTGGTCTCCAGACCTCCTCCCCTTCTTCGTGGCCGGTAGCTCCCCTTTCTGGGGCTCCGGCCACCCGTGCTCCTGGAGGAGGTACGGGCAGCAGAGGCAGCTCCTGCTCCTCTGCTCGGGCGGTGGCGGAAGCAGAGGCAGCTCCAGCTCCTCTGCTCCTGGTGGTGGTGGAGGCAGAGGCAGCTCCTGCTCCTCTGCTCCTGGCGGTGGTGGAGGCAGGGCAGCTCCTGCTCCTCTGCTCCTGGGGGTGGTGGAGGCAGAGGCAGCTCCTGCTCCTCTGCTCCTGGCGGTGGTGGAGGCAGAGGCAGCTCCAGCTCCTCTGCTCCTGGCGGTGGTGGAGGCAGAGGCAGCTCCAGCTCCTCTGCTCCTGGCGGTGGTGGAGGCAGAGGCAGCTCCTGCTCCTCTGCTCCTTCCGGTGGTGGAGGCAGAGGCAGCTCCTGCTCCTCTGCTCCTGGCGGTGGTGGAGGCAGAGGCAGCTCCTGCTCCTCTGCTCCTGGCGGTGGTGGAGGCAGGGCAGCTCAGCTCCTCTGCTCCTGGCGGTGGTGGAGGCAGAGGCAGCTCCAGCTCCTCTGCTCCTGGCGGTGGTGGAGGCAGAGGCAGCTCCTGCTCCTCTGCTCCTTCCGGTGGTGGAGGCAGAGGCAGCTCCTGCTCCTCTGCTCCTAGTGGAGGAAGCGGTGGAGGTGGCGGAGGCAGAGGCAGCTCCTGCTCCTCTGCTCCTTCCGGTGGAGGTGGCGGAGGCAGAGGCAGCTCCTGCTGCTCTGTTCCTGCCGGTGGAGGTGGCAGAGGCAGAGGCAGCTCCTCTGCTCCTGGCGGCGCTGGCTCCCTCCGCTGTGGCGGCTGGGCTGGTGCGCCCCGTGCTGCCTTCAGCAGCATGAATAGAGGCTGCTGGGGGACACCAGCCTCCTGCCCCTCTCCCCACCAAAAATTTTCAGGGGGTTGAGCCTGTAACTCCTCCCCTTCCGGCTCTTGGGGCTGAACCAGCAGGCATTTTCCCTCTGCTGGTGGCTTGGTCCCAGAGCTGTGGAAGCCCCGACTTGCCTCCCTTTGGGCTGTGGGCGCACCGACTCCTCCCTTTTTGGGCTGTGGGCGCACCGACTCCTCCCTTTTGGGCTGTGGGCGCACCGACTCCTCCCTTTTGGGCTGTGGGCGCACCGACTCCCCCCCTCTTGGGCTGTGGGCGTTCGGGCTCCCCCACTCAGGCGTGGGGCGTTGGGCTCCTCCCCACTCAGGCGTGGGGCGTTCGGGCTCCCCCACTCAGGCGTAGGACGTTCGGGCTCCTCCCACTCAGGCGTAGGATGTTCGGGCTCCTTCCACTCAGGCGTAGGACGCTCAGGCTCCTTCCGCTTGGGCTGTGGACGCTCAGGCTCCTCCCATTTGGGCTGTGGACGCTCAGGCTCCTCCCATTTGGGCTGTGGACGCTCAGGCTCCTCCCATTTGGGCTGTGGACGCTCAGGCTCCTCCCATTTGGGCTGTGGACGCTCAGGCTCCTCCCATTTGGGCTGTGGACGCTCAGGCTCCTCCCGCTCGGGCTGTGGACGCTCAGGCTCCTCCCGCTTGGGCTGTGGACGCTCAGGCTCCTCCCCATAACTGCGGAAGGGACAGTGGGCGAACAGGTGATCCTGGTCGCAGAGGAGGCACCCCGGCGATGGCTTGTTACATCGCCGTGGATGCCTGGCCCTTAGGCGGCACTCCTCCTCCCTGTCCTTCACCTCTTTATCCGTCTCTGCCTCCCGCTTGGGCTGTGAAGGCAAAACCAGCAGGCATTCACCCTCTGCTGGTGGAGATGGGGACAGCAGGTACTCACCCTCTGCTGGTGGAGATGGGGACAGCAGGTACTCCTCTGCTGGTGGTCCTGCTACCTGGGCTGCTGTTCCGTTTATGGTTGCCTCCAGGTAGCTGAGGAGAAACTCCACACCTTCCTCCAAGGTGTTTGGGGTGTGTTCCTCCTGATAGGCCTCCCATCTCTCACTGTCCATCATCCACAGGGCCCGGACGACTATGGGTAGAGCCTGGGCCTCCAGCCCAGCATTCTCCAGGAACCAGCCCCGCGGTTTGATGGCGTCTTCTGCCATTGACTTTTTTTTTTTTTTTTTTTTTTTTTTCCAGACCCCTCCTGGTCTGACGCTTGGAGGCGCGGCTATCCCACGATGACACCACGTGTCACAAAGACGGCCAGAGTGGGTTGCGTCAGACCAGAAAGGAATTTAAACACAGACAGAGACGGTGGTGATGATGAGCTGAGTGCAATGGCTGCACTCAGCGTTTATTAACAAAATAAAAGGTTTAAACAGCACAAAAACAGGACACGGCACCATACGCCAAAATAAAAAGACAAACAAAACGGACTACACTTAAACAGACAGACGAACAAACACGGTGAGTGAAAACACTTCTAATTCACGTTCTTACTTTGTTTTATTTTCTCCTTCTCTCTCTCCGTTCTCCACTCACGAACACCTAACCACGGTGACTAAAATGTGCATCTATATACTGTTGTGCTGGGATTCAATTACTAATTAATTATTCACTTGAATCCCAGCACGTGAATTAATTCTGTGCAACCCCGTGCTCATATATTATATTTAACCAGCACGTGAAGTGATTTGTGCCCTCCTCGTGCCTAAATATAAATCTACATTTTAAATATACGTGAAACACAGACCCGTTTATATCCCGTGTACCAATCTATACACCAACATTAACACACGCAACATACAACACATAACACACAAAATACACACAGGGGCGGGCACTTTGCCACAGGACTCCAATGGGGTGCAATTACGGTAGTGAACCACTAGAGGTCATCACCACATTAGAAAGATACTTACCTGTGTTAATTATATAATAAGATACAATTAACAAACCACTGAGAACACAGGTGTTTTATTTTATCGTTGATAGTTGTTAATTAGCTGAATAGTTAAACCTCAAGGGAACAAGGTCAACAAAGGAGTCCCCAAACCTCTCCAAAAATAAACATTGTGTAAATCTTTGTCAATTGATATACTAAGTTCTAAAAGGGATGTTATCTTCTGGCACCTCACATGCTAGCCATTGCCACATGCATTTGCCTTTGAAAGGCTTTTTTTTTCCTTATCTCATTCAAGAGGTGGGCGTGTTTGTTTGCACATCGATTACTCTGTGATGGATTGGGTTACAAACAAAGTAAAGGTATGAATGGAAAGCTTGTGACCTCCCCTACAACGTGATCAGGGAGAGTTCACCGTCATCAAGGTTGTAAGACCAGAGCAGCAAAAACATAAGCTAGTCGATTGCTTTTGTTTTGAATGCATGGGGTACTAGACACATTGTGAATGGGATATCTCAGCGGTGAAATGATGGATTCGAAAAATTCCTTCGCTGTTTGACGGTAGGAAAACAACGATTTTGATATCGAGTCAGCTTTCTTTCTCTTTTGCTTTTGTAATAATATTACAAATGATTTATGAAATATAATGTGTAATTGCAGTACCGTGTCCCGCCCGCGGGACAAGAGGGCGCACAAGTGAGGCAGGATTTTGTTTTGTTTGTTCATTTTTCCTGGAATTGTTTAATAAAACTTTGCTTTGATTTATTTTCGAATCGTATTGTTCTTTTGTCATTTCCACTCTGTCAGCCACGCTCCACAATCACTACAAGTGCAAAACAGACAGGAATATTTACAGCAGCTGACAAACAGGTACAAAAGAGAATCAGAAAGAAATGAGACTGAAGCTGAGATTAGGATAACGAGTGATCATAATGGAGGCCCGTCTTATAATTGCAAGCGGTTGCAAACTAGGGTGTCCACCTGGCTCCAGATTTACCGGACACTTTGAGAAAGAATGGGATTTCAAACATGTCCCTCAACTGAAAGCGATTAATGTGTAAATGAACCATTCCACCTTTGCTAAAGTGAATAATGGTGCTCAATTACCACGTGCATCAAACAAGTGTATAATTAGAATAAGCATGAATACAATGCCGATGTATTTCTTTTATTATTATGTATTTATATTTTGCAGCCACTTAGTTCTGTCTCAAAACGTCCAGTAAATCTGGAGCCGGATGGCCACCCTATTGCAAACAGGAGCAGGAAAATACATTTTTCTTGTACTTATTTACAGCGGGGAACACTGAAGTCCATTAAGATCTCTTAAAGAGAAGACTGAACTCACCTCTCACAGTCAGTGACACAGAAGCACTCCTTTTCTTCAGCCCCGTCCCTGCTGCCTCCACCTCACACTGGTATCTCCCTGTGTCTCTCAGCCCTGCCGCTGGGATTGAGTGCTGATCCTGTGATCCCGCTCCTCTCACAGTCCCATTGTCTTTGCTATAGCGGTACTGCAGCTGTGTGCCCTGTTTATTTATGTGAGCCCCACACTGCAGAGTCACAGCCTCTCCCTCCCACACTGAGGCACCAGGTAGCACTGTCAGAATGGGTGTGCTGAACAGCTCTAAGGAATCAGAGAGAGAAAGAGGCCTTTAATGATAAACAGGAATTTGCTTTTTAAAATGAAATTAATTAAAACGCAGTAAATAATCAGCCAAATAACTGTACATGCTTTTAAAACCACTTGTTATGGTGTAGCTACTTTACATGTGCATGTGTATCCCGGAGGGACATGAATACCTTCCCAGTGTGTGTTTGTGAAAGGATAGAGGCAGACAGAGAGGGGGTACTCAGTGTCACTGATGAGAAGGCAGGAACAGTTCAGTGTAGATTGAGGAATCCTCTCAGTGTGTGAAGGTGACAGAAATGGAATGGAGGGGCAGACAGCACTGACACCAATGAGAAGGAAAGAAGGGCGGAGGAGCAGTGTAAATAGAGGAACTCTCTCAGTGTGTTTGTGGTACAAATGCAGGGAGAAAGAGAGGGGGCAGGGCAGACAGCACTGACACCGATGAGAAGGAAAGAAGGGCGGAGGAGCAGTGTAAATAGAGGAACTCTCTCAGTGTGTTTGTGGTACAAATGCAGGGAGAAAGAGAGGAGGCAGGGCAGACAGCACTGACACCGATGAGAAGGAGAGAAGGGTGGAGGAGCAGTGTAAATAGAGGAACTCTCTCAGTGTGTTTGTGGTACAAATGCATGGAGAAAGAGAGGGGGCATGGAGACAGCACTGACACCGATGAGAAGGAGAGAAGGGTGGAGGAGCAGTGTAAATAGAGGAACTCTCTCAGTGTGTTTGTGGTACAAATGCAGGGAGAAAGAGAGGGGGCAGGGCAGACAGCACTGACACCGATGAGAAGGAAAGAAGGGCGGAGGAGCAGTGTAAATAGAGGAACTCTCTCAGTGTGTTGTGGAACAAATGCAGGGAGAAAGAGAGGGGGCAGGGCAGACAGCACTGACACCGATGAGAAGGAAAGAAGGACGGAGGAGCAGTGTAAATAGAGGAACTCTCTCAGTGTGTTTGTGGTACAGATGCAGGGAGAAAGAGAGGGGGCAGGGGCATGTTTGGCTCCTCCCCTGTTGTTTTGTAACATTAATGTGAGTTCAACCACAACACATGAAGTACAGGAAGCAGCAGAAACATTATCTGTCGTCTTTGCAATATCTGCATGTTCCAAACTGAAGTCTAAGAGACTAGAAACAATACAAGCTCTTCTACAAAAGAACATGAGAAAATCACTGCCTGTCTGGTCACTGGAAACCCTCACAAAGCCTCGAGACAAGCGCTGCGCAAAGTTTTTAAATGCCTCCCCCCCCTTTTTAGCATACATTTTGTAGCCCCCCCCCCCCATATTAAAACGTTAGACCATAACTTTATATTTTAACAATTTTTTCCCCGATTTCGTGTAAATTGCGTATTTTTTCCTTAAGCACAAAAAAGTCGTATCACAAATTTAACATTTAAAATCAGTCTAGAAATCTTTTTTTTTTTTTTTTTTACACTTCGAGTGAACATTTTGACATGTTAAACCTGGGTTTCTAACAAATACATCAGTGAATTTAAATAGCCTATTTTGTTTACACTTGGCAAGTCAACATTTAGCTAACATTTCTATTAAATAAATCTGTGAAAAATGCATGTAACTTAACTCTTTTTTGTTTGTTTTGTTTAAACTTGTCGATTCAACAGTTACTTCACAGATACATCTGAAAAACATTACCGTTCAGCAATTAAATCTGAGGCTTTCACAAAATACAGTACGAACATCGGGAGCGAAGCAAACAACACGAATACAGCACGAGTACAAAAAAATGCAGCTAGTCATGAAAAGAAAAGACCGTCTCCTTTTGTAGAGACGAAATAAAATAAACACAGAAGCGCAGGGAACACCACACACTAAAAAAAGGAAACAGTTTAGGGAATAGCACCGGCTTGTGAAAGAGTTAATGTGATTATTATTATTGCTCAACATTATTAAAACAAAGAAGCATCATTTTACAGAAATACGAAACCAGTGTGTGGCTTTAATAATTAAATTCTCATTGATGTCGATTTTTTTATTTATTTATGTGGTAATGTCTGCGTGAGCGAGACACTGACAGTCTGACAGCCACTACCTTTGACCTCATTTCTGATTGGTCCATTGCGACGCAAACAGCGCGTAGCAGAATACAAATGAAACAGATGTATTTCTAGATTTGCTCGCTTCATTCATGCCGCTTGCTTCGCTTGCGTTGTGCATTACTCAGTTTAAATCAATAGTTTTCATTATGTTTGCTCGCGTCCGGTGTGCGTAGCTCTTTCAACATGCAAGCCCACGCCCATTGACGTGTTTGATTTGGCATTGTATGTTGCAGAGCTGTGCTTACACTCCGACTTTTAAGAATGTGTTTGTTCACATTTATGTATTTAGATTTTTTTATTTACAGAACTGCTCCTTTAATCATAGTCACACCCCCCTTAGTGACTCTCCACGGCCCCCCAGGGGGGCGTGCCTCCCAGTTTGAGCGCCACTGCTCTAGGCTAAGATCTCTTTCTGCATTATTACAGCTTCTACACTACTCAGAGTATGAGAGTTACTCAGACCAGGAAGAGCTTTCATATCAGAAAACTTTGCTAGGACCTGTTACTTCAGCACCTGAGTTGTGATGATGAGCTGGAATAGACTCCAGTGTGAATGTATCTGTGAGACATTACAGAAGAGAAGGGGTGAGGACTCTCTCTGTTAGAATGAACCTACCTCTCACTGACACCCGCACCTCTGCAGAGTCACATTAACACAGCTGGAATAGACTCCAGTGTGAATGTATCTGTGAGACATTACAGACAGAGAAGGGGGTGAGGACTCTCTCTGTTAGAATGAACCTACCTCTCACTGACACCTGCACCTCTGCAGAGTCACATTAACACAGCTGGAATAGACTCCAGTGTGAATGTATCTGTGAGACATTACAGACAGAGAAGGGGTTGAGGACTCTCTCTGTCAGAATGAATCTACCTCTCACTTGTAGCACTAGCTACATGAATGCAGCATAAGTAATTTGCTGCCTGCTGCTCTTAACTGAGTATCAGAATACCTGGCCAGGTTAAGTTAATTCTCTATTAAATTGCTAAATAAGTAATTTTGTCCTTGTTTCTAAAGTGGGCTTTTCAGATTCATAAGGTAAAACTTAGGTGAAGCTATATCAATTTACTGTCAGTTTTTGGTAAGGGGTTTATCTCTGCACTGGTCTCTCTTGTTTTAAATGAATGATCTTTTCCTAAATTTCCACATGGAAGTTCTAATTAGTCAGGTGTTGCTAATTGCCTTGGCTAAGGGCTTATTGAGCTTGATTTATCATTGTCTAAGTATCTTAATTGGGAACCCTTTAAATATGGCTATTACTTCCTGGTCAGGGGGTGGTTCCTTTTCTGGGTGATTCTTTTTCGGGTGTGGTTTTGTGTGGATGCAGAGTGTTTGTTGAAGAAGGTTGCTGTCTATAAAAGAGAGATCGGGAAGCAATGATCGGTTGGTTGTTAGAAACAGTGTATTTTTTACTAATCTGCCATTTTCCAGTTGGAAAGTAACCAGTTATCAAATCTCCTGCCCAATGGAAACTATCTACATCATTCAAATTGTTTATTTATCAGGGTTTAACGAGCACCTCGCATAGAAGTCTCATTTTTGTTTATCAGGGTTTAACGAGCACCTCGCATAGAAGTCTCATTTTTGTTTATCAGGGTTTAACGAGCACCTCGCATAGAAGTCTCATTTTGTTTGTTTTTTTGTTTGTTGTTTAAACTTTATTGGCTCAACCTGCATTCTCAATATGGACTTGATATAACAGCTTGGGACTTTTAAAGTATTGCTTGTGGTTGTTTCATGGACATTTTTTTTCTATAAGGACTGTCTGATGGACTCTGTGAAACACTTTAATCAACATGGGCATGTTAGGCTGTACATTTACTAAACGCTTGATCTGTCCTATATGATTAATATTAATGTGATCTCTGCTGAACATTTGTGAATGGTCCAAATGCTGTCTGATTAAAACTCATGTACATCAAATGTTTGATACCTCTGTTGACAAGTATAATATTCCACACCTATTCAATAACATCTGCTATGTGAATTCTGGTGCTGTCTTCTGATTTAATTTTATTAATATTGTCTAGGTGTTGTAAACAATCCTGCCTTACCCAGCAATTTTTCGTGGTTCTGTCGCGCAATCCTACTACTTTGGAGAGTTTATATTGTTCAGGGTAGTTTACTTGTAATTCCGTCACAAAATACTAGTTATTGAATGTTGCTTAAGGATTGGGTTTGTTACACACTGACACCCACACCTCTGCAGAGTCACATTAACACAGCTGGAATAGACTCCAGTGTGAATGTATCTGTGAGACATTACAGACAGAGAAGGGGGTGAGGACTCTCTCTGTTAGAATGAACCTACCTCTCACTGTCACCCGCACCTCTGCAGAGTCACATTAACACAGCTGGAATAGACTCCAGTGTGAATGTATCTGTGAGACATTACAGACAGAGAAGTGGGTGAGGACTCTCTCTGTTAGAATGAACCTACCTCTCACTGACACCCGCACCTCTGCAGATTCACTCCAAGATTCAGCCCAGGAAGCGGTGATCCACCACCATGCTCTGCACCTGTAGGACCCCTCATCACTCTTTGAAACACGATCCACACTCCGCGCTGTGCCAGCCCTGTACTGTAACTGGTTATTATCTTTATAAAATGTAGCCCTGATAGCTGTATAACTCCAGACACGACACCTCAGAGTCAGAGAGTCTCCCTCAAACACAGGCTGGGGGGGAGTTTGCAGGATCACCCTTTGATCTGAAAAGACAGAAAGAGTTCAGATCAGCAGGGCTGAGAGACGGGTCAGGATTGAGGAGTCTGCAGGATCACCCATTGATCTGAAAAGACAGAAAGAGTTCAGATCAGCAGGGCTGAGAGACGGGTCAGGATTGAGGAGTCTGCAGGATCACTCATTGATCTGAAAAGAGAGAAAGAGTTCAGATCAGCAGGGCTGAGAGACGGTCAGGATTGAGGAATCTACAGGATCACTCATTGATCTGAAAAGACAGAAAGAGTTCAGATCAGCAGGGCTGAGAGACGGTCAGGATTGAGGCGTCTGCAGTTTTACATACATGTTTGTAATGCTTTCTTTTATCACACATTGTTCCCTATTATGAGCTTGTGATGAGGTAGACCCCTCCCTTGTGTGTATTTTGGTTTATTTTGTATTATTTTCTCTGTTATTGTGTTATGGTTTAAAAGGTATTGTTTGGGTTATGTAGCACAGGTGATTTCATGTATTATTGTTGATTTAAATGTGGTCTGGCAGAGCCGTTGTTAGCAGCTCGTCTCTGACAGACAGCTCATGAGAATGCACGCTCAGTGATTATTGTCAAATTGACTGTCGGCCATGCAAGTTAAAAACTCTCATGCAGAATGTGCCCGTCTCCAGATGGATTAATTTATTACTAAACTGGAAAGGGTCACGTGTAAAAACCAGCAGCTTTGGCTGAATGGTGGGGGGTGTTCAGAGGTGGAGCGTAAAGAAAAGTATGAACTGAAAATATAAACAGCTGCTACTCGTGCTGGCTTTACACCAGCGTGATACGTGTTTGTTTCAGTGTTGGCGTCTGTCTCTTTGTTTTGGCCATTGTGTCGTTTTGTTTTCAGTACAGTGTTTGTTTAACTATTTTATTTAATAAATACACGCACCAGCGCTTCACTCGCAGTACTGCGTCCATTCTCTTCCTGGTCTGACGTCACCACCAAGGCATCTGTGACCAGGGGCACTGGAACTAGGGGTGTGGCAGCGAATGAAATTGTGCCTCTTTTAAATATTTACAGACAAGATATTACTCAGTATATACTGTATTTAGTTTTATATCCATTACATACACTTTAAAATATAAGCATAATATATATATATATATATATATATATATATATATATATATATATAGATATAGATATATATATATATATATATATATATATATATATATATATATATATATATATATTTGTAATACTAATATATTATGTACGATAACGTATTACAAATAATGTAATGTGCATGATAATTAATATTAACAAGGTTTGTTTCTGAACACAAAAATCATGTAATAAATTGCTCACAAACAATTATGGATTTGCAGCATCATCATTAATGTTCTGAACCCTCCTTCCGTGTGAACTGTGACGCACAATACACAGTCACCATACATAGTATAGTTGTGATTACACTAGCGGAGCTGCATCTGAACAAACTCAAAGTAAAGGCAGCGCTTCGTGTTTCTATTAGTTTTGTGTGTGATTTACCCAAGCGCTCTGTTATTATTATTATTTATTTCTTAGCAGACGCCCTTATCCAGGACAACTTACAGTTGTTACAAAATATCACATTATACATTATTTCACATTATACAGATATCACATTAATTTACATATAATTACCCATTTATACAGTTGGGTTTTTACTGGAGCAATCTAGGTAAAGTACCTTGCTCAAGGGTACAACAGCAGCGTCCCCCACTGGGGATTGAACCCACGACCTACGGTCAAGAGTCCAGAGCCTGTTTCCATGTTGAAATCCCTAGTTAAAGGAATTACAAGTATCTGGGAGATCCTGTTGTTCATTATTAGGCTGTTATCTTGTATATATTAAGTGATGAAATGGTTGAATCGATTGTAGAGAATGATGACGCTGTGACGGGAGCCCCGCGCCTAGATATACGTGCGCTGGATTGTTAATATTTTTGGTGTTTGTCATTGGTTTGTTTTGTAAGTATATATAGTGTTTGTTTATATGCGGGTTGGTGAAAGCCGTCCGCTATTTAGTATTGTCTGGTTTGGATCGGCAGGGAGGTGGTTAAATTCCTCCCTGCCAATGTTTTCTTATTCATTTTTATATAAAGTTATTGTTTTAAACGTATTCCAGACCCCTGGTGTCTTGTTTTGACCTCTCACTTCCACTGACATTGTTGCTCCATTAACCGGGTTTCTAAAGGTGGAGCAGCAAACACACTCGCGAGGTTATTCCAGTGCAGAACCACCACGCTGCGATACTGCTCTTACACAGCTGCTACTTGAAAACAGCAATGTGAGCAGCAACAATTCAGAGACCAGAGACAGCTTTACGCAAATCAGCAAGCCGGTCAGTAGCTTACAATACCCTCTCAGCCAATCCGAGTGCAGGATTATTCAACAGGGTCTGAATGTTATCTAGAATTTTACTTACATGACACAGTTAGGTTGACAGCATTACTGCGCTCCTGTCCTGATGCAGACTCACACCAGTACACTCCACTGTGGTAATGCTGAGAGTAACTGATAGGGCAGCTGTCCCCATATCTACTCCTGTATTGATCACTGCACCTTTCCTCTTCACGTCCATCTCTGTACTGTTTAAACCTCCAGTCAGCAGAGCCCCCCTCCACCTCACAGCTCAGGATGACTGTCTCTCCTCTGAATATCTGTGACCAGGCAGGCTGCAGGGTCAGGACAGCCTGAGGATGACCCTCTGAAACAGAGAACAGGAAAGGATTTATTTACCCTACAATCAGTTAGGAGAGAGATTCCAGCCCCCCAGCAGCATCTCTGCAGTGATACAGTAGGAATAGCAGCAGTGTGACCCATTGCAGGTTCTACTTGTGATACAGTAGGAATAGCAGCAGTGTGACCCATTGCAGGCTCTACTTGTGATACAGAAGGAATAGCAGCAGTGTGATCCATTGCAGGCTCTACTTGTGATACAGTAGGAATAGCAGCAGTGTGACCCATTGCAGGCTCTACTTGTGATACAGTAGGAATAGCAGCAGTGTGCTTCATTGCAGGCTCTACTTGTGATACAGAAGGAATAGCAGCAGTGTGACACATTGCAGGCTCTACTTGTGATACAGTAGGAATAGCAGCAGTGTGATCCATTGCAGGCTCTACTTGTGATACAGTAGGAATAGCAGCAGGGTGACCCATTGCAGGCTCTACTTGTGATACAGTAGGAATAGCAGCAGTGTGACCCATTGCAGGCTCTACTTGTGATACAGTAGGAATAGCAGCAGTGTGACCCATTGCAGGCTCTACTTGTGATACAGTAGGAATAGCAGCAGTGTGATCCATTGCAGGCTCTACTTGTGATACAGTAGGAATAGCAGCAGTGTGACCCATTGCAGGCTCTACTTGTGATACAGTAGGAATAGCAGCAGTGTGACCCATTGCAGGCTCTACTTGTGATACAGTAGGAGTAGCAGCAGTGTGACCCATTGCAGGCTCTACTTGTGATGCAGTAGGAATAGCAGCAGTGTGACTCATTGCAGGCTCTACTTGTGATACTGTAGGAATAGCAGCAGTGTGACCCATTGCAGGCTCTACTTGTGATACAGTAGGAATAGCAACAGGGTGACCCATTGCAGGCTCTTGTGATACAGTAGGAATAGCAGCAGTGTGATCCATTGCAGGCTCTACTTGTGATACAGTAGGAATAGCAGCAGTGTGACCCATTGCAGGCTCTACTTGTGATACAGTAGGAATAGCAGCAGTGTGACCCATTGCAGGCTCTACTTGTGATACAGTAGGAGTAGCAACAGTGTGACCCCATTGCAGGCTCTACTTGTGATACAGTAGGAACAGCAGCAGTGTGACTCATTGCAGGCTCTACTTGTGATACTGTAGGAATAGCAGCAGTGTGACCCATTGCAGGCTCTACTTGTGATACAGTAGGAATAGCAGCAGGGTGACCCATTGCAGGCTCTACTTGTGATACAGTAGGAATAGCAGCAGTGTGACCCATTGCAGGCTCTACTTGTGTGTTTTGAGTGAAAGGAATTCATGAGGAATCTCTCTCAATATGATAATGGAAGTCTGGTTAAAATTTCCAATTGGGCAGCAATTAATCCAGTTTACTGTAGCAGGATTACTCCTGTTAAACTTTTTTTTGTAAATATTTTTAATGATTCAGTAATCATGTTTAAGATAAGTGGGAAGATTACTGTTCTTAAAAGGCATCCAGATATTCTGTCTCTAACAGTGTTCTATCACTCAGTATAGATTAATAGACACATTATATTGCTTACAGTGTATAAGAGGTCTGTATTGAGGGCATTGCTCTGTATTCAGCTGTGTTAATAAACTCACCAGACACAGTTACTGTCACTTTATCACTGAGCTGTGAGTAGAGTGGCTGATCTCCTCTTTGTCCTCGACAGCAGTACTGGCCCTGGTCAGATACAGCAGCTGCAGTGATTGTGTAGCTGTCACCAATTATACTGCGGCCAGCAGTCTGGAGCACTGGAGTGTCCTCACTGTCTTTGTACCAGAGATATTTCCAGCCAGCAGAACCCCCCTCAACCCCACACCTCAGAGTGACTGTCTCCCCGATGAATATCTCTGGGAATGGAGGCTCCAGGGTGAGTGTAGTCCGGGGCAGCTCTGTATAAACAGAGAAGATGACAGAATTAGGATCTCTATTGCAGAGAGAGAGAGAGAGAGAGAGAGAGAGAGAGAGAGAGAGAGAGAGAGATACAGTTAGAGTGCAGTATCAATGGAGTCACCAGCATATGACATTTCAACAGAAGGGTGAAATTACTGACAAATACTGTATAAAAAATACAAATGGTTAGAAATGCTGATTATATTCTGTAAATATATGAAATATTCTGATATTTCAATTCATTGTAGCTGAACTGCAGTATCAAGTGGCAACTGAGTCACCACCAGGGGGCAGCACTGCACTCAGTACTCTGTGAGAGGGATTCATTTTTTAAATATCTAATATGACAGACCACGGTCAATCTGGATTTCAATGTGCATTTCTGTCATTTCTGACTGAAGCAGACAACAAATGAATACTAACCAGCGTTTTTTAAACCCATCTTCTTATTATCTTTACTAACATCACAGGTCCCTCTTTTATTGTGATGGGATGTTTGGCTCCTCCCCTTTTTACATTAATGTGAGTTCAACCACAACACATGAAGTACAGGAAGCAGCAGAAACATTATCTGTCGTGATGTCTTTGAAATATCTGCATGTTCCAAACTGAAGTCTAAGAGACTAGAAACAATACAAGCTCTTCTACAAAAGAACATGAGAAAATCACTGCCTGTCTGGTCACTGGAAACCCTAACAATTGTTCTTACTCATTTAAACTGAGTTACATTCATTACTGTGTTGTTTCAAATGGATGTATTCATCAAGAAGCGCTTATGTAGTTGAATTGGTCAGCAGTCAGCCAATGTAATATTCTTATCAAAGCATTCCAGCAATACCACACATAGCCTCTAGGTGGAGCACAGTATGGCACTGTAATGGTGTTTGATGGAGTCATTCATTGTTTTATTTAACAAAGTTAAATTGTTATATTGGACAGAAGAAAAAGAAAGATGATTTCAGAAAAGTGTGTTTTTTTATAGATGATCAGGAAGCAGGATGACAATCTTTACTCTTCACTTTGTGACTGCATTGCCACAGCCTATTTTCAACACACACACACCTAACATGAAAAGTGTCATTTCTCAAACCAGCTTCATGCTTTTCAACCATGAATTGTAAATCCTGTTTTTAAACTGTGTTCACATTGTAAACTGTTCTCTTACCTTCATACTGTCTGGAGCAGCTCACTACAGTCAGCACTGAAAAACACAAAAGAGACAGTCAGGACTAGACCCTTATAAAGCACCACAGTCATGTTGCTGTTTCCAATGCTTTTACCATTGTTATACCAGGCTCATCAGTTATAGGTGCTGCCATACATACATGTAACATGTGCTAACATAGGGAGAAGTAAGAGCCAGCCATCTAGTGATCTTACACTTTTGATCAGGTTTCCTTCTCTTGTTTTGTTAGTAACACACTGCTGTGCACTGCTTGGTGCTGGTGTATATAATAATATAAATACACTCTAATCTAGCCTATATTAAATATGTATATGACAGGCAGCTCCTGAACTCATAGTCAAAGCACCTTAACACAGACTTACCAAATAATACAAACAAGATTTGAGTCATTTCAATAAGAACCCTGTGAATGATTGTAAAGGTGAGGAAGAGTAAAAACAAAGCAAGACAATGTCACATGATAATAATCCTTCATTAACTTGGACACACGCATGGGGGTTTAGGAAACTGACAGATCTGTAGCTGCAGTTAAAGTATTCTTGAGTAGCAACTGGTGGTGATATTGAATCATGTTCAAAACCAGTCAGAGCTTTTTTGATACATTCAATATTCATACTGATTCCAGTGTTCATACTGAAAAGAAAGCAGACTTGAGTTGTGAATTCAATTCAATAATGGGTGTGATCAGTATAACAGGGAGAAGGCTGGGTACAAAACATAAGCTCTATTTTCATAAAAACTATTATAACCAAATTAAATCAATAAATACAGTAGGAACATTTTCTAGCAATACTCAGAAATTGTAACATTTCAGTTGAAATGACAGGCATGGACACTGACAGTCTTGGGGGATCTTTCACTATATATATATATATATATATATATATATATATATATATATATATATATATATATATATAATTAATTGAATGAAATACAGGCACGCTGGTTTTCAGGTTCCTATAATTGATCGTACGTCGCAATCAGTTTAGCGATTTTAGAATCCTTGTACACACATGTGTTTTATTCTTTGGCATGCCTGTCTGTCCTTTACCCTGTTAGGCTATACTTTTACCATGGACCATGCAGTACCACACTTCCATTTCATTTACCATGAAACTCTTCCCTGCTTCACCATGCATACAGTGTGTTTCACAATACTCTCTGTCATTTACCTGGCTTGCACACTCTGCTTTTACCATGAAACACCCTGCTTCACCATGCATACAGTGTGTTTCACAATACTCTCTCATTTACCTGGCTTGCACACTGTGCTTTTGCAATGAAACACTTCCCCTGCTTCACCATGCATACAGTGTGTTTCACAATACTCTCTGTCATTTACCTGGCTTGCACACTCTGCTTTTACCATGTACTTCCCTGCTTCACCATGCATACAGTATGTTTCACAATACTCATTAACACAAGACACCACCTCAAAATATAGAATTTAAATTACGATTGAGTCTCCAAACCCAGAATATTTCACTCTAACTGTACCCAAACCAGATGGATAATCAGCAGCATGTTTAATAAAGCACCAGCAATAATACTTACATATCAGTGCAGCGAGTTCAAAAGCCTGCATTCTGTCTGGAGACACTTTCAAAGATGAGCTCAATGTAGACACTTCAACTGTTTTGAAGCTGTAGACATACAGGTTCCTCCCACTGTGCCTATTTATTAAATGACTGCAAATCTATTTCTAATATGTCTGATTCTGTCATCTGATAGAACATCTCCACATGATCTCATTTCAGGGAATATTTATTTTTACACTTAGAATCTAACAACTTCTTCATTATATTTAAGAAGATAAAACTTCTCTTAACCAAGTGGCTGCTGAAAAACAAGAACACTGCTGAAAAACTGATTGTGAAATGCACCAATACACACACACACACACACACACACATAAACAAACAAACACACACACAACAAACAAAATATTTGGGCACTTTTAGTCCGTTTTAAAAAACAATATCTGTTAATATCTGTTTAAACACTACAAGGACTTGGCCTGTGTCCTCATAAGGAAGGATTTATCAGACTTTCCTTCCTTGTGGAGACGTTTTTGACCCAGCAAGCGCTATGAACCTTCCCACACACGTGTGCGCACCCACACACACACAAGGTTTAGTTGTGTAATTGTTAAATGGTTTGAGTGAATAATTGTTTTATTAGTTATATAAGTGTGGCATGTGGCCAGGTGGTGATTGAATGAATGATTGATTGATTCAGCCCATGGCCACTACATTGCTATATAAGCACATGGTATTGTGTGTTTGTTATGCAGAGTTATAGTCAGACATACTAAAATGTGTAATTATTGCTCCTTGGTGGAGCGAGGCTTTTGTTTGTTTTCTTAAAGGGCCAGTGGCCTATCTTTGTTTTATTGTAAATAAAGTGTGCAAACTCACTTAAAACTGGTGCTCTGTCTGTGTTTGCTATTCTCACCGCTGACCAGCCTTGACCATATATACAGTATGTATTTATGTAATGCTCTCTTCTGTACTGTAGGCTAGTCACATGAAGGTAGCTACAATGTATCAGCATATAATTATCATTAACATTATTTAGCAGCAATATATAGCATATACAGTCAAGATATTTTTTTACATTTTAGTCTATAGAATTCTATAGACAACATATTTAATAGATTTCTAAAATGTCAAACTATACATCTGTTACTTTTCTTTACTCTCAGACTAAGCAGTTTATCAGTGAGGCTGAACCAATTCACAGAGATATGAGATCATCCTCATTGATCAATGCAACGTGTTTAAGCAATTCAATGTGTTAATCATTGAATTCATGAAACAGGAGAGAGGGGTGGGTAGACAGTATGTTTCCTAGCAGTTAGGAAGCTGTCATTTAAAATGAGAACATGAGAGCAAGCCCCTTCCTGTCTGCAGAGCAGCAGATGCCACTGAGCTGCTGCATAGCATTCAGTCCAGTGAAGGAGGGCTTCAGGGGCTGCGGTTGAGTGAGAGGAAGTGCTGGAGGATGAGCACACAGCAGGGCACAGGAAGTGATAAAAGGCATTAAACTGACACTTTAGATTATTATTTAGAGGAGATGTTAATGTTAAGATCTTCAATCCCTGTGAACGGGGCAGGACATCCCTGGACAAGAGATGCTGCAACTCAGAGGATTCAGAAAGCTTGAACTCACACAGCTTTAGATGATGAATTCAATACTTCAGTGGGGTTCTTTAACAGCACTGCAGAAAAGAGTCTCACATGCACAACTTCATCTCATGAGTTACAAGATCAAGTTAAGCTTTGTGAACAGAGCCTTCAACTAGACAAACCCTCACAGTGACACAATGTAAACATAAACACTCACTGCACCTGCTCTGTGGATGCATGGAGATGCACTATAAAGAAATCATTGCAATGCTAGATTAGTAACATACATCTACTAGAGACACAGATCTACATGAACTACACAAACCCTCACAGTGACACACTGTAACATAAACACTCACACTGCACCTGCTCTGTGGATACATGGAGATGCACTATAAAGAAATCATTGCAATACTAGATTAGTAACACACATCTACTAGACACACATCTACATGAACTAGACAAACCCTCACAGTGACACACTGTAACATAAACACTCACACTGCACCTGCTCTGTGGATACATGGAGATGCACTATAAAGAAATCATTGCAATACTAGATTAGTAACATACATCTACTAGAGACACACATCTACATGAACTAGACAAACCCTCACAGTGACACACTGTAACACAAAACACTCACACTGCACCTGCTCTGTGGATGCATGGAGATGCACTATAAAGAAATCATTGCAATACTAGATTAGTAACACACATCTACTAGAGACACACATCTACATGAACTAGACAAACCCTCACAGTGACACACTGTAACATAAACACTCACACTGCACCTGCTCTGTGGATGCATGGAGATGCACTATAAAGAAATCATTGCAATACTAGATTAGTAAGTCTGATCAGTCTGACCTGCATCCAGTGAATGTGCACAATGTGAATGTGACAGACAGACATCTCTTCATATTCCCAGATTGTGGTTCTCTCAATACACTAAAGAACACCCTCACCAAGTGTCACCACAACTGCACTTCATGATAGAAATGTGAATATGAACCAGGTAAAATCTCTATTAACAAAACTAATAGGGACCAGGGAGTGTTCAGATGATCAAATTGTTCAGATAATTGAATTAAAACTCTGAAATTGTTTATATGACTTCCAATAAAATATATGATACCTCTTTATCTTTAAATACATATTGTACTGAACTGTACTGTAAATACCTGAGATTGAGGGCTGAATACCACATTTCAATGACGACAGGGCAGAAGAGCACAGCACACAACAAGACAGGTTAACAAGGGGCTGCTTGGATCACAGAGGGGTTCAGATCATCAAGGTTTAGATGAGGATGTGCATCCCCAGCAGGGATAATACATGTTAAAGAATGAACGGGGTCGGGCCAGATAGAAGAGCCTGAAAGAGCATCACTGCTGTGCTTGTGCTGACAGACACAAGTCATCTTGACACTGGAGAGGGAAGTACTTGCAGGGACAGTTAAACAAAGGCCATCACGACATTGAAACTCCCTCATTATGCAAAGGCTTTGATACTAAAATAAACGCTCAGTTTATATTTACACTTTATTTTGGTGCTCATGAAGCTGCTGGGTTGGCATCACTGGAGGTTTTTAATCCAGAGAGCTTGATAGCATGAGCAGTGGTAATGTGAGCTACCTGTGAGCTCCCCCACCTGCCACTAGAACCATGTCTCACTGCCCAGCCAGTCTGTGACATCTCTTTTGAGGCTGCCTGCAATGATGCACGAGGCAGGGGCAGCTTCAGGCTGGATTGAAGTGACTGTTTGTCCAGGGGTCCCCCCCTCTGTCCCAGCAGGGGAGTCCCTCAGAGGGGTGAGGCTCTACAGCCGGTTAAGTCTTTGAGGGGTGGCAAGAGCCCCAGAGCAGAGACACACAGAACACAACACTTGTAGGTTTGCATTCAACAGGAGAATAGTTAGAGTGAAATCCTGCTTTCAATGTTACCCTGATTTTCACATGAATTGTTTTTTGATTATACCACAGCTTTATAACAGATCTTTTGTTTAATTATTTTCTAAAGAAGCAGAGCAGACCCTGTCCTCTAAAGCTGATTGACTGGCATGTTTGTTA
>CM072681.1:24891085-24961548 GCA_036884735.1 Huso huso | reverse complement strand
TTTGTTGTTTTATCATTGAACTGGAGGAAGTGTATCTTGTTTTGTTGTTTTATCAACTTGAACTGGAGGAAGTGTATCTTGTTTTTGTTTGTTGTTTTATTGTTGAACTGGAGGAAGTGTATCTTGTTTTGTTGTTTTATTGTTGAACTGGAGGAAGTGCATCTTGTTTTGTTGTTGTTTTATCGTTGAACTGGAGGAAGTGCATCTTGTTTTGTTGTTGTTTTATCGTTGAACTGGAGGAAGTGCATCTTGTTTTGTTGTTGTTTTATCGTTGAACTGGAGGAAGTGTATCTTGTTTTGTTGTTTTATCATTGAACTGGAGGAAGTGTTTCTTGTTTTGTTGTTGTTTTATCGTTGAACTGGAGGAAGTGTATCTTGTTTTGTTGTTTTTATTGTTGAACTGGAGGTGCATCTTGTTTTGTTGTTTTTTATTGAACTGGAGGAAGTTCTTTGTTTTTGTTGTTTATCATTGAACTGGAGGAAGTGCATCTTGTTTTGTTGTTGTTTTATCGTTGAACTGGAGGAAGTGTATCTTGTTTTGTTGTTTTATCGTTGAACTGGAGGAAGTGTATCTTGTTTTGTTGTTTTATCATTGAACTGGAGGAAGTGCATCTTGTTTTGTTGTTTTATCGTTGAACTGGAGGAAGTGTATCTTGGTTTGTTGTTTTATTGTTGAACTGGAGGAAGTGTATCTTGTGTTGTTGTTGTTTTATCGTTGAACTGGAGGAAGTGCATCTTGTTTTGTTGTTTTATTGTTGAACTGGAGGAAGTGCATCTTGTTTTGTTGTTTTATCATTGAACTGGAGGAAGTGCATCTTGTTTTGTTGTTTTATCTTTGAACTGGAGGAAGTGCATCTTGTTTTGTTGTTTTATGGTTGAACATCTGGGAGGAAGTTTTGTTTTTGTTGTTTTATCATTGAACTGGAGGAAGTGCATCTTGTTTTGTTGTTGTTTTATCGTTGAACTGGAGGAAGTGCATCTTGGTTTGTTGTTTTATCATTGAACTGGAGGAAGTGTATCTTGTTTTGTTGTTTTATTGTTGAACTGGAGGAAGTGTATCTTGTGTTGTTGTTGTTTTATCGTTGAACTGAGGAAAGTGCATCTTGTTTTGTTGTTTTATTGAACTGGATTGAACTTGTTTTTTAGGAAGTGTTTCTTGTTTTGTTGTTTTATTGTTGAACTGGAGGAAGTGTATCTTGTTTGTTGTTTGTTTTTTTATCTTGTTTTGTTTTGTTGTTTTTTTTATTGTTGAACTGGAGGAAGTGCATCTTGTTTTGTTGTTTTATCTTTTGAACTGGAGGAAGTGCATCTTTGTTTTGTTGTTTTTATCGTTGAACTGGAGGAAGTGTATCTTGTTTTTTGTTGTTTTATCATTGAACTGGAGGAAGTGTATCTTGTTTTGTTGTTTTATCTTTGAACTGGAGGAAGTCTTGTTTTTGTTGTTTTATCATTTGAACTGGAGAAGTGCAGTATCTTGTTTTGTTGTTTTATCGTTGAACTGGAGGAAGTGCATCTTGTTTTGTTGTTGTTTTATCATTGAACTGGAGGAAGTGCATCTTGGTTTGTTGTTGTTTTTGTTTTGTTGTTGTTTTTTCGTTGATGGAGGAAGTATCTTGGTTGTTTTAGGAACTGGAGGAGTGTATCTTGTTTTGTTGTTTTATCATTGAACTGGAGGAAGTGCATCTTGTTTTGTTGTTTTATTGTTGAACTGGAGGAAGTGTATCTTGGTTTGTTGTTTTATTGTTGAACTGGAGGAAGTGTATCTTGTGTTGTTGTTGTTTTATCGAACTGAACTGGAGGAAGTGCATCTTGTTTTTTGTTGTTTTATCATTGAACTGGAGGAAGTGCATCTTGTTTTGTTGTTTTATTGTTGAACTGGAGGAAGTGTTGTTGTTTATCGTTGAACGGAGGAAGTGTATCTTGTTTTGTTGTTTTTTATCATTGAACTGGAGGAAGTGCATCTTGTTTTTTGTTGTTGTTTTTTATCAGTGAACTGGAAGACCATCTTGTTTTGTTGTTGTTTTATTGTTGAACTGGAGGAAGTGTATCTTGTTTTGTTGTTTTATTGTTGAACTGGAGGAAGTGTATCTTGTTTTGTTGTTGTTTTATCGTTGAACTGGAGGAAGTGCATCTTGTTTTGTTGTTTTATCATTGAACTGGAGGAAGTGCATCTTGTTTTGTTGTTTTATTGTTGAACTGGAGGAAGTGTATCTTGTTTGTTGTTGTTGTTTTATCGTTGAACTGGAGGAAGTGCATCTTGTTTTGTTGTTGTTTTATCTTTGAACTGGAGGAAGTGCATCTTGTTTTGTTGTTTTATCGTTGAACTGGAGGAAGTGTATCTTGTTTTGTTGTTGTTTTATCATTGAACTGGAGGAAGTGCATCTTGTTTTGTTGTTGTTTTATCGTTGAACTGGAGGAAGTGCATCTTGGTTTGTTGTTTTATCATTGAACTGGAGGAAGTGTATCTTGTTTTGTTGTTTTATTGTTGAACTGGAGGAAGTGTATCTTGTGTTGTTGTTGTTTTATCGTTGAACTGGAGGAAGTGCATCTTGTTTTGTTGTTGTTTTATCTTTGAACTGGAGGAAGTGCATCTTGTTTTGTTGTTTTATCGTTGAACTGGAGGAAGTGTATCTTGTTTTGTTGTTTTATCATTGAACTGGAGGAAGTGTATCTTGTTTTGTTGTTTTATCTTTGAACTGGAGGAAGTGTTTCTTGTTTTGTTGTTTTATCGTTGAACTGGAGGAAGTGCATCTTGTTTTGTTGTTGTTTTATCTTTGAACTGGAGGAAGTGCATCTTGTTTTGTTGTTGTTTTATCGTTGAACTGGAGGAAGTGCATCTTGTTTTGTTGTTGTTTTATCTTTGAACTGGAGGAAGTGTATCTTGGTTTGTTGTTTTATCGTTGAACTGGAGGAAGTGTTTCTTGTTTTGTTGTTGTTTTATCGTTGAACTGGAGGAAGTGCATCTTGTTTTGTTGTTTTATTGTTGAACTGGAGGAAGTGCATCTTGTTTTGTTGTTTTATCATTGAACTGGAGGAAGTGCATCTTGTTTTGTTGTTGTTTTATCGTTGAACTGGAGGAAGTGCATCTTGTTTTGTTGTTTTATCATTGAACTGGAGGAAGTGCATCTTGTTTTGTTGTTTTATTGTTGAACTGGAGGAAGTGTATCTTGTGTTGTTGTTGTTTTATCGTTGAACTGGAGGAAGTGTATCTTGTTTTGTTGTTTTATCATTGAACTGGAGGAAGTGTATCTTGTTTTGTTGTTTTATTGTTGAACTGGAGGAAGTGCATCTTGTTTTGTTGTTGTTTTATCATTGAACTGGAGGAAGTGTATCTTGTTTTGTTGTTTTATCGTTGAACTGGAGGAAGTGTTTCTTGTTTTGTTGTTTTATCGTTGAACTGGAGGAAGTGTTTCTTGTTTTGTTGTTTTATCTTTGAACTGGAGGAAGTGCATCTTGTGTTGTGGTTTTGACTCTGAACTGTGCATGTTCCAGTGTATAGACTGCTGCAGGCAATCCGGGTTGCATTAAAAAAATAACATTGTACCAACGCTAACAGGATATTCTATTTGAGTGGCTGTTTGATTGTAGACCTTCAAAAGTTACAAGCTGTCAAATTGCAATAGAAAAGTCCAAGTTTAAATGCTACAATGCATCCAGTAGGTGGCACCAAAACACTGTTCAACTTTTACATTGTACAGCTTAGCCTGCATTCTGTTGGTTTGTATTGGTTGATAATGTACATTCATCCATCTTTAAGAAGTTCAGTAAAAAGGGGGACCTGGATACAGAATCACTGATATTTTTGTGATGCAATGCTGAAATGATATATTTTTACCACAATATAAAGCATGCTTGTATTGCTTCTATTAAAAAACACATTATTTAATTCTTAGTTTAAACTGCTGCATAATAAAGTGAATGGACACAAATGTGTGTGTTCAGTTTTTAAGCTACACTAATTTGATCAACGCATTTTGCTTTTTAAATGAACCTTCAATGTAACTTCTAAGTTATCATCCTCTTTCTTAACCCTTTGTAAATCACCCAGTTCATTGTGTGTCTCCATGCCTAGTATGATGAGTAAGTGACCAGGCTCTATACCAACGCTATGTACACAATACCTTCTCAAGTTTTACTCCCAAAGCAGTAAAAACGATTGTTTCAAAATCCAGCAGTTTATATGTAGGCTTGGTGGTCCAGTGGTTTAAGAAAGGGGCTTGATACCAGGAGGTTCCTGGTTCAAATCCCTGCTCAGCCACTAAGTCACTGTGTGTGACCCTGAGCAAGTCACTTAACCTTCTTGAGCTCCATCCTTCGGATGAGACGTAAAACAAACGAGGTCCTATTGGAAGTGACTCTGCAGCAGCAGTTGTTGATGCATAGTTCACCCCCTAGTTTTTGTAAGACGCTTTGGATAATAGTGTCCCACAGTAAAGTGTAATGAAGCATTGTAAATCACAATGCAATCATGGTAAAGCATAGGGAGATATGGTAAAGCACAGTGAAGCATTGTACAGCACAATGAGGTATAGTAAAGCATAGTTAAAAATAGAGTAAACTAGCCCTTATAAAAGTTTCCCATAGTAAAAGCACATCAAAGTGTAATAAAGCACAGAGAAAGCATAATAAACCGAGGGTGGAAATAGAATGAATTCTAGAATGGTTCTAGTTTCCGAGTTGTTTTTAATCTCATGGGTTCTAGGTTACAGGGATTTTTGTTCTGGGTTCAAGGGGTCCTGTAATATTTTTTAGTGTATTTAAGTTCTAGGGTTTTGTGCTCTACTGTTCTGGACACATAATCATTCTTATATAGAGTGGTTCTAGTTTTTTCCACCTGTATTAACATTCTGTGGTTCTAGAGTGAAACTAGGTTTCCTGTTCTAGACATATGGTCATTTTTATATCATGTGATACTCATTTATTTTTTGAAGTGTAATAAAGTTCTGTGATTCTAGATTGACCCAAGGTTCCTTGTTATAGATTGTTCATGATACACGATTATTTTCATTTGTTTACATACAGTGATTCTCGGCTCTGTGGCTCTAATTCTAAAAAGCTGGTTCACACTTCAATCATAACGACTCATTTCAGAGCACAGGTTCGATTCTCTCCCCACCAGAGCCACACTACAATGGTTGTAGAGACATTTCCTCTCTGGTTTTTGTTTTAGTGTCTCTCAGGCGACCCTGTAGGCCTGCATGTGCGAGTACTCCTTGTGGCTGGACCGACACACAGATGAGCAGCGCGGCCGTCATGAACTGCACCCTCCCCTGCAGCCCCCATCCAGCAGCTCCACCCGGCTGTGCAGCAGCTGCACTCCAGCCATGAAGCACCCGACCGCCCCGCAGCGTGCACAGCCCTGTGGGGAATCACAAAACAAAAACCCTCTGAGTGACGACACTGATCTGTCAAAAACTGTGCCAGTCTACATGGAGTGGTATGGGGACCCTCATTATAGCAAATATTTAGTACTATTTTAAATAAATAAAATGGTATCATGCTTTTATTTTAAGTTAATTGGAGCTCAACAAAATAGCAGACAGACAGCGAGCTAAATCCTAGCCTCTCATTCCTGCCTTTCACCTTCCTCTGAGGCCTGGGTTCCAATCTGGGGGCTGGGTGGCACAGACAATCAAACCACTGGGGATCGTTAAATACACCTGTTTATATATGCATGCATATATATATATATATATATATATATATAGTATTTTCTTGGGGACCCCAGTTCTAGGGTTCTTATCTGCCCAGGAGGTGAAGGACCCTGGTCCCCATTGTGGAGTACATGCTGTGACAGGCACAGGCACACATAGCGATGAGCGCCCCGAAGAACATGAGCCCCAGACTGACGAACGGGAGCAGGAACTGACATCGCCACAGATCTGAAACACACAGGACACATGTGATCAGGGGACAGCCCCAGGCTCTACACCCCCAGAATCTGATCCTCTCCGTATCTTCTGCTCAATAATGTTAATACCAAGTGTCATGACAATCGCATAAGCAGTTCTCCAAATATGTGAAAACAAACGAGAGAGACAGACAGACAGACACCCGCGTATCCCCAGAATCTGATATTATCAATAGCTTCTCACTAAAATATTATACCCAAGCAAAAGCGCCCCACACTCGGAGAGAACGCTCTTTTAGCTTCATGGCTCCGACTCTCTGGAACTCTCTCCCAGCTTTGGTGCGTGATGCTCCCACCATCGCTCGCTTTAAATCAACTCTCAAGACCCACCTGTTCTCTCTTGCTTTCCATGCTCTTTAAACCTGATATCTGTTATTAGCTGTTGTCTAATTGGCTATTTCAGATTTTTCACTCTCTTATTTTTAAGATTCTGTATGACACACACATCCACAATATTCAGAATTCACATCCAAGCCTTGTATTTAATGCACTATGCCTTGTCTTTCACTGTATTTAATGTGTTGCATTGTCTTTCACTGTATTTAATGTGTTGCATTGTTTTTCACTGTATTTAATGTGTTATGTATTGCTTCTCACTATCTTATAAAGTGCTTTGTGATGGTGATCCTCTATGAAAGGCGATATATAAAATTAATATTGATTGATTGATTGAAAGTTGGATCAATGTAAAAACACAACATGGAACTGAATGATTAGGTTTGGAAAGGTGTGTGATTGAACTGGAATTGATCAATTACCAATTTTTTAACCAGTGTTTTCTTGTAAAAAATGGCCTGCGTCTTCAATTCGAGTATAGTATAGTGATGCGTGTATTAGAATCACCAACAGAAGATGTGACTGTCCGAGTACACAAACAGCCACGTGACTGACTGGCAGTTGAAGGTTTCTGTAGTTATCCTGCGGAGCAGACACTCTCCTCCTCGAGGTAAATAAAGTAAGCTTTCACTCAGCACCGGGTGTAGCTATGGCTGTGGTGCACTAGCCTCGAACTGGCGCTGCTGCGTTGAGACTCCCGGGCACGCCCCCCAGCCAATCAGGACCTCCCGACTCCCGGGGCATGCCCTCCAGCCAATCAGGACCTCCAGAACAGCTCAGCCCTGGGAAAACCTTCCTGTTTACCACAGCAGCAGTGTTTCGTTACATCCGAAGAATCCGACCCTTCCTCACCAACTATGCTACCCAGCTCCTGGTCCAGGCCCTGGTACTCTCCCGTCTAGACTACTGCAACTCCCTCCTGACTGGCCTCCCTGCGTCCGCCACCCGTCCGCTCCAGCTCATCCAGAACTCTGCTGCCCGCCTGGTGTTCTCTCTGCCTCGCCTCACCCCGTTACTCCACTACTCCGCTCCCACTGGCTCCCGATCACCGCCGCATCCAGTTCAAGACTCTTGTACTAGTCTACAGATGCCTTGACCAGACTGCACCCAGCTACCCAGACCCTCATCTCCCCTACACCCCCCACGACCTCTCCGCTCCGCCTGCACTAGAAGACTAGCTCTACCTCCGCTACGCTCCCCTGCCTCCAGAGCCCGCTCCTTCTCCGCCCTTGCTCCGCAGTGGTGGAATGACCTTCCTACAGATGTCAGGACTGCCCAGTCCCTGACCACTTTCCGGCGCCTCCTTAAGACTCACCTCTTCAAACAGCACCTGTAAAACTCCTCTGTTTGTATCCTGGGACACTATCACCCTTCATTTAAATGTGCTTTATTTTGCTCTTATCTGCCCCCTATTTTACTGCATTTAATCCTGTACTTCAGAATACTGTAATCTGCCAAGTGTTTAACCTGATGCAACTATCACTATTATCTGCTGTATTATTGAATTGTGGTTTGTCACACTTGTACTTTGCTTGAACAAAAGTTATTGTATTTCTTGCTCTTATTGTATTACTTGTATTGTAACACTTGAAATGTATTTGCTTATGATTATAAGTCGCCCTGGATAAGGGCGTCAGCTAAGAAATAAATAATAATAATAATAATGAGGCTCAGTTCTAATCAGACCCCCCGTATTTTTGTACTTGCCAAGCAATACCACAGTTCACAAAAAGGTGAAAAACATGTGTGAGTAATCACAACTGGAAATGAGAAGCAGCTCATAACTGTAATGCTCTGTGTGACAGCAGACTGGAAATGAGAAGCAGCTCATAATTGTAATGCTGTGTGTGACAGCAGACTGGAAATGAGAAGCAGCTCATAACTGTAATGCTGTGTGTGTGACAGAGACGGCTGTAAACTGCTTCCATACATCGTGTTCTTATATGGGTAATGCATCTTTGTAAATGCATCTTTATTTGATTTTTGATTTTTTTCCTCAAGTTGAGGGTGGGAAATATGGGCTGCATCTTAAATTGGAAGGAATCCGGCGTATGGTAATTCCAATTACAAATTCAATGACTGTTATTTGTCTCTTCATACTCATGCACATACACTAGGTACTGCAGGAGCGCTTTTGTGTTCAGACTGCACTGCACAGCTCTTGATCCACCCTCCTGTTGCAGGGGACTTGCCTGACCTGACCACCATGTTACTGGATCCTCAGTTGATGTTAGGACACAGAAACGCGTTGACCTGGGCCGGTCAGGGCCGGTCAGCACCAACCCGGCCCGCAGTGGAAACCAGGCAATAGTGATGCACATGGAGCCAGTGCCACAGCAGCAAGGACAGGCATGATAGTGCTGCACATGGAGCAGGTGCACAGCAGCAAGGACAGGCATGATAGTGCTGCACATGGAGCAAGTGCACAGCAACAAGGACAGGCATGATAGTGCTGCACATGGAGCAGGTGCACAGCAGCAAGGACAGGCATGATAGTGCTGCACATGGAGCAGGTGCCACAGCAGCAAGGACAGGCATGATAGTGCTGCACATGGAGCAGGTGCACAGCAACAAGGACAGGCATGATAGTGCTGCACATGGAGCAGGTGCCACAGCAGCAAGGACAGGCATGATAGTGCTGCACATGGAGCAGGAGCACAGCAGCAAGGACAGGCATGATAGTGCTGCACATGGAGCAGGTGCCACAGCAGCAAGGACAGGCATGATGGTGCTGCATGGAGCAGGTGCCACAGCAGCAAGGACAGGCATGATAGTGCTGCACATGGAGCCGGTGCCACAGCAGCAGGACAGACAGGATAGTGCTGCACATGGAGCAGGTGCACAGCAGCAAGGACAGGCATGATAGTGCTGCACATGGAGCAGGTGCACAGCAGCAAGGACAGGCATGATAGTGCTGCACATGGAGCAGGTGCACAGCAGCAAGGACAGACAGGATAGTGCTGCACATGGAGCAGGTGCACAGCAGCAAGGACAGGCATGATAGTGCTGCACATGGAGCATGTGTACAGCAACAAGGACAGGCATGATAGTGCTGCACATGGAGCAGGTGCACAGCAGCAAGGACAGGCATGATAGTGCTGCACATGGAGCAGGTGCACAGCAGCAAGGACAGGCATGATAGTGCTGCACATGGAGCAGGTACACAGCAGCAAGGACAGGCATGATAGTGCTGCACATGGAGCAGGAGCATAGCAGCAAGGACAGGCATGATAGTGCTGCACATGGATCCGGCATGCTGCTTCAGCTGCTCCAAGACATCAGAGTGGATCAGCAATGGCAAAACAAAGGGGCTGTTTGTTAAAGAATCGATGTGTTTATTTACACAATGACTGTGGGGTCTTCCCCTGCAATGCACTGTATTTGTATTTTTTATTGTTCGTTCTTGTTATTATTAGTGATGATATTGTTACACATTACTTTTTACTTTTTCTGGGTTAAATGCCCAGACTCAGCCAGTCTGTATTGTCACGCAGCTCCCCCTAGTGGGCACATAAAGAACACAATTAATTTTATACAGTGTGCTGGATTACAGAGCTACTGTCAAATCTAATACTGTACATAAACAAAGGGTTACTTTATTTAATACAACAATCCCCTTCCAATGATTAGGGAACATATTATGTAATTAACCATTAATGTCTATAACATTTATTGTTTGTTGCCTCAAACCCCAATACTTTGAGTTCAAATACATGCTGAAGGTGTATCATTAATAATAATATAAAACATCAGTAGAGTAAAGCAGTTTATTGATTACAGAATAGCTTACAAATACAGAAATAGTTCAGTAATGAACTTCAGTTAAAAAATGCAATCAATCAAATAAATCAAAGTATTAAATCAATCAATAAGTAATCAACCATTACAAAATCCTCCAGTCTATGGTAATGCAGCACTATTCCAGTTCCACTCCAGTCTATGGTAACGCAGCACTATTCCAGTTCCACTCCAGTCTCTGGTAATGCAGCACTATTCCAGTTCCACTCCAGTCTATGGTAATGCAGCACTATTCCAGTTCCACTCCAGTCTATGGTAATGCAGCACTATTCCAGTTCCACTCCAGTCTATGGTAATGCAGCACTATTCCAGTTCCACTCCAGTCTCTGGTAATGCAGCACTATTCCAGTTCCACTCCAGTCTCTGGTAATGCAGCACTATTCCAGTTCCACTCCAGTCTATGGTAATGCAGCACTATTCCAGTTCCACTCCAGTCTCTGGTAATGCAGCACTATTCCAGTTCCACTCCAGTCTATGGTATTGCAGCACTATTCCAGTTCCACTCCAGTGTGCTGCACACGGCTGGAGAGCTCAATCCCCTCTGCTGACTGCTCCTGATCCTGATCCGAGGTTTTCCTGAGACAGATGTCAGAGACACACAAGGAGGGCTCAGAGTTTAACTGCAGCAATAACAAAAGCTTTAAAGGATGATGACACGTCTAGGCTTCAGAGTAATCAAGTCCCATTGAAATCACTGAGTGCATTTCAGGGTAAGGAGCAGCTGTGTATCAACTGTAAAGACACTGTGTGGAGGCAGCAGCTTTGTGACATTACTGATGAAAGGGTTATTATTAATACTCTAGATTGAAGAATCAAAAAATAATGATTATAAGTCCAATATGTCAAAGCTTTAGATCTTTATCATCTGGAAACCAAAAAGCCAAATTAACCCAGTATAGCATCTTAGGGCACAGGTCAAAGTGAAGGGTACCGTTAGAGTTTGTAAGAGGGATTCTTAAAGAGCTAATCAGAAAGTTTCCATCTCCATTTTCAGTGCTGTAAAGGATGATGACAGGTAGAGATAGCGAGTGCTGCCCCCTGTCTGTACACATACTGGATAATACTGACTTACCTTGACTCACCACCAGCGAGACACGGGGAACCTGGAAAAATATATACAGATTGTTCAGTTTGTTTCTTATAATTGTGTTAACAAAAATAAATACAAACTTCCAAAATGTTTATTTTGTAAATGAGCTGTGCATGTTTAATGATGAAATAATGATTCTTAATGAACTATCCCTAAGACTGGGCTGTGCTGTTTAAGAAGAAGCCTGCATGTGTGCTGTGACAGGCCAGGTGAAATGTGTGCACTGACTGGGAGTCTCACCTTGGATCCTGCAGTATTGAAGGAGCAGCAGAGTGAACACAATGAAATGAATCAGAGTGAAGCTCACTCTGTAGCCAATAGCAACAGCGCTGTGCCAGGATGCTGGGGGAAGGAAGATACAGTATGAGTGTGTGCGAGTGACTTCCATACACCTTGACTGAGCTGATAGGGATTCAAGAACATTACCCTGCTCACACTCGCTCTATAGGAACAGCCTTCAACTTGCCACTCTAAATCTAAAACATTAGTGGGAAATATACACCACTGAATTTGCAAAGTATAAAAACAGTGTCTGTACTGTGCAGTATTTGTTCTCAATCCATTGTGTTGTAATTGCTGGTAATTCCGCAGTCTGTTTAGGCTTTATCTCTTCACACAGGAATATAATGGGTTCACATTTACAAAGAAATATAAATTTAGTGATTGCATTTCGGAAGTGGATTGTAATAATAATTCAATCCATTGTGTTGGAAATGCTGGTAATTCTGTAGTCTGTTTATTCTGTTTCTTCAGGGAATGGGAATATAATGGGATCACAATGTGACCTATTTTACTGTGAGATCACTTTCAATCATCAAGGACAGTCATTTAGGAGGGGTTTGTAATCTTACTTTCCACTTCAATGTGTAGCTCCTGGCTGCTCTTCTTCACTCCCAGACTCCACAGCACACGGTAGCTCCCAGTGTGGCTCTTCTGAGTGCTGGCTATGCTGTACAGTGCAGAGTCAGTGCTGCTAGTCACAGGCTCCCGTCTCACAATGGTGTAGTGGAGTTCAGGGCGGGGGGTTTTGTTCACTGCTGCCTCACAGGTCAGGTTAAGAGCCTCTCCCTCCTTCACTGTGGCTCCTGGAGATGCTGTCAGAGTCACCCTGGAGAACAGAGCTACGAAAAGATGACATGAAGACAGGTGAGTGATTGTGAAGCTGTCTGACCAAGATATTCAAATCAAACAGAACCAGCATCTTCCACAGAGAGACAGAGGCAGTGCTGGAGTATAGAGGCTCCTTAGAGAGACAGAGGCAGTGCTGGAGTATAGAGGCTCCTTAGAGAGACAGAGGCAACGCTGGGGTATAGAGGCTCCTTATTGTTTTACTTATAAAGGTAACACCAAATGTTTCAGTCAAGACAGGAACAAGCTATAAACACACCATTGAAACATCCCACAGCATCCTGCCCCCTCCCCTCCCTAGGTTCTAAACCCTTAGATATATCTGCATTGATAATCTGATAATGTAGCAAAATCACTTACAACAGTGTTAGTCATGATTTTAAGTCCCACTCTCAAACCATGAAATATGTATTTTTTTTTTTTGGTATTGAAAATTGAGCAATGAGATTATTATTTTTAAAATGGACAACATTTACTGTAAATAGATATGCTTTGTCACATCACTGTTCTATATAACATCACACAGTGTGGGAGAGTGGTACATGGGGAGTATATCAGTCTCTGTATTAGAAGGATCATTTTCCCATGATTTATGCCATTGATGTCTGGGGACTGTAATGTGGTGCAATTAATCATTGATAGTTGTTAATTAGCTGAATATTTAAACCTCGAGGAAACAGAGGTCAACAAAGGAGTTAGGAGTTGCTACAAATGCTGGATAAATAAATAAATAAATAAATACATAAATAAATAAATAAATAAATTAATTAATCAATCTGTGTGTACTTAAAGGGATTGTTTTGATAAATATTGTGTAAACCTGTCCCGTACCAACAGGGAGGGAAGAGAAGCGAGGCAGGATTTTGTTTTGTTTGATCACTTTTCCTGGAATTGTTTAATAAAACTTTGCTTTGATTTATTTCCGAATCGTATTGTTCTTTTGTCATTTCCACACTGCCAGCCACGCTCCACAATCACTACAAGTGCAAAACAGACAGGAATATTTACAGCAGCTGACAAACAGGTACAAAAGAGAATCAGAAAGAAATGAGACTGAAGCTGAGATTAGGATAACGAGTGATCATAATGGAGGCCTGTCTTATAATTGCTAGCGGTTGCAAACTAGGGTGTCCACCTGGCTCCAGATTTACCGGACACTTTGAGACAGAACGGGATTTCAAACATGTCCCTTAACTGAAAGCGATTAATGTGTAAATGAACCATTCCACCTTTGCTAAAGTGAATAATGGTGCTTAATTACCACGTGCATCAAACAAGTGTATAATTAGAATAAGCATGAATACAATGCTAATGTATTAATATTATTATTATTATGTATTTATATTTTGCAGCCACTTAGTCGCTATTTATTTTCTGTTCATCGATATTCAATCACCAATAATATGCAAATACTCTCCCAAGCAAAGCATCCTCCCGTTTCTCATCTATTCATCCAGCTAATCATTATAGATCTGATGGGAAGCAGCTGATCAGTGTGACTTGTTTGCTATCCCGCCACAGGATTAATCTCAGCAAAGGCGTAACTAATTTATACATCAATTACTTTCAGTTTAAGGGGAATTCTGAAAATCCGTTCCGTCTCAAAGCGTCCGGTAAATCTGGAGCCAGATGGCCACCCTATTGCAAACAGGAGTAAGAAAATACATTTTTCTTGTACTGATTTACAGCGGGGAACACTGAAGTCCATTAAGATCTCTTAAAGAGAAGACTGAACTCACCTCTCACAGTCAGTGACACAGAAGCACTCCTTTTCTTCAGCCCGTCCCTGCTGCCTCCACCTCACACTGGTATCTCCCTGTGTCTCCTCAGCCCCGCCGCTGGGATTGAGTGCTGATCCTGTGATCCAGCTCCTCTCACAGTCCCATTGTCTTTTGCTATAGCGGTACTGCAGCTGTGTGCCCTGTTTATTTATGTGAGCCCCACACTGCAGAGTCACAGCCTCTCCTCCCACACTGAGGCACCAGGTAGCACTGTCAGAGTGGGTGTGCTGAACAGCTCTAAGGAACAGAGAGAAAGAGGCATTTAATGATAAACAGGAATTGCTCTTTTGAAATTAAATTTATTAAATACAGTAAATCATCAGTCAAATAACTTAAAGCTAGAAAAACAACACTTTAAATGTGTTGCATTGTTAATCCCTTTCTGAAAATGTATATTGTCTGTGCTGTCATTATGGATTTGTTGCTTCATCATATGTAGTTTTAATTTAAAGGATATACAGCTACAAAGTACTGAGAATTTTTAATATTTTCTCTCTGTGGCTGGCTGCTATCTTTCTTACAGGCTCAGTTCAGTCACTCACCTGATACTTGTATCTTCACACCTTCGCTGTATTGTGAGTAAGACGTGTTCCTGCCCCGTCCAGCTCGACACCAGTACTCTCCACTGTGGGGCAGAGCAGCAGCACTGATTGTGTATCCGGCTCCAGTTCCACTGCTGCTGTCAGTCTGGTACACTGGAGCTCCCTGCCTGCCTTTGTACCAGAGATATCTCCAGCCAGTGGAATATGGCTGAACAGAGCAGCTCAGGGTGACCGTGTCTCCTTCAGATATCTCTCCTGCAGGCTCCCGGGTCAGGACAGGCTTTGGCTTGCCAGCTAAAACAGAGGAGACAACAACATTAGGGGAGCGCACATTTCCCTCCTTCATTCAAAGAAAAACTTCACCCACTGTAATTGTGCATTTAAAACAGCTTGTTATTATGTATCTAGTGGAGCTGCTTTACATGTACTGTAGCTGCTTTAAGGTTACTATCTTCCCTGTCAGTGAAGCATCATTTTGATGTGTTTAAACATCAGACAACTTTATTATTAAATTATTATAATGCTGCCTTAGAAAGCTAGGGTAATACAACTTGTATTGCCTTATTCACAGCTCTTCTAAATGTAATAGTCAGTTTATTTTAATTTAGCGTGAACTGATTACTGTATATTGACAATGGTTTTGGAGGAAACTGTCAGCGACACAGAATACAAGTTTCAATGTCTCAATTTATTAGCAGAGACAAGCGACTGCAGCACGACTGCCTTCTTATTCTTAAATTAGATTTAATTAAAAAAGTTATTTAAAGGTTTCAAAAAAATTAGGTAAGTGAATAAATCTTTTGTATACAAACTCTAGCTGTGTAATAATCATTTGCAACAACATTGGATTCTTAGTTGTGCAATGTCATGTGAGACATGAACAGAATAACATCCATCTCAGTGTTAAATTACACTTTATAAACAGAATAACATCCATCTCAGTGTTAAATTACACTTTATAAACAGAATAACATCCATCTCAGTGTTAAATTACACTTTATAAACAGAATAACATCCATCTCAGTGTTAAATTACACTTTATAAACAGAATAACATGCATCTCAGTGTTAAATTACATTTTATAAATGGATTTCTGCTGTATGTATTTGGACCCTGTGCCACAGAAACAAATTGATAAAAATGGCAGATTTGCACAGAGTACTCCAGCGTACTGTGTCACATATGCAACAATATAAGAGTGACATACAGCTGGACAGATGGACGGACAGACAAACAGACACGCCCCCAGACATATCCCCAGAATCCCACATTCTCAATATCGTCTGCTAAATAAGGTTAATACCAAGTTTCCTGACAATTGGATAAGTGTTTCCTCAGATCTATGGATAAAAGCAGATGAGCGCTTCCACTATCACCCCTTCACAGGGGATTGCATCACCAGCGGGGTTAATGACAGACACAGCATCACAGGAACTGATAGCTCATGAACACAAGCATTACAAAGGGATCCACCCTGCTGACTGTCAGTGTTTGCAGACACTGCAGCTGTGCTGGGGAGGCCGTCATACACATTGTGTTCTTACATCTGGCGAGCCGCTCATCCAGCTGTCATGAAGCTTGGTGTAAACATTATTTATCTGAAGTTATTGAGACTATCAGATTCTTGGGATATAGAGGAGGGGCGTCTGTCTGTCTGCCCGTCCCTCCCTCTGTATGTCACTCTTACATTGTTACATATATCTGGAGAACCAGCTCTCTAGCTGTCATGAAACTTGCTATTACCATTATTTAGTTCAGGTCACTCAGAATTTCAGATCCTGGATATTTAAGGGGGGTCTGTCTGTCCCTGCATCCATCCACCTGTGTGGTTCATTTCTACAGATCCCTGTTCCTTTGTGGTGATGGAGAGCTAAGGGTGGGTTTTGTTTGGTGCATTTCTACAGATCCCTGTTCCTTTGTGGGTGATGGAGAGGTAAGGGTGGGTTTTGTTTGGTTCATTTCTACAGATCCCTGTTCCTTTGTGGTGATGGAGAGCTAAGGGTGGGTTTTGTTTGGTTCATTTCTACAGATCCCTGTTCCTTTGTGGTGATGGAGAGCTAAGGGTGAGTTTTGTTTGGTTCATTTCTAAAGATCCCTGTTCCTTTGTGGGTGATGGAGAGGTAAGGTTTGGTTCATTTCTACAGATTCCTGTTCCTTTGTGGTGATGGAGAGCTAAGGGTGGGTTTTGTTTGGTTCATTTCTACAGATCCCTGTTCCTTTGTGGTGATGGAGAGCTAAGGGTGGGTTTTGTTTGGTTCATTTCTACAGATCCCTGTTCCTTTGTGGTGATGGAGAGCTAAGGGTGGGTTTTGTTTGGTTCATTTCTACTGATCCCTGTTCCTTTGTGGTGATGGAGAGCTAAGGGTGAGTTTTGTTTGGTTCATTTCTACAGATCCCTGTTCCTTTGTGGTGATGGAGAGCTAAGGGTGAGTTTTGTTTGGTTCATTTCTACAGATCCCTGTTCCTTTGTGGTGATGGAGAGCTAAGGGTGGGTTTTGTTTGGTTCATTTCTACTGATCCCTGTTCCTTTGTGGTGATGGAGAGCTAAGGGTGGGTTTTGTTTGGTTCATTTCTACAGATCCCTGTTCCTTTGTGGGTGATGGAGAGCTAAAGGTGGGTTTTGTTTGGTTCATTTCTACAGATCCCTGTTACTTTATTATTATTATAATTATTATTATTATTTATTTCTTAGCTGATGCCCTTATCCAGGTGTGACAGGAATGGACGAGGGTCTGACGTCACGGCAGAAGAAGGGACCACAAAAACAAAAAGGTATAGTGCAGTGGCGCGGGCGCCGTTTTATTCAAAGCAACCAAAAATAAAATAAATATTTAAACAAAAAAACACTTGCTCGCAGAGCAGAAATAAAACAAGTAAACAAAAATAAATCTCGAACACAAAATAAATACGGTCAGGCTGAGCAACTGCCTTCACTGATCCGTACGTTTTAAATAAATGTATCTCCTCTCGCTCTCGCGTATCCTCTTAAACACTCCACCTAAAACACCCACCCAACTGGAGAGCTGCAGGCTTTTTATATTCAGGTGACCATCTCCCGATTAGCAACAAAATTAATCACTTAATTAATTAGGAGATGGCCACCTTCTACCACGATTTTTTCATTACACCTGGCAGAGGACGAGCACCGATCTCGCCTCTGCCAGGACATGTTTTAAAAATAAACAAAACAATAACAAACATACGGCGCTCGCCGTCATAAATATAATACAATAAAACATACGGCGCTCGCCGACAAATACTATAAATCATAATAAACAAAAACAATAATCTGCACAGGGGCGGAGGATGAACCCTTGTTCTAAAAATAAAACAAAACAATGTACAGGGCTGCTCGCCCTGTTACATATCCCCCCCTTGTGCAACGCACACATGGCCCCAACGGCCACCTCCCCCCTCAGTCTCAATGTCCCGGAAGAGGGGGAAGCAAGTTGTTTCCGGGGGGTGGCCATGGTGGAATCTCCGGCACCCCCCAATTTTTCGTGGCCGGCAGCTCCCTCTTCCGGGCTCCTCCACACTCTCTCCTGCCGCGAAAGTGCGGCTGGGGGAGCTGGTCTCCTGACCTTCCCCCTCCTCTTCATGGTCAGCAGTTCCCCTCCGTGGGGCTCTGACCACATGACCTCCGGCCGCGAAAGTGCAGCTGGGGGAGCTGGTCTCCTGACCTCCCCCCCTTTCTTGATGGCCGGCAGCTCCACTCCGTGGGGCTCCGACCACAATGTAGTGATCCCAGGCGAAGCCGGGTCCCTGGCGACCCCAGGCGACGGCAGCGGACCCTCGGGAGGCGACGGCAGCGGACCCTCGGGAGGCGACACAGGACCTGCAGCAAACCTAGGAGACGCAAGGGAGACACAGGCGACTCTAGGCGATGCAGACGGCGGGAGGGGAGCCCCTGGCCATGAAGGCGGCAGCAGGAGCGCCACTTCTCCCAATGGTGGTGGTGGTGGAGGTAGAGGTAGCTCCTGCTCCTCTCCTCTTGACAGTAAAGGCGGCAGGGCTCCTCCTCTTCTGGCGCCAAGGCGGCAGGGGCCTCCTCTTCTGGCGGCCAAGGCGGCAGGGGCTCCTCCCTTCAGGCGGCCAAGGCGGCAGGGCTTCCTCCCTTCAGGCGGCCAAGGTGGCAGGGCTTCCTCCCCTTCAGGCGGCCAAGGCGGCAGGGCTTCCTCCCTTCAGGCGGCCAAGGCGGCGGGCTTCCTCCCTTCAGGCGGCCAAGGCGGGGGGCTCCTCCCCTTTAGGCTGCGGGCGGCAGGGCTTCCTCCCCAGGCAGGCTGCAGCGGCGGGCTTCCTCCCTTCAGGCTGCGGCGGCGGGGCTTCCTCCCCTTCCAGGCTGCGGGCGTTCAGGGCTTCCTCCCTTCAGGCTGCGAAGGCGGCAGGGCTTCCTCCCCTTCAGGCTGCGGCGGCCTCCCCTTCTGGCAGCGAAGGCTCCTCCCCTTCTGGCAGCGAAGGTGGCAGGCGCCTCCCCTTCTGGCTGCAACAGGGAAACCAGCAGGCATGCTCCCTCTGCTGGTGGTGGTGGGAGCAACACACAGTCCTCCCATGGAGACAGAGGTGGCACCAGCAGGTATTCTCCCTCTGCTGGTGGTGGGGCGACTGCGTCGTTCTCCCACGGCGGTGGAGGTGGAACCAGCAGGTATGCTCCCTCTGCTGGCGGAGGTGGGAGCGACTCACAGTCCTCCCAGGGCGGTGGAGGTGGAACCAGCAGGAATGCTCCCTCTGCTGGCGGAGGTGGGAGCGACTCACAGTCCTCCCACGGAGACGGAGGTGGCACCAGCAGGTATTCTCCCTCTGCTGGCGGAGGTGGGAGAGACACCCAGTCCTCCCAGGGCGGTGGAGGTGGCACCAGCAGGAACTCTCCCTCTGCTGGCAGGTACCTGGGCTGTGGACCTTGGCCTTCTTGGGATGTGGACGCACCGACTCCCCCCCTCTTGGGCTGTGGGCCTTTTGACTCCCCCCTCTTGGGCTGTGGACGACTCCTCCCTCTTGGGCTGTGGGCGCACCGACTCCCCCTCTTGGGCTGTGGGCCGCCGACTCCCCCCTCTTGGGCTGTGGGCGCACCGACTCCCCCTCTTGGGCTGTGGACGTTCGGGCTCCTCCCACTCAGGCGCAGGGACGTTGGGCTCCTCCCTTTTAGGCGCAGGATGTTGGGCTCCTCTCACTCAGGCGCAGGACGTTCGGGCTCCTCCCACTCAGGCGCAGGACGTTCGGGCTCCTCCCACTCAGGCGCAGGACGTTCGGGCTCCTCCCACTCAGGCACAGGACGCACCAACTCCTCCCTCTTGTCTCCCCTCCAGCAGCTGTAATCCCAGTCTTCAGGAGGGGGCAATTAACTGGAAATGCCCCGCTCCCCACAGATGCAGCAACAACTCAGCTGGCTTATGCTATGGAGGAGGGCTTCCCAGCTCATCTCCTCCTGTGCCTGCTGTTGTTGCTGCAGCGGCTGCTGTCTCCTCATCCTCCTTCCTCCCATCTTCCTTCCTCCCATCCTCCTCTTCACTCTTCCTCTCCACACAAAAAAAACGAAAAAAAACGAAAAACCTGCAGTACCCTACTTCTGCCTGCGTCCTGGAGGCGCTGCAATCCCACGCAGGACACCACGTGTGACAGGAATGGACGAGGGTCTGACGTCACGGCAGAAGAAGGGACCACAAAAACAAAAAGGTATAGTGCAGTGGCGCGGGCGCCGTTTTATTCAAAGCAACCAAAAATAAAATAAATATTTAAACAAAAAAACACTTGCTCGCAGAGCAGAAATAAAACAAGTAAACAAAAATAAATCTCGAACACAAAATAAATACGGTCAGGCTGAGCAACTGCCTTCACTGATCCGTACGTTTTAAATAAATGTATCTCCTCTCGCTCTCGCTCTCGCGTATCCTCTTAAACACTCCACCTAAAACACCCACCCAACTGGAGAGCTGCAGGCTTTTTATATTCAGGTGACCATCTCCCGATTAGCAACAAAATTAATCACTTAATTAATTCGGGAGATGGCCACCTTCTGCACGAGTTTTTTCATTACACCTGGCAGAGGACGAGCACCGATCTCGCCTCTGCCAGGACATGTTTTAAAAATAAACAAAACAATAACAAACATACGGCGCTCGCGTCATAAATATAATACAATAAAACATCGGCGCTCGCCGACAAATACTATAAATCATAATAAACAAAAAAATAATCTGCACAGGGGCGGAGGATGAACCCTTGTTCTAAAAATAAAACAAAACAATGTACAGGGCTGCTCGCCCTGTTACACAGGGCAACTTATAATTGTTACAAGATATCACATTATTTTTACATACAATTACATTTTTTTTTTTTTTTACACATTATTTTTAGATACAATTCCCCATTTATACAGTTGGGTTTTTACTGGAACAATCTAGGTAAAGTACCTTGCTCAAGGGTACAGCAGCAGTGTCCCCCCACCTGGGATTGAACCCACGACCCTCCAGTCAATAGTCGAGAGCCCTAACCACTACTCCACACTGCAGCCCTTTGTGGGTGATAGAGAGCTAAGGGTGGATTTTCTTTGGTTAATTTCTACAGATCCCTGTTCCTTTGTGTGTAATGGAGAGCTAGGGTGAGTTGTGTTGCACACACCATTTTTAAGCGCTAAACCATGCTTTTAAAATCAATTTTCATATCTTTAATTAGCTTTATTAAAATAATTACTAGAACATTGTGAATAATTACTACAAATGACTCGAATCTACTGGAATTACTTTTATTTACTAGTCATAATAAAAAGTAATTATAACAGCCATTACTAGGAATTACTGAAAACCTTTAAAAAAATTGCTTAACTATCCTGAATTACTGAGTAAAAAATATATATTTGATAACTTTCAATTATTTCAAATGACTATAAATGACTTCAAGTCTACAAATTCATCCTCTTCAAGTTGATATTCTACTAATGACTTGTTTGACCCATTGCAGGCTCTACTTGTGATACAGTAGGAATAGCAGCAGTGTGACCCATTGCAAGCTCTACTTGTGATACAGTAGGAATAGCAGCAGTGTGACCCATTGCAAGCTCTACTTGTGATACAGTAGGAATAGCAGCAGTGTGATCCATTGCAGGCTCTACTTGTGATACAGGAGGAATAGCAGCAGTGTGACCCATTGCAGGCTCTACTTGTGATACAGTAGGAATAGCAGCAGTGTGACCCATTGCAGGCTCTACTTGTGATACAGTAGGAATAGCAGCAGTGTGACCCATTGCAGGCTCTACTTGTGATACAGTAGGAATAGCAGCAGTGTGACCCATTGCAGGCTCTACTTGTGATACAGGAGGAATAGCAGCAGTGTGACCCATTGCAGGCTCTACTTGTGATACAGTAGGAATAGCAGCAGTGTGACCCATTGCAGGCTCTACTTGTGATACAGTAGGAATAGCAGCAGTGTGACCCATTGCAGGCTCTACTTGTGATACAGTAGGAATAGCAGCAGTGTGACCCATTGCAGGCTCTACTTGTGATACAGTAGGAATAGCAGCAGTGTGATCCATTGCAGGCTCTACTTGTGATACAGGAGGAATAGCAGCAGTGTGACCCATTGCAGGCTCTACTTGTGATACAGTAGGAATAGCAGCAGTGTGACCCATTGCAGGCTCTACTTGTGATACAGTAGGAATAGCAGCAGTGTGACCCATTGCAGGCTCTACTTGTGATACAGTAGGAATAGCAGCAGTGTGACCCATTGCAGGCTCTACTTGTGATACAGGAGGAATAGCAGCAGTGTGACCCATTGCAGGCTCTACTTGTGATACAGTAGGAATAGCAGCAGTGTGACCCATTGCAGGCTCTACTTGTGATACAGTAGGAATAGCAGCAGTGTGACCCATTGCAGGCTCTACTTGTGATACAGTAGGAATAGCAGCAGTGTGACCCATTGCAGGCTCTACTTGTGATACAGTAGGAATAGCAGCAGTGTGACCCATTGCAGGCTCTACTTGTGATACAGTAGGAATAGCAGCAGTGTGACCCATTGCAGGCTCTACTTGTGATACAGCAGGAATAGCAGCAGTGTGATCCATTGCAGGCTCTACTTGTGATACAGCAGGAATAGCAGCAGTGTGACCCATTGCAGGCTCTACTTGTGATGCAGTAGGAATAGCAGCAGTGTGACCCATTGCAGGCTCTACTTGTGATACAGTAGGAATAGCAGCAGTGTGACCCATTGCAGGCTCTACTTGTGATACAGTAGGAATAGCAGCAGTGTGACCCATTGCAGGCTCTACTTGTGATACAGTAGGAATAGCAGCAGTGTGACCCATTGCAGGCTCTACTTGTGATACAGCAGGAATAGCAGCAGTGTGATCCATTGCAGGCTCTACTTGTGATACAGTAGGAATAGCAGCAGTGTGACCCATTGCAGGCTCTACTTGTGATGCAGTAGGAATAGCAGCAGTGTGACCCATTGCAGGCTCTACTTGTGATACAGTAGGAATAGCAGCAGTGTGACCCATTGCAGGCTCTACTTGTGATACAGTAGGAATAGCAGCAGTGTGACCCATTGCAGGCTCTACTTGTGATACAGCAGGAATAGCAGCAGTGTGATCCATTGCAGGCTCTACTTGTGATACAGTAGGAATAGCAGCAGTGTGACCCATTGCAGGCTCTACTTGTGATACAGTAGGAATAGCAGCAGTGTGACCCATTGCAGGCTCTACTTGTGATACAGTAGGAATAGCAGCAGTGTGACCCATTGCAGGCTCTACTTGTGATACAGTAGGAATAGCAGCAGTGTGACCCATTGCAGGCTCTACTTGTGATACAGTAGGAATAGCAGCAGTGTGATCCATTGCAGGCTCTACTTGTGATACAGTAGGAATAGCAGCAGTGTGATCCATTGCAGGCTCTACTTGTGATACAGTAGGAATAGCAGCAGTGTGATCCATTGCAGGCTCTACTTGTGATACAGTAGGAATAGCAGCAGTGTGATCCATTGCAGGCTCTACTTGTGATACAGTAGGAATAGCAGCAGTGTGATCCATTGCAGGCTCTACTTGTGATACAGTAGGAATAGCAGCAGTGTGACCCATTGCAGGCTCTACTTGTGATACAGTAGGAATAGCAGCAGTGACCCATTGCAGGCTCTACTTGTGATACAGTAGGAATAGCAGCAGTGTGACCCATTGCAGGCTCTACTTGTGTGTTTTGAGTGAAATAATTCATGAGGAATCTCTCTGAATATGATTATGGTCTTGAACACAAACATATAAAGTGGAGGTCTATGATCAGTGGGGCAGCAATTAGTCCAATTTACAGTAGCTGCTGTTAATAAACTCACCAGACACAGTTACTGTCACAGGATCACTGTGTTAATAAACTCACCAGACACAGTTACTGTCACAGGATGACTGTGTTAATAAACTCACCAGACACAGTTAATGTCACTTTATCACTGAGCTGTGAGTAGAGTGGTTGATCTCCTCTTTGTCCTCGACAGCAGTACTGGCCCTGGTCAGATACAGCAGCTGCAGTGATTGTGTAGCTGTCACCAGTTATACTGTGGCCAGCAGTTTGGAGCACTGGAGTGTCCTCACTGTCTTTGTACCAGAGATATTTCCAGCCAGCAGAACCCCCCTCAACCCCACACCTCAGAGTGACTGTCTCCCCGGTGAATATCTCTGGGAATGGAGGCTCCAGGGTGAGTGTAGTCTGGGGCAGCTCTGTAGAAACAGAGAAGATGACAGAATTAGGATCTCTATTGCAGAGAGAGAGAGAGAGAGAGAGAGAGAGAGAGAGAGAGAGAGAGAGAGAGAGAGAGAGAGAGAGAGAGAGAGAGGTACTGTTAGTGTGCAGTATCAATGGAGTCACTAGCATATGACATTTCAACAGAGGGGTGAAATTACTGACACATATAAAAAATATAAATTGGTAGAAATGCTGATTATAGTCTGTAAATATATTAAATATTCTCATATTTCAATAAATTGTAGCTGAACTGCAGTATCAATGCAGTGGCAATGGAGTCACCACCAGGAGGCAGCACTGCACTCAGTACTCTGCGTGGGATTCATTTTTTAAATATATAATATGACAGATTCGTATTTCAATGTGCATTTCTGTCAGAGATCAAATGAATACTAACCAGCGTTTTTAACCCCATCTTCTGATTACCTTTACTGACATTATCACAGGTCCCTCTTTTATTGTGATGGGATGTTTGGCTCCTCCCCTGTTTTTTACATTAATGTGAGTTCAACCACAACACATGAAGTACAGGAAGCAGCAGAAACATTGTCTGTCGTGATGTCTTTGAAATATCTGCATGTTCCAAACTGAAGTCTAAGAGACTAGAGACAATACAAGCTCTTCTACAAAAGAACATGAGAAAATCACTGCCTGTCTGGTCACTGGAAACCCTAACAAAGCCTCTAGGGTTACAGGGCACTCAGCCTGCAAGAGGAAGCCCCTGAGTTTAAGTGAGTGGTAATTGATTGTTACTCTGAGTACCAGGTGTATATAAGCTCTCATTTGTTCTCAAACAGGGTGGGGTGTGGAGGAGAGTTTGTAAGAGAATGCGGAGTATAGAGTATAGAGTATAGAGTGCGGAGTTCGGAGTGTGGAGTGTGGAGTGTGGAGTGCGGAGTGTGGAGTGTAGAGCACGGAGTAAGGAGTGTAGATGTGGAGTGTGGGGTGCAGAGTGTGGAGTGTGGAGTATGGATGTGGGTCGATGCGGCGCGTGGATGTGGAGTGATGCGGATGCGGATGTGGAGTGTGGGTGTGGAGTGTGGAGTGCGGACGTGTGGATGCGATGTGGATGTGGAGTATGGAGTGTGGAGTGTGGATGTGGAGTGTAGAGTGTGGAGTGTGGAGTGGATGTGGAGTGTGGAGTATGGATGAGGAGTGTGGAGTGTGGATTGTGGATGTGGAGTGTGGAGTGCGGAGTGGGGAGTGGGGAGCGCAGAGTGCGGAGTGTGGATGTGGAGTGTGGGGTGCGGAGTGCGGAGTATGGATGTGGAGTGTGGAGTGCAGAGTGTGGATGTGGAGTGTGGAGTGCAGAGTGTGGATGTGGAGTGTGGAGGTGTGGATGTGGAGTGTGGGGAGTGTGATATGGATGTGGAGTGCGGATGTGGATGTGGAGTGTGGAGTGCGGAGTGCGGAGTGGGGAGCGCGGACTGCGGAGTGCGGAGTGTGGAGTGTGGATTATGGATGTGGAGTGCGAAGTGCGGAGTGTGGATGTGGAATGTGGAGTGTGGAGTGTGGATGTGGAGTGTGGAGTGTGGAGTGTGGATGTGAAGTGTGGAGTATGGATGTGGAGTGTGGAGTGCGGAGTGTGGATGTGGAGTGTAGAGTGTGGAGTGTGGATGTGGAGTGTGGAGTATGGATGTGGAGTGTGGAGTGCGGATTGTGGATGTGGAGTATGGATGTGGAGTGTGGAGTGCAGATTGTGGATGTGGAGTGTGGAGTGCGGAGTGCGGAGTGTGGATGTGGAGTGTGGGGTGCGGAGTGCGGAGTATGGATGTGGAGTGTGGAGTGCAGAGTGTGGATGTGGAGTGTGGAGTGTGGATGTGGAGTGTGGGGAGTGTGGAGTATGGATGTGGAGTGCGGAGTGTGGATGTGGAGTGTGGAGTGTTAATGTGGAGTGTGGAGTGTGGAGTGTTGATGTGGAGTGTGGAGTGTGGATGTGGAGTGTGGAGTGTGGAGTGTGGATGTGGAGTGTGAAGTGTGGAGTGCGGAGTGGGGGAGGCGCGGTCACGGGTGTGGATGTGGAGTGTGGGGTGCGGGTCGGGAGTATGGATGTGGAGTGCGGGTGCGGATGTGGATGTGGATGTGGATATGGGTGTGGATGTGGAGTGTGGAGTGTGGAGTGTGGATGTGGAGTGTGGAGTATGAATGTGGAGTGTGGAGTGTGGAGTGTGGAGTGCGAAGTGCGGAGTAGGGATGTGGAGTGTGGAGTGTGGAGTGTGGAGTGCGGAGTGTGGATGTGGAGTATGGAGTGTGGAGTGTGGATGTGGAGTGTAGAGTGTGGGTGTGGGTGTGGATGTGGAGTGTGGAGTATGGATGAGGGGTGTGGAGTGTGGATTGTGGATGTGGAGTGTGGAGTGCGGTGTGGGGAGTGGGGAGCTCGGAGTGCGGAGTGTGGATGTGGAGTGTGGGGTGCGGACTGCGGAGTATGGATGTGGAGTGTGGAGTGCAGAGTGTGGATGTGGAGTGTGGAGTGCAGAGTGTGGATGTGGAGTGTGGAGTGTGGATGTGGAGTGTGGGGAGTGTGAAGTATGGATGTGGAGTGCGGAGTGTGGATGTGGAGTGTGGAGTGCGGAGTGCGGAGTGGGGAGGCCGAAACTGCGATCAGAGTGTGGAGTGTGGATTATGGATGTGGAGTGCGACGTGCGGAGTGTGGATGTGGAATGTGGAGTGTGGAGTGTGGAGTGTGGAGTGTGGATGTGAAGTGTGGAGTATGGATGTGGAGTGTGGAGTGCGGAGTGTGGATGTGGAGTATGGAGTGTGGAGTGTGGATGTGGAGTGTAGAGTGTGGAGTGTGGATGTGGAGTGTGGAGCATGGATGTGGAGTGTGGAGTGCGGATTGTGGATGTGGAGTGTGGAGTGCGGAGTGCGATGTGGATGTGGGTGTGGGGTGCGGAGTGCGGAGTGCGGAGTGCGGAGTGTGGATGTGGAGTGTGGGGTGTGGAGTGCAGGATGGATGTGGAGTGTGGAGTGCAGAGTGTGGATGTGGAGTGTGGAGTGCAGAGTGTGGATGTGGAGTGTGGAGTATGGATGTGGAGTGTGGGGAGTGTGGAGTATGGATGTGGAGTGCGGAGTGTGGATGTGGAGTGTGGAGTGTTAATGTGGAGTGTGGAGTGTGGGTGTTGATGTGGATGTGGGTGTGGGTGTGGATGTGGGTGTGGGTATGGATGTGGGTGTGGAGTGTGGAGTGTGGATGTGGGTGTGGGTGTGGAGTGCGGGTGGGGGGGCAGTTTGGAGTGGATGTGGAGTGTGGGGTGCGGAGTGCGGAGTATGGATGTGGAGTGCGGAGTGCGGAGTGTGGATGTGGAGTGTGGAGTATGGAGTGTGGATGTGGAGTGTGGAGTGTGGAGTGTGGATGTGGAGTGTGGAGTATGAATGTGGAGTGTGGAGTGCGGAGTGTGGATGTGGGTGTGGGTGTGGGTGTGGATGTGGGTGTGGGTGTGGAGTGTGGATGTGGAGTGTGGAGTATGAATGTGGAGTGTGGAGTGCGGAGTGTGGATGTGGAGTGTGGAGTGTGGAGTGTGGATGTAGAGTGTGGAGTATGAATGTGGAGTGTGGAGTGCGGAGTGTGGATGTGGAGTGTGGAGTGTGGAGTGTGGATGTGGAGTGTGCAGTGCGGAGTGTGGGGTGAAAGTAAGAAGCGTTATACACGGGAAAGCTTTGGGGGGCTGGTGTGTTTATTTTGAAGTGTTTGTAGGGTTTTGTTTGACCTGTTTATTTGTTCCAGTCTTTTGATTTGGTTTGTTTGTAAATAATAAAAGTGTGCAGGAGCGCACAGCTTGCAATTCCCTTGACCGCATGCCTCTTTGCCACACCCTCATAATAAAGCAGGTGAATCTAATCTGTGATTGTATTGAAGGCACTCCAGCAGCATATCACTGTATTTTTACTGACATGTTAATGGTTCTGATTCACTGTGTTGCTGCTCCTGTGTTACGTTTATAATTATGACTCATTATCACTCTGAAGGATACTTTGCTGCTGCTTTGATTTTTAATATAATAATATAACTCACATGACTTACATGTTTAGTATCTGTGTCTTTCTTGGCTATTCTGTTTCATACTGTGTGTGTGTCACAGTAAAGTGAACAGGTATGTATTCTATTTAAAACTATTTCATTTGGGCAGAATCTCTTCTGTGGTATAATCTGCAGTGTAATAATGTATAGAACCAATTTCTTATATCCAATCTGTACACCCCTGTCTAGGGAGGGGTTACACATGATTAAAGATACAGTTTGCAATGGCAATACACATTCTATTACTACCACAACCAAACAGAAATACATTTGGAGAGGAAATAGGGCTTGAGCATAACTCATGACAACTGTGACAGGCAGAGGCCCTGCACACTGGGGAAGGCGGGTTCAAGGGGTTCAATCATAACTCATGACAACTGTGACAGGCAGAGGCCCTGCACACTGGGGAAGGTGGGTTCAAGGGGTTCAATCATAACTCATGACAACTGTGACAGGCAGAGGCCCTGCACACTGGGGAAGGCGGGTTCAAGGGGTTCAATCATAACTCATGACAACTGTGACAGGCAGAGGCCCTGCACACTGGGGAAGGCGGGTTCAAGGAGTTCAATCATAACTCATGACAACTGTGACAGGCAGAGGCCCTGCACACTGGGGAAGGCGGGTTCAAGGGGTTCAATCATAACTCATGACAATTGTGACAGGCAGAGGCCCTGCACACTGGGGAAGGCGAGTTCAAGGGGTTCAATCATAACTCATAACAACTGTGACAGGCAGAGGCCCTGCACACTGGGGAAGGCGGGTTCAAGGGGTTCAATCATAACTCATGACAATTGTGACAGGCAGAGGCCCTGCACACTGGGGAAGGCGGGTTCAAGGGGTTCACTGTTGTATTAATGTAATTAGGTACATCTGTCTGCAGGTAAGGCAGTTGTATATAAGCAGGTCAAAAGGTGGGTCTCTTGTCCGTGTGAAGGCTAAGGTCTGGGGAGAGAGACCCTTTTGGGAACATGAAGAGAAGGCACTGTGTTTTGTTGCTGGTGTAACAAGGTGTTAGTTAATTTGTATATATTTTTATTTTCTTCCCTTCAAGGGCGGTGGTGTGTATTTTTCTATTTTATATTGCTTAATTAGTGTGTAATCTTTATATTATTTATGTATTGCGTGTAGTGTGTTCCTTTTCCACAACGTAACTTTCTTTCATTGCCTTGTTTTGCATGTTAAATTGCTACTGATCTGTCGCCATGGAGACCCGACGCACTCTGTGTCTATTGGCTCTGTTTTCCTTACCTGTTGTGGAAATGCAAGAGCGGCGTCTTTGAAAAGGGGGGCTCTGTTCTACAGGAGAGAGGTTTTCTTTGCTATTTTGTACAGAGTGGCTGAGTTGAGAGAACGCACCTTTCTTGTTTTGGAAATTTAGACTGTAGTCATCGATCATCAATCCCACTTTGATATGTAATGAAAGCGCTGCACACCCCAAGCCCTCATCAATCCCACTTTGATATGTAATGAAAGTGCTGCACACCCCAAGCCCTCATCAATCCCACTTTGATATGTAATGAAAGTGCTGCACACCCCAAGCCCTCATCAATCCCACTTTGATATGTAATGAAAGTGCTGCACACCCAAGCACTCATCAATCCCACTTTGATATGTAATGAAAGTGCTGCACACCCCAAGCCCTCATCAATCCCACTTTGATATGTAATGAAAGTGCTGCACACCCCAAGCCCTCATCAATCCCACTTTGATATGTAATGAAAGTGCTGCACACCCCAAGCCCTCATCAATCCCACTTTGATATGTAATGAAAGCGCTGCACACCCCAAGCCCTCATCAATCCCACTTTGATATGTAATGAAAGTGCTGCACACCCCAAGCCCTCATCAATCCCACTTTGATATGTAATGCTATGGAAAGTGCTGCACATTGGGTCTGAACATTTGCAGTAAAAAATGAATGGGAGAAACAGAGCAGGAAGACTGTTTGAAGGGTCTTGGGGTTACAGTCGACCATCTTGCCAATGTGGAAAGGCATACATAGTGTGTCAGAGTGGTAAACCAGGAGTATATCAGTCTCCTTATTAAAGGGCCATTTTCCCACGATTTATGCCGGGTCTGCTGCAATTACGGTGGTGAACCACTAGAGGTCATCACCACATTAGAAAGATATTTACCTGTGTTAAATATATAATAAGGTCTAATTAATAAACTACTAAGAACAGGTGTTTTATTTAATCATTGACATTTGTTAATTAGTTGAATATTTAAACCTCGAGGGAACAGAGGTCAACAATGGAATTAGCAGTTGCTGCGTGGGTGTGTGTGTGCTAAAATTCTGTGTGTACAAAGAAAAGGGATTCTTTTGTAAAACTGTGAGAATGGAAAACCAGCCTAGCTGTCCCGTACTAACAGGGAGGGAAGACAAGAGTTTAGTTAGTCCTCGTGAGTCAGGCAGGATTTTGTTTTGTTTGTTCAGTTTTCCTGGAATTGTTTAATAAAACTTTGCTTTGATTTATTTTCGAATTGTATTGTTTTGTCATTTCCACACGGCCAGCCACGCTGCACAATCACTACAAGTGCAAAACAGACAGGAATATTCACAGCAGCTGACAAACAGGTACAAAAGAGAATCAGAAACAAATGAGACTGATACTGAGATTAGGATAACGAGTGATCATAATGGAGGCCCGTCTCATAATTGCTCGCGGTTGCAAACAGGAGTAAGAAAATACATTTTTCTTGTACTGATTTACAGCGGGGAACACTGAAGTCCATTAAGATCTCTTAAAGAGAAGACTGAACTCACCTCTCACAGTCAGTGACACAGAAGCACTCCTTTTCTTCAGCCCTGTCCCTGCTGCCTCCACCTCACACTGGTATCTCCCTGTGTCTCTCAGCCCTGCCGCTGGGATTGAGTGCTGATCCTGTGATCCCGCTCCTCTCACAGTCCCATTGTCTTTGCTATAGCGGTACTGCAGCTGTGTGCCCTGTTTATTTATGTGAGCCCCACACTGCAGAGTCACAGCCTCTCCCTCCCACACTGAGGCACCAGGTAGCACTGTCAGAGTGGGTGTGCTGAACAGCTCTAAGGAATCAGAGAGAGAAAGAGGCCTTTAATGATAAACAGGAATTTGCTTTTTAAAATGAAATTAATTAAAACACAGTAAATAATCAGCCAAATAACTGTACTTGTGCTTTTAAAACCACTTGTTATGATGTAGCTACTTTACATGTGCACGTGTATCCCAGAGGGACATGAACACCTTCCCAGTGTGTGCTTGTGAAAGGATAGAGGCAGACAGAGAGGGGGTACTCAGTCTCACTGATGAGAAGGCAGGAACAGTTCAGTGTAGATTGAGGAATCCTCTCAGTGTGTGAAGGTGACAGGAATGGAATGGAGAGGCAGACAGCACTGACACCGATGAGAAGGAAAGAAGGGCGGAGGAGCAGTGTAAATAGAGGAACTCTCTCAGTGTGTTTGTGGTACAAATGCAGGGAGAAAGAGAGGAGGCAGGGCAGACAGCACTGACACCGATGAGAAGGAAAGAAGGACGGAGGAGCAGAGTAAATAGAGGAACTTTATCGTTCCTCAATTAAATCTGAGATTTTCACAAAATACAGTACGAACATCGGGAGTGAAGCGAACAACACGAATACAGCACGAGTACAAAACAATGCAGCTAGTCATGAAAAGAAAAGACTGTCTCCTTTTGCTCCTTTTGTGGAGTCGAAATAAAATAAACACAGAAGAGCAGGGAACACCACACACTAAAAAAAGGAAACAGTTTAGGGAATAGCACCGGCTTGTGAAAGAGTTAATGTGATTATTATTATTGCTCAACATTATTAAATCAAAGAAGCATCATTTTACAGAAATACGAAACCAGTGTGTGGCGCTCCCCGTCACTTTGACTAAAATGAAGGTGAAATAAAGAGAGATAGACATACCATCAATTTCCAATTGTTCTGTTATTTCTTGACATGTGGCTTCCTTCTTTTTATTGTCTTTAACCACGGACACTGGCATCATAAAGAACATTATATTGTAATGAGCTGGGCTTGGAGCTCCAGCTGCCGCCCTCTGTAGGGGCTCATTTGCATATGCCGGAGCAAGGGACTATGGGAAGTCACTCGCGCAGTTGCAAGTACCCGTTCTTCTATTTCTTTACAAAAATGTATAAAGTGTAATTGTGTTAGATTTTAGAGTGTTGTGCCTGTTGTTGCTCCTATATCTGTGTGTGAAATGTAGGTCAGTCACCGTTGTGTCGCTGTTAGTCCGTGTGTGCCCCCTCCCCTCTGTGCTGCCTGTGGGTGATTGGTTTTTCCATTGTTTCAGTTCTTAGAGATGTGCTGTCCTTTGAAGGGTCCAGGTCAAAACAACTGCATATATGGACGATGTGTCACTAATTTGCACCAACACATTGTTGGTACCTCGGATTAGTAATATCCCTGAGAAGTACTGTGTGGCGCTGGGGGCAGGGATTAATAAATCCAAGAGTGAAGTCTACGTGTCTAAAAATTGGCAGGTAGATAGGGAACTGTTGGACATGTACCCTGTCAAAAAGGACAAAATCAAGATTCTGGGCCTTATTTTCGAGAACAATAGCTCGGGGGCCCAGAGCCAGACATTGACCATTAACCAGGTCCGTAAAAAAGATTGGCGGATGGAGCACAAGATCCTTAACAATGACGGGCAGAGTATTAATAACCAAGTCTATACTGTTCCCCATCCTCTCTTATGTAGGAAAAATCTTTCCCCCAGACAGGACCACCAAAACAGTGGTGGACCGCATTACCCACCGCTTTATCTGGGGCAGCAAGATGGAGAGGGTAAAGCGAGCCACCTTGAGTAAAGCCGACAAGAAGGGAGGTAAGGGGGTCCCGGACGTTGTGCAGCTCACCCGAGTGCAGGGGCTCACGCAAACCATCCAGAACATCCAGGCCCTGGACAGGAAGGTATGTTACATGAATCATTTCTATTTTGCCACCTGTCTCATGGCCTTGGGTCTCTGCACTATTGACAACACCGTGCCGTACTCCTGGGACCCCCCATTGTATTATAGAACCTTAAGGGACACTATATATAAATCGGGCTTAGATAAAGCAAAATTGGCCTCCTGGAAATACAAGGCTGTAACTAAACATCTTCCCAATTTCCCAGGAAATTGAAAAAGTAGCTACTTTCTCCTTCACCCAAAGCCAAAACATCTGGGAGAATGTGTCTCACAGCTGCCTCAGTAATGTCCAGAAGGATATAGCATGGAACACCGTCCAGAGTTCACTCCCACTTGAGCTGCTCATGTTCAGGAGGAACTAGCCCAATTAGAAACATGCCCCTAGCAAAGTGCATGTGAGAGAAACACCGCCCATATCTTCTGGGAGTGTGATGTGGCTGGCAGTGTCTGGCTCTCTGTCTCTGTCTTCCTAAACAGGTTTGCTGACACGACCAAGATGACCGCTGAGACTGTGCTCTATGGGCCTGCGGGAGGAATCGCTACCAGCACAGCTAAGTGCGTTTGGCGTGTCATCAATGTTGTCAAGCAGATCCTGTGGGAGGGCCGTAACGTCTGTGTCTGTCACAAGGAGGAGCTAGACACTATCACCACGACCAGAAGGGCACAAACTCTTATTAAGGACTTTGTAATTCTGGACATCCGGACCCTCGGGAAGGACAAGGCCTGCGAGGAGTGGAGGATCGCCGGACTCCAGGACGTGAAGATATATAAAAGGCACCGCTAAGCCTTTTATTTATTTTGTCATGCCAGCATTCCGTCCTTTTTAGCTGACATGACCGTTTTTGAATGGTGCCCTGGTTTTATGTAGTCTTTTTGTTTCAGTTTTGTTTGATTTATTTTGAATGTTTTATTTGATTTTGTTTTGTTTTTTATGTATCTTAAAGATTTTTAATGTAAACTATTAAAAGTTACATTTTAAGTGTTTTAACATTCTAGAATTTTAACACACGGTTTAACATGCTTTCCCTTTGCCCCTGTCTCTTTTAGTTTTATAGTTTATTGTTCTGTTTTATGTTCACCTTTGAACTTTTTTTTAGAGAGCACTCCCCGGCCCTCACAAGCACTGTTTTTATAGATGATTCTTTTTTTCCAGTCACTTTTAAAGCAGCACAGGTTTTATCACGTTGGTTTTAATCTGTGTCTGTTTTAACCTTGTACAAAGCACGATTGTCTTGGTGTTTTTAAATGTATTTCAGGTGCTTTTAAAACAAAATGTATGTCTGTATGCATGAATGTCATCTTTAAAAGAAACGGGCAGCAGTGTGGAGTAGCGGTCAGGGGGCTCTGGACTCTTGACCGGAGGGTCGTGGGTTCAATCCCAGGTGGGGGACACTGCTGTTGTATCCTGGAGCAAGGTACTTTACCTAGATTGCTCCAGTAAAAATCCCAACTGTATAAATGGGTAATTGTATGTAAAAATAATGTGATATCTTGTAACAATTGTAAGTCGCCCTGGAGAAGGGCGTCTTCTAAGAAATAAATAATAATAATAATAAAATGTAAAAAGAATGGGTGTAAATGTAAAAAATGTAAAATCTCAATAAAAGAGTATCATCTGCTTCAAATAGTCTCTTCCATTGAACCCATGCAGGCAGAAATGCTACAATATTTTTCGACTTTAATAATTAAATTCTCATTGATGTCGATTTTGTTTTATTTCTGTGGTAGGTCTGATGTCTGCGTGAGCGAGACACTGACAGTCTGACAGCCACTACCTTTGACCTCATTTCTGATTGGTCCATTATTATTTTTAGCAGAAGCAAAATACAAATGAAACAGATGTATTTCTAGATTTGCTCGCTTCATTCATGCCGCTTGCTTCGCTTGTGTTGTGCATTACTCAGTTTAAATCAATAGTTTTCATTATGTTTGCTCGCGTCCGGTGTGCGTAGCTCTTTTAACATGCAAGCCCACGCCCATTGACGTGTTTGATTTGGCATTGTATGCTGCAGAGCTGCGCTTACACTCCGACTTTTAAGAATGTGTTTGTTCACATTTATGTATTTAGATTTTTTTATTTACAGAACTGCTCCATTAATCATAGTCACACCACCCTTAGTGACTCTCCTTAGTGACTCTTTCTGCATTATTGCAGCTTCTACACTACTCAGAGTATGAGAGTCACTCAGACCAGGAAGAGCTTTCATATCAGAAAACTTTGCAAGGACCCGTTACTTCAGCACCTGAGTTGTGGTGAGAACATTAACACAGCTGAAATAGACTCCAGTGTGAATGTATCTGTGAGACATTACAGACAGAGAAGGGGGTGAGGACTCTCTCTGTTAGAATGAATCTACCTCTCACTGACACCCGCACCTCTGCAGAGTCACATTAACACAGCTGGAATAGACTCCAGTGTGAATGTATCTGTGAGACATTACAGACAGAGAAGGGGGTGAGGACTCTCTCTGTTAGAATGAACCTACCTCTCACTGACACCCGCACCTCTGCAGAGTCACATTAACACAGCTGGAATAGACTCCAGTGTGAATGTATCTGTGAGACATTACAGACAGAGAAGGGGTGAGGACTCTCTGTTAGAATGAACTTACCTCTCACTGACACCCGCACCTCTGCAGATTCACATTAACACAGCTGGAATAGACTCCAGTGTGAATGTATCTGTGAGACATTACAGACAGAGAAGGGGGTGAGGACTCTCTCTGTTAGAATGAACTTACCTCTCACTGACACCCGCACCTCTGCAGATTCACATTAACACAGCTGGAATAGACTCCAGTGTGACTGTATCTGTGAGACATTGCAGACAGAGAAGGGGGTGAGGACTCTCTCTCTGTTAGAATGAACCTACCTCTCACTGACACCCGCACCTCTGCAGATTCACTCCCATATTCAGTCCTGGAGGTGGTGTTCCACCACCATGCTCTGCACTTGTAGGACCCCTCGTCACTCTCTGAAACACGATCCACACTCCACGCTGTGCCAGCCCTGTACTGTAACTGGTTATTATCTTTATAAAATATTAACCTGGTAGCTTTATAACCATTGCGGATAAAACAACTCAGAGTTAGAGTGTCTCCCTCAAACACAGGCTGGGGGGGAGTCTGCAGGATCACCCATTGATCTGAAAAGACAGAAAGCGTTTAGATCAGCAGAGCTGAGAGACGGGTCAGGATTGAGAAGTCTGCAGGATCACCCATTGATCTGAAAAGACAGAAAGAGTTCAGATCAGCAGAGCTGAGAAACAGGTCAGGAGGTGTGTGTGCGTGCAGGCGTGCGTGCGTGCGTGAAAAGACAGAAAGAGTGTGATCAGTGTGTGGGTGTGTGGGTGTGTGTGTGTGTGTGTGTGTGTGTGTGTGTGTGTGTGTGTGTGTGTGTGTTTCAGTGTTTGTGTTGGGGGATTCTCAATTTGTATAGTCCTAGGTTTGCTATTCAGTCATTTGAAGCCTCTGTAAATATGCTTATTTGCTCAGCTGGTAATTGAAAACAGCAATGTGAGCAAAAACAATTCATACTGACTGGAGATCCAGAGACAGCTTTACTCAAATCAGCAAGCCGATCAGTAGCTTACAATACCCTCTCAGCCAATCCGAGTGCAGGATTATTCAACAGGGTCTGAATATTATCTAGAATGTAAATGACTTACTGGACACAGTTAAGGTGACAGCATTACTGCGTTCCTGTCCTGATGCAGACTCACACCAGTACACTCCACTGTGATAATGCTGAGTGTTACTGATTGTGCAGCTGTCCCCATCTCTCCTGCTGTATTGATCACTGCACCCTGCCTCTTCACGTCCATCTCTGTACTGTTTAAACCTCCAGGCAGCAGAGCCCCCCTCCACCTCACAGCTCAGGGTGACTGTCTCTCCTCTGAATATCTGTGACCAGGCAGGCTGCAGGGTCAGGACAGCCTGAGGATGACCCTCTGAAACAGAGAACAGGAAAGGATTTATTTACCCTACAATCAGTTAGGAGAGAGATTCCAGCCCCCCAGCAGCATCTCTGCAGTGATACAGTAGGAATAGCAGCAGTGTGACCCATTGCAGGCTCTACTTGTGATACAGTAGGAATAGCAGCAGTGTGACCCATTGCAGGCTCTACTTGTGATACAGTAGAATAGCAGCAGTGTGACCCATTGCAGGCTCTACTTGTGATACAGTAGGAATAGCAGCAGTGTGACCCATTGCAGGCTCTACTTGTGATACAGTAGGAATAGCAGCAGTGTGACCCATTGCAGGCTCTACTTGTGATACAGTAGGAATAGCTGCAGTGTGACCCATTGCAGGCTCTGCTTGTGATACAGTAGGAATAGCTGCAGTGTGACCCATTGCAGGCTCTGCTTGTGATACAGGAGGAATAGCAGCAGTGTGACCCATTGCAGGCTCTACTTGTGATACAGTAGGAATAGCAGCAGTCTGACCCATTGCAGGCTCTGCTTGTGATACAGTAGGAATAGCAGCAGTGTGACCCATTGCAGGCTCTACTTGTGATACAGTAGGAATAGCAGCAGTGTGACCCATTGCAGGCTCTACTTGTGATACAGTAGGAATAGCAGCAGTGTGACCCATTGCAGGCTCTACTTGTGATACAGTAGGAATAGCAGCAGTGTGACCCATTGCAGGCTCTACTTGTGATACAGTAGGAATAGCAGCAGTGTGACCCATTGCAGGCTCTACTTGTGATACAGTAGGAATAGCAGCAGTGTGACCCATTGCAGGATCTACTTGTGATACAGTAGGAATAGCAGCAGTGTGACCCATTGCAGGCTCTACTTGTGATACAGTAGGAATAGCAGCAGTCTGACCCATTGCAGGCTCTGCTTGTGATACAGGAGGAATAGCAGCAGTGTGACCCATTGCAGGCTCTACTTGTGATACAGTAGGAATAGCAGCAGTGTGACCCATTGCAGGCTCTACTTGTGATACAGTAGGAATAGCAGCATTGTGACCCATTGCAGGCTCTACTTCTGTGTTTTGAGTGAAAGGAATTCATGAAGAATCTATCTCAATATGATAATGGAGGTCTGTGGTTAAAATCTCCAATCGGGCAGCAATTAGTCCAATTTACTGTAGCAGGATTTTTCCTGTAAAACTTTTTTTTTTGTAAATATTTTTAATGATTCAGTAATCCTGTTTAAGATAAGTGGGAAGATTACTGTTCTTAAAAGGCATCCAAACATTCTGTCTCTAACAGTGTTCTATCACTCAGTATAGATTAATAGACACATTATATTGCTTACAGTGTATAAGGGGTCTGTATTGAGGGCATTGCTCTGTATTCAGCTGGGTTAATAAACTCACCAGACACAGTCAGTGTAACAGGATCGCTGTGTTAATAAACTCACCAGACACAGTCAGTGTAACAGGATCGCTGTGTTAATAAACTCACCAGACACAGTCAGTGTAACAGGATCGCTGTGTTAATAAACTCACCAGACACAGTCAGTGTAACAGGATCACTGTGTTAATAAACTCACCAGACACAGTCAGTGTAACAGGATCGCTGTGTTAATAAACTCACCAGACACAGTCAGTGTAACAGGATCACTGTGTTAATAAACTCACCAGACACAGTCAGTGTAACAGGATCGCTGTGTTAATAAACTCACCAGACACAGTCAGTGTAACAGGATCACTGTGTTAATAAACTCACCAGACACAGTCAGTGTAACAGGATCGCTGTGTTAATAAACTCACCAGACACAGCCAGTGTAACAGGATCACTGTGTTAATAATCTCACCAGACACAACCAGTGTAACAGGATCACTGTGTTAATAAACTCACCAGACACAGTCAGTGTAACAGGATCGCTGTGTTAATAAACTCACCAGACACAGTCAGTGTAACAGGATTACTGAGCTGAGAGGAATGTGGTTGACTTTTTCTTTGTCCTCGACAGCAGTACTGGCCCTGGTCAGACACAGCAGCTGCAGTGATTGTGTAGCTGTCACCAGTTATACTGCGGCCAGCAGTCTGGAGCACTGGAGTGTCCTCACTGTCTTTGTACCAGAGATATTTCCAGCCAGCAGAACCCCCCTCAACCCCACACCTCAGAGTGACTGTCTCCCCGGTGAATATCTCTGGGAATGGAGGCTCCAGGGTGAGTGTAGTCTGGGGCAGCTCTGTAGAAACACAGAAGATGAAAGAATTATGATCTCTATTGCAGAGAGAGAGAGAGAGAGAGAGATAGAGAGAGATACTGTTAGTGTGAAGTATCAGTGGAGTCACCAGCATATGACATTTCAACAGAAGGGTGAAATTACTGACAAATACTGTATAAATAATACAAATGGTTAGAAATGGTGATTCTATTCTGTAAATATATGAAATATTCTCATATTTCAATTGATTGTAGCTGAACTGCAGTACAAGTGGCAACTGAGTCACCACCAGGGGGCAGCACTGCACTCACTACCCTGTTAGAGGGATTCGTTTTTAAATATCTAACATGACAGACCACAGTCAATCCGGATTTCAATGTGCATTTCTGTCATTTCTGACTGAAGCAGATAACAAATGAATACTAACCAGCGTTTTAAAACCCATCTTCTTATTATCTTTACTAACATCACAGGTCCCTCTTTTATTGTGATGGGATGTTTGGCTCCTCCCCTGTTTTTTACATTGATGTGAGTTCAACCACAACACATGAAGTACAGGAAGCAGCAGAAACATTATCTGTCGTGTTTGAAATATCTGCATGTTCCAAACTGAAGTCTAAGAGACTAGAAACAATACAAGCTCTTCTACAAAAGAACATGAGAAAATCACTGCCTGTCTGGTCACTGGAAACACTAACAATTGTTTTCACTCATTTAAACTGAGTTACATTCATTACTGTGTTGTTTCAAATGGATGTATTCATCAAGAAGCACTTATGTAGTTGAATTGGTCAGCAGTCAGCCAATGTAATATTCTTATCAAAGCATTCCAGCAATACCACACATAGCCTCTAGGTGGAGCACAGTATGGCACTGTAATGGTGTTTGATGGAGTCATTCATTGTTTTATTTAACAAAGTTAAATTGTTATATTGGACAGAAGAAAAGGAAAGATGATTTCAGAAAAGTGTGTTTTTTTATAGATGATCAGGAAGCAGGATGAGAATCTTTACTCTTCACTTTGTGACTGCATTGCCACAGCCTATTTTCAACACACACACCTAACATGAAAAGTGTCATTTCTCAAACCAGCTTCATGCTTTTCAACCATGAATTGTAAATCCTGTTTTTAAACTGTGTTCACATTGTAAACTGTTCTCTTACCTTCATACTGTCTGGAGCAGCTCACTACAGTCAGCACTGAAAAACACAACAGAGACAGTCAGGGACTAGACCCTTATAAAAGCACCACAGTCATGCTGCTGTTTCCAATGCTTTTACCATTGTTATACCATGCTCATCAGTTATAGGTGCCTGCCATACATACATGTAACATGTGCTAACATAGGGAGAAGTAAGAGCCAGCGCCATCTAGTGATCGGACACTTTTGATCAGGTTTCCTTCTCTTGTTTTGTTAGTAACACACTGCTGTGCACTACTTGGTGCTCGTGTATATAATAATATAAAGACACTCTAATCTAGCCTATATTAAATATGTATATGACAGGCAGCTCCTGAACTCATAGTCAAAGCACCTTAACACAGACTTACCAAATAATACAAACACAAGATTTGAGTCATTTCAATAAGAACCCTGTGAATGATTGTAAAGGTGAGGGAAGAGTAAAAACAAAGCAAGACAATGTCACATGATAATAATCCTTCATTAACTTGGACACACGCATGGGGTTTAGGAAACTGACAGATCTGTAGCTGTAGTTCAATATTCATACAGATTCCAGTGTTCATACTGAAGAGAAGAAAGCAGACTTGAGTTGTGAATTCAGTTCAATAATGGGTGTGATAAGTGTAACAGGGAGAAGGCTGGGCACACACTGCCAACCTACAATCACTAGGTAATGAAATTTAAAAAAATACTTTGATCATATAAAACAGACCTTTCCTCTTGTGTGAACTAGCCTTTACTAATGTAAAGTTTTTATTTAGAACATAAGAACATAAGAAAGTTTACAAACGAGAGGAGCCATTCGGCCCATCTTGCTCGTTTGGTTATTAGTAGCTTATTGATCCCAGAATCTCATCAAGCAGCTTCTTGAAGGATCCCAGGGTGTCGGATTCAATAACATTAATGGGGAGTTGGTTCCAGACCCTCACAATTCTCTGTGTAAAAAAGTGCCTCCTATCTTCTGTTCTGAATGCCCCTTTATCTAATCTCCGTTTGTGACCCCTGGTCCTTGTTTCTTTTTTCAGGTCAAAAAAGTCCCATGGGTCGACATTGTCTATACCTTTTAGGATTTTGAATGTGTAATATATTGCACCCATTCGGGTTCGTTGCCCCTTTAAAAATTGACCCAGACACAGAAATTGGAGGTTCAGCGCTTCTGCGCACTTTTAATAATACAAACAAAAACACAAAAACAAAAACAAACACCTAGTATGCTGGGCCCTGACTAGCTTGCAGGACGGCTACGCCATTTGCCTGCCATACACAAAACAAACCACACAGTTTAACAAAACCCTTACTTTTTCCCTTGACTGCTTGGACACAGAACACACTACCTGTCTCCTTCTATACAGCAGCCCTGAGCAGACTGACTGCACCTCTTATATACCATGCACCTGGTCCTAATTTAACAATAATTACCAGGTGCAGGGGATAATTAACAATTATCACAAATGTGCATTCGCACATGTTTTCTTCCATGCAGGGAGGATTAACCCCCTCCCTGCTGTGTTACAAATGTTTGAATCAGATCACCGCGTAGTCTTCTTTGTTCAAGACTGAATAGATTCAATTCTTTGAGCCTGTCTGCATACGACAAGCCTTTTAAACCTGGGATAATTCTGGTTGCTCTTCTTTGCACTCTTTCTAGAGCAGCAATATCCTTTTTGTAACAAGGTGACCAGAACTGAACACAATATTCTAGATGAGGTCTTACTAATGCATTGTAAAGTTTTAACATTACTTCCCTTGATTTGAATTCAACACTTCTCCCAATATATCCGAGCATCTTGTTGGCCTTTTTTATAGCTTCCCCACATTGTCTAGATGAATACATTTCCGAGTCAACATAAACTCCTAGGTCTTTTTCATAGTTCCCTTCTTCAATTTCAGTATCTCCCATTTGATATTTATAATGCACATTCTTATTGCCCGCATGCAATACTTTACACTTTTCTCTATTAAATGTCATTTGCCATGTGTCTGCCCAGTTCTGAATGCTGTCTAGATCATTTTGATTGACCTTTGCTGCTGCAACAGTGTTTGCCACTCCTCCTATTTTTGTGTCGTCTGCAAATTTAACGAGTTTGCTTACTATACCAGAATCTAAATCATTAATGTAGATTAGGAATAGCAGAGGATCTAATACTGGTCCCTGTGGTACACCACTGGTTACCTCACTCCATTTCGAGGTTTCTCCTCTAATCAGTACTTTCTGTTTTCTACCTGTTAACCACTCCCTAAACCATGTGCATGCATTTCCTTGAATCCCTACTGCGTTCAGTTTGAGAATTAATCTTTTATGTGGGACTTTGTCAAAAGCTTTCTGGAAATCTAAATAAACCATGTCGTATGATTTGCAATTATCCATTTTCAATGTTGCATCCTCAAAAAAGTCAAGTAGGTTAGTTAGACACGATCTCCCTTTCCTAAAACCATGCTGACTGTCTCCCAGGATACTGTTACCATATAGGTAATTTTCCATTTAGGATCTTATTATAGATCCATAAGTTTACATATAATAGAAGTCAGGCTTATTGGTCTGTAGTTACCTGGTTCGGTTTTGTCTCCCTTTTTGTGGATTGGTATTACGTTTGCTATTTTCCAGTCTGTTGGTACAACCCTGTGTCAAGAGACTGTTGCATGATCTTAGTTAGCGGTTTGTAAATAACTTCTTTCATTTCTTTGAGTACTATTTCACCTCCTAGCCGTGCTAAATGTTTGTTTAACACCACCTCCCCCAATTTTTTTTTTTTTGTGTCCTGTGAAGCAAATATCAAATTACAATATATATATATATATATACAGTATATTTCTTCAATAGAATGTGACACATGTTGCTAAAGCTGATAACATGCTGGTAAAGAAAGAAATAACACTGAATAAATCAAGCGCTCGTGTGCTCGCTTCCTGTGCTCAGTTTAACACTTTCAACAGGAAGTGTCAGTGAGCTGCTGTTGCTACAGATCAGACCAGTTCAAAGGGCCTCAGCAGCATCAGCATACATCACTGTGAGAGGACTTTCTGTACCACTATTTTAAACTTTATATATATATATATATATATATATATATATATATATATATATAGAATGAATGAAATACAGGCCCGCTGGTTTCCAGGTTCCTATAATAGATTGTATGTGGCAATCAGTTTAGTAATCTTCAAATCCTTGCACACATGTTTTTAATTTTTAGCATGCTTCCCTGTCCTTTACCATGCTGTGTCATGTCCTTGCACACATGTTTTTGTTTTTAGCATGCTTCCCTGTCCTTTACCATGCTGTGTCATGTCCTTTCACACATGTTTTTTCATTTTAGCATGCTTCCCTGTCCTTTACCATGCTGTGTCATGTCCTTGCACACATGTTTTGTTCTTTAGCATGCTTCCCTGTCCTTTACCATGCTGTGTCATGTCCTTGCACACATGTTTTTAATTTTTAGCATGCTTCCCTGTCCTTTACTATGCTGTGTCATGTCCTTTCACACATGTTTTTGTTCTTTAGCATGCTTCCCTGTCCTTTACCATGCTGTGTCATGTCCTTGCACACATGTTTTTTGTTCTTTAGCATGCTTCCCTGTCCTTTACCATGCTGTGTCATGTCCTTGCACACATGTTTTTGTTCTTTAGCATGCTTCCCTGTCCTTTACCATGCTGTGTCATGTCCTTGCACACATGTTTTTAATTTTTAGCATGCTTCCCTGTCCTTTACCATGCTGTGTCATGTCCTTGCACACATGTTTTTAATTTTTAGCATGCTTCCCTGTCCTTTACCATGCTGTGTCATGTCCTTGCACACATGTTTTTGTTCTTTAGCATGCTTCCCTGTCCTTTACCGTGCTGTATCATGCATGTGCATGCTTCCCTGTCCTTTACCGTGCTGTATCATGCATGTGCATGCTTCCCTGTCCTTTACCGTGCTGTATCATGCATTTTCCATACATTTGATTCACCTGCATTGACTTGGTTTTCTACACTTTGCTTTGCTTTCACTTCCCTGCTTTACCAATCATGTGGTTTTGTAACAGGGCTGAGAGGCGAGAGAGACACCTAGGGTCGATTGCAGTGTACCAAACTGAACCCACTGGATGTGTCTCACTAGAGGATTAAACAGGTTTCGTCCACTTGATGTGTCTCACTAGTGGATTAAACAGGTTTCAGCGACTTGATGTGTCTCACTAGTGGATTAAACAGGTTTCAGCAACTTGATGTGTCTCACTAGAGGATTAAACAGGTTTCATCGACTTGATGTGTCTCACTAGAGGATTAAACAGGTTTCACCCACTTGATGTGTCTCACTAGAGGATTAAACAGGTTTCACCCACTTGATGTGTCTCACTAGAGGATTAAACAGGTTTCACCCACTTGATGTGTCTCACTAGAGGATTAAACAGGTTTCACCCACTTGATGTGTCTTACTAGTGGATTAAACAGGTTTCACCCACTTGATGTGTCTCACTAGTGGATTAAACAGGTTTCACCCACTTGATGTGTCTCACTAGTGGATTAAACAGGTTTCACCCACTTGATTGGACTAAAGTTAGTACACCTTCTAATCCCGACTGTAGCGCACCAGACGAGAATCATCACAGGTAGATCCTCTGCTAAACCAGGCTGAACAAGATCCTGATTGCAGTGTAAAATCAGAGTCGTGAGGATCCTGTTCAAGTGGATTAACTCAGTACTGTGAAGGATAAGACTAGCTTAGTACACTTGCTCGTCCGAAGCATTTACTGATTTTGTTTTATTTATTTATTTATTTATTTTTGCAGTGAGCTGCATTTTCCTTCTAAAATGACAAGTACATCTGAAAACATTTCTTATGTCCATCACGTTTGGGCAGTCAGATCTGTGAGAATAAACAGTACTGTATATATATATATATATATATATATATATATATATATATATATATATATATATATATATATATATATATATATATATATATATATATATATATATATATATATATATATATATATATATATAATGTCCTACATTTTAAATAGACTTTTTTATTCATATGTAAAACTTGATAAAGCGCTTTCAGTTTAACACAATACAATTTCAGTTAATATGCTTTTTACTATAAACAGCCAATGGTCCATTATCACTCAATTAAACTGTTCTGTATCTATGCAGCATGCAGTGTCGGCAGCTTAACTGCAAGCACAGTCTGATCCGCCAGTTTGAAATGTGCTCCATAAAGACATGACATTCATACTTACTTCAGTATGTTTGATGTAATAAAAAAGCATCTTTCTTTTGTACAGGGATCCATTTACATATTTATCTGACAATGAGTTCCACATATCACATGAGTTTATGCAGCTATACTTTTAGGATTGAGACCATTAAAGACAAACTATATGAACATAATTTAGATATTTTATTCAACTTCATGTAGTCAAAGAAACTACAAAATGATATCACAGAAGGCTACTGGAAGTCTATAACACTAGTACAGTGTTTCATGTTAGATTTTGAAATGTCACATTTTTCAATGTGTAAGTTTTTTGTTAAGTATATGGAAAGCTACAGAGCGGTGTGTAATTTAATATATTAATGTAACATTATTTAACAGGTTTCATTTGACTTTATTAACACAATATGTTAATTCTATAGGGTGATGCAACACTTTTGGTCGAAGCTGCAGGTCAGTCCTCATTATCGGTCTAACTTGTTCCAATCAGTTAAACCAATTCCCGGGGTAATCTGGATGGGATGCTGCAATCAGGATTAAGTTAGTACAGCGATGCAGGATTTTCTAGTCTGCATTTTAAATCCCTGGGACGCTGCTATCAGGATTAAGTTAGTACAGCGATGCAGGATTTTCTAGTCTGCATTTTAAATCCCTGGGACGCTGCTATCAGGATTAAGTTAGTACAGCGATGCAGGATTTTCTAGTCTGCATTTAAAATCCCTGGGACGCTGCAATCAGGATTAAGTTAGTACAGCGATGCAGGATTTTCCAGTCTGCATTTTAAATCCCTGGTGCGCTGCAATTGACCTAGAGGGTTTGCAGTTGGATGCCGCTCAGGAGTCCAGGTTGTATTATTTACAGTCAGGTGCAGTGGTTGGTGGTTGCCACTAGAGTACCAGCGATGGTAGCCCTAGTGCGGGAGGATGTATACACACAGGTACATCAATACAAAAATACAAAACACTGAACAAAAACAAAGCTAATAAACAAAAGGTGTCCAAGCTCGGGCTGTGCACTTCTCCTACTGAAAGGGAGGTCCCGCAGCAGGATCCTTCTCCCTGAACAAACTGAATAAAACCAGAGGGGATTAGAATTCCCCAAAATGAATCCCTTTTCTATATACATCTGATCCCGGTTCAACACACGGTGATCAGTGGTAAATCAAGAAATCCCACCAAACCCTATTTATAATGAAACCAAACCCATATTCTACAGGGCAGGCCTCAGCCCTGCCACAGGTATGCTTCACAATACTCTATTTCATTTACCTGGCTTGCACACTCTGCTTTTACCATGACATTCCCACAAGACACCACCTCAAAATAGAATTTAAAGTACGATCGAATCTTTCACTCTAACTGTCCCCAAACCAGATGGATAATCAGCAGCATGTTTAATAAAGCACCAGCAATAATACTTACATATCAGTGCAGCGAGTTCACAAGCCTGCATTCTGTCTGGAGATGTTTTCAAAGATGAGCTCAGTGTAGAAACTTCACAGTTTTGAAGTTGTAAACATACAGGTTCCTCCCTCTACGCCTATTTATTGAATGACCACAAACCTCTTTCCTATATGTCTGATTCTGTCATCTGATAGAACATTAGCCACGTGATCTCATTTCAGGGAATATTTATTTTTACACTTAGCATCTAACAACTTCCTCATTATATTTAAGTAGTTAAAATTACGATAACCAACTAGCTGCTGGAAAACAGAAACACTTTAATCAAAACTGGTGAAAGCAGCGCTGTTCAAATGAGTGGATTGAAGCACTTCTCTACACACAGTGCTGAGGGGATGGAATGGGTTTCCTGTTCAAATGAGTGGATTGAAGCACTTCTCTACACACAGTGCTGAGGGGATGGAATGGGTTTCCTGTTCAAATGAGTGGATTGAAGCACTTCTCTACACACAGTGCTGAGGGGATGGAATGGGTTTCCTGTTCAAATGAGTGGATTGAAGCACTTCTCTACACACAGTGCTGAGGGGATGGAATGGGTTTCCTGTTCAAATGAGTGGATTGAAGCACTTCTCTACACACAGTGCTGAGGGGATGGAATGGGTTTCCTGTTCAAATGAGTGGATTGAAGCACTTCTCTACACACAGTGCTGAGGGGATGGAATGGGTTTCCTGTTCAAATGAGTGGATTGAAGCACTTCTCTACTACACACAGTGCTGAGGGGATGGAATGGGTTTCCTGTTCAAATGAGTGGATTGAAGCACTTCTCTACACACAGTGCTGAGGGGATGGAATGGGATTCCTGTTCAAATGAGTGGATTGAAGCACTTCTCTACACACAGTGCTGAGGGGATGGAATGGGTTTCCTGTTCAAATGAGTGGATTGAAGCACTTCTCTACACACAGTGCTGAGGGGATGGAATGGGTTTCCTGTTCAAATGAGTGGATTGAAGCACTTCTCTACACACAGTGCTGAGGGGATGGAATGGGTTTCCTGTTCAAATGAGTGGATTGAAGCACTTCTCTACACACAGTGCTGAGGGGATGGAATGGGATTCCTGTTCAAATGAGTGGATTGAAGCACTTCTCTACACACAGTGCTGAGGGGATGGAATGGGTTTCCTGTTCAAATGAGTGGATTGAAGCACTTCTCTACACACAGTGCTGAGGGGATGGAATGGGTTTCCTGTTCAAATGAGTGGAGTGAAGCTTCTCTACACACAGTGCTGAGGGGATGGAATGGGTTTCCTGTTCAAATGAGTGGATTGAAGCACTTCTCTACACACAGTGCTGAGGGGATGGAATGGGTTTCCATGTTGTTGATTCTGAATCACTGGGATCCTTTAAGACCTGATAAAATATTGGGATCAACCAGCTAGTAGGGACTGGAGGAGCACTGATGGGCTGAATGGCCTCCTCTTATTTTCTTATAAATGTTTTAAATACAGGTTGAAAAAACAAATGGAATATTAAACACACACACACACACACACGCACTGACACACACACATTCCTATATTTGTGTTTTCTTCTCATTGACTCTCACTATATTTTCATTTACTATTTCTAACTCCAGTCACACAAAACTCCACAAAGGGTGAAAATCAACAACAAACTAAATATTTTGGTACTTATTTATTTATTATTTATTTATTTATTTATTTATTTTGAAGGCATATTTAGTTCTTAAAAAGATAGTTTACAAAGTGGGGACGTTGTTTTTTCTATCTTTGTGGGGACATTTTCTCAAATTTTGTCTGCACATTGATACTAATGCCTGCCCCCTCCACACACACACATTTTTACAGTTCCTACAGAGTCCAAAGCTATATATATGATGGCAAGACATTAAACTGACACTTTAGATTATTATTTAGAGGAGATGTTAATGTTAAGATCTTCAATCCCTGTGAACGGGGCGGGACATCCCTGGACAAGAGATGCTGCAACTCAGAGGATTCAGAAAGCTTGAACTCGCACAGCTTTAGATGATGAATTCAATACTTCAGTGGGGTTCTTTAACAGCACTGCAGAAAAGTGTCTCACATGCAGAACTTCATCTCTTGAGTTACAAGATCAAGTTAAAGCTTTAGAACAGGGCCCTTCAGCTAGACAAACCCTCACAGTGACAAACTCTAACATAAACACTCACACTGCACCTGCTCTGTGGATGCATGGAGATGCACTATAAAGAAATCATTGCAATACTAGATTAGTAACACACATCTACTAGAGACACACATCTACATGAACTAGACAAACCCTCACAGTGACACACTGTAACATAAACACTCACACTGCACCTGCTCTGTGGATGCATGGAGATGCACTATAAAGAAATCATTGCAATACTAGATTAGTAACAGACATCTACTAGAGACACACATCTACATGAACTAGACAAACCCTCACAGTGACACACTGTAACATAAACACTCACACTGCACCTGATCTGTGGATACATGGAGATGCACTATAAAGAAATCATTGCAATACTAGATTAGTAACACACATCTACTAGAGACACACATCTACATGAACTAGACAAACCCTCACAGTGACACACTGTAACATAAACACTCACACTGCACCTGCTCTGTGGATGCATGGAGATGCACTATAAAGAAATCATTGCAATACTAGATTAGTAAATAACACACATCTACTAGAGACACACATCTACATGAACTAGACAAACCCTCACAGTGACACACTGTAACATAAACACTCACACTGCACCTGCTCTGTGGATGCATGGAGATGCACTATAAAGAAATCATTGCAATACTAGATTAGTAACACACATCTACTAGAGACACACATCTACATGAACTAGACAAACCCTCACAGTGACACACTGTAACATAAACACTCACACTGCACCTGCTCTGTGGATGCATGGAGATGCACTATAAAGAAATCATTGCAATACTAGATTAGTAACACACATCTACTAGAGACACACATCTACATGAACTAGACAAACCCTCACAGTGACACACTGTAACATAAACACTCACACTGCACCTGCTCTGTGGATGCATGGAGATGCACTATAAAGAAATCATTGCAATACTAGATTAGTAACACACATCTACTAGAGACACACATCTACATGAACTAGACAAACCCTCCCCCTCACAGTGACACACTGTAACATAAACACTCACACTGCACCTGCTCTGTGGATACATGGAGATGCACTATAAAGAAATCATTGCAATACTAGATTAGTAACACACATCAACTAGAGACACACATCTACATGAACTAGACAAACCCTCACAGTGACACACTGTAACATAAACACTCACACTGCACCTGCTCTGTGGATACATGGAGATGCACTATAAAGAAATCATTGCAATACTAGATTAGTAACACATATCTACTAGAGACACACATCTACATGAACTAGACAAACCCTCCCCCTCACAGTGACACACTGTAACATAAACACTCACACTGCACCTGCTCTGTGGATACACGGAGATGCACTATAAAGAAATCATTGCAATGCTATATTAGTAACATACGTCCCCAGCCATAGTTGTAAAATCAAGACAAGTCTGATCAGTCTGACCTGCATCCAGTGAATGTGCACAATGTGAATGTGACAGACAGACATCTCTTCATATTCCCAGATTCTGGTTCTCTTATATGACTCTGTGGCAGAGTGTCCCGCCCCTTTGTTTATTTATTTATTATTTGTATTTGTATTTTGTTATTTGTATTTATATGTTAAAAACCTCATGAGGATGCGTGGCTGATAAGCTACTGATTATTTAACTAGCTGACAGTCATGCATCCTTACTAAACTCGTGCAGACTGTGGCCGAGGGGTAATAAGATAATTAACAGCTAGTTAACCCCTCAGCCAGAGTATAAGAACCTGCAGCTGTCCGTGCTCGGAGGAGAGTGTACAGAGGAGAGTACGGGGAGCGGAGAGAGAAACAGATCTTTGTTTAATTATTTTCTAAGGCGCAGAGCAGAACCCCTGAGAGCAGAACCCCTGATTGAGGGCATGTTTGGTATGAAGCTGCTCAGCTCAATCTCCCCTTTTCAGAATCCCCTCTTGTCAGTTTAACAGGGGGTGCAGGGGCTGCATTTCAGTATTCAGGCTCAATTTAAACCCTGCCTGCCTTCACTTCCTCTCACTAACCACAGACACGTATTTCCTGCTCAGAAATGAACACAGAGCTGACTGACCACAGAAAAGGAGAAGTGTGTTCAGATGGGCACATTAAAATGACTGCAGCATCAGAATATATATATATATACTGGGTGAGGAGGTGATTTAACTCTAGTCATTACCATTGCAGGCATGGAGATTACACACACAGAGCAATGAACTGGGTGAGGAGGTGATTGAACTCTAGTCATTACCATTGCAGGCATGGAGATTACACACACAGAGCAATGAACTGGGTGAGGAGGTGATTGAACTCTAGTCATTACCATTGCAGGCATGGAGATTACACACACAGAGCAATGAACTGGGTGAGGAGGTGATTGAACTCTAGTCATTACTATTGCAGGCATGGAGATTACACATACAGAGCAATGAACTTTATGATTTACAAAGAAAAGAAAGAATAAGATTTTTAGAAGTTACATTTTTTTGATGAGAGGAAATTACGTTTCACAAAACAACAAAGATGTTGCTTCAATCAGCCATCATCTTATTATACATTTTCCCATTAGTATCACAGTAGAACGCTTATCATTTAAAAAGATAAATGGGTTAAACATAATAATCTATTTGAAGACTTACAAACTAAACACACATGTTTGTCTACATTCACTTTATTATGCAGCAGTTTAAACTAAGAATTAAAGAATGCTTTATATTGTGGTAAAAATACCCAATCATTTCAGTATTGTATCACAAAAATATCAGTAATTCTGTTTGAAATGTCTAGGCCCGCCCCTTTTTACTGAACTCATTCAAGCAGGAATGTACATTATCGACCAATGCAGCCTAAGGGGTACAATGTAAAAGCGGTACAGTGTTTTGGTGCCACCTACTGGATACATCGAAGCATTTCAATTTTAACGTTTGTAACTTTATAAGGGCTACAACCTAACGCCACTCAGATATAATATTGGTGCTTATTAATAAAACCTAAGAGATGTCTCGTCATGTTTTAATAAATAAACATTTTCTGCAATGAACACATTCTGTAGGCTGCTTATTCACCTTCACTCGTGTTGCTTCTCCTGAATGAATACACTTGGTACAGACCGGGGACAACAACTACAGACCCAAATACAGCTTTACAGAAAGTACTGTTGGGCGCAGTAATATAAATGCAGAGTATTGTATGAGAATATTTACCTTTGTTTCCAATCCTCGCAGTCATAAGCAGTTAAACTACTAAAACATTTTAAAAAATACTGTAATTGGCCTGCTTAATACAAACCTCTCATTCTCTGACATATATGATCTGATTTCATTATTCATTCAATACATTTAGTTTATTAGCCTGCTCTGTCACTCCACTGGGTAGTTATTCATATAATAAAAAGCATTTCATTCAAAGAGCTTTAGTTTTCTAACGCCTCTCAGGTTTTTCTTGTGGAATGGGACGCTTTTTAATCACAATAAGACACCTCAGGACATCTTTCCAAAGCTTTTACGCCAGTCTTTAATTATCTCCTATTTATTTTAAAGAGGTAAACCACCTGTTCATTTTACAAAACTAGAACCAAACAGCTGAGTAATACACTGTATTTCAAGTCCTCTTCAGCGCTCTCAGTGTGTTTAGTTTTTCATGTTGTAACATTAACATGATGTTTTGTCCTTTTTAAAATCAATAGCAGTTAATTAAAGCCTGGAGGAAGCACTTTGATAATGCGGCCCCTCGAGTCTCACAGAGCAGCGCACTCCTTGGCGTGTCTCATTGCTGATGACTCTTCTGCTGCTGTGGAGGCGGTGTTATGGCAAATTTTGCCCCCCTGCCAAATTTGTCCCCCCCTGAGTCATGTGACATATCAGCGTACGAGTCACGTGACGATTAAGTTTCGCGATGGGAAGAGAGGATAGGGTAAAACATCTCGGCGTTTTACTGACTGAAAGTTACGTTTGCTTTTTTATTGGCATTTATTCGTATTATATTTTTTTTTTTTATATTTATCAATGTTTTTTGTATCATAAATGGTTGTATTTTATTTGATTGCTCTTCACGTGATTACATAATAGCTTTTACAGTAAATATAAAATACATTAAATATTGTTTAATTATATATATATGCTAATAAATAATAATAATAAAGTAGAACAGCTTAAATGATCACAACTGTAACGCAAACGTTATATTAAAATTGTAACTTTTCAAATAAACAAAATGTTTATAACAAACAATAAGTTAGAAGTATAGTCTGGTAGGTAGTCATGTTGATGTTTATAGTCTTGCTGTACTTATGGATCACAATCAGGGAGTTGTCATGATTACACATACAGTTGCAGACAAAATCATTGACACCCTTAACTAAAGATCATTCAAGACTCTTTTTATTTTTTTATTTGAATTGTTGTCAAATGTGGTTACCATTAAGGTCGCGTATAAGCCTTTTGTGTTTAGATGACTGTATAGTTATTTCATACACTGCTATACCAGATGTTTCTTTAAATCCTTGGATTTTTGCGAGCTGCTCGAACAGTTCTTTATGCTATAGTCGTAATTTTCCTGGGACGTCCACTTCTTTCCATCGTTTCAGTTGAATTAGTCTTCAAATACTTCTTGATTATTGTGGATTTTTGTATTACGATTTTTTTATCCACAACGCTCTTTATCAATTCCCCTTCTGCTGTAGTAGTTACTGTAACAAGTGCTTTTCTCACATCTAGATCCAACTCCTTTGTTTTGACCATGCTGTGCTGAGTGCACAAACTATTTTGCTTCAGTTTCTGTGCGTGTTTTACAGCTAATGTTTTTTTTTTTTTTATAATATTGCTAAATTGATAAGTAGTGGTTTCTAATTGATTAATAGTGACTAACTCAATTAAGACTAACCTTAACTTACAGACTTTAATTGAAAATGTGCCAATAAGTTTGTGATCAACAAATATTGTTATTTACTCCAATAAGGCAGTATGATTAATATAGGTTATACAGTAGCTTCAGTGTATATTGTGAGAAATATTTAGGGAATGTCAAAAATTAAAGGAATTAACAGGTCAAAATGTTTAATATTTAGCATTATTCATGCATGGTCTTGCACTAAATCTGCAAAAAAATTCTCTTAGTTTAACCATATAACTTGTAATAAAAAAATGAAGTAATACACTCTCATTGTATGTGTTGCCACTTCCTACAGTGTTTGTCAGATCATTGGCATCATCCTGGAATGAAGCGTGTCATTTCTCAAAGCAGGTCTGCAGATTGGTTGTTGTTCCTTTGTTATCAGTAATAAGAATGTTTCTTCCATAACTTCGAACACTCAAAAGTACAAATTTGGAACTAGAAGCAATGTGATTGTTAATCACTACATATTCTCCCTGACTTTAGTGTGTATAATTCAGGCTCTTAACTAATGAAGCATAGAGGATGTCAGATTTGTGTAAATGCTAGAGTAGAAGTCAATCTAGATCCGAGTTGTCCAGTCTTAGTGCTGGTGAACCCTTAACAGAGCACTGCATGGCGAGCAGAAATCTGAACTCAATCATTTTAGTGAGTTGTGTATCAGTTGTTGTGGTCAGAACCAGAAAGACATTCACAAAAAAGACACAACATGTTGAAAAATGTAACAAACTTTATTTTCTGTATTCTTCACAATAAAACATGATCAGTACATGATCAGGTTGCATATTTCCATTGTAAAGTGCTATCCAGGACTTAATGCGAAAAAAAAAAAAAAGCTATACTGTAGGTCAGCTTTGGTAAAAAGCCCCCTCACCACGTTGAAATTGAAGCATTACATGTACATGTAAAATGTGAAGTTGTTTATTACTTCAGAATTACATTTACTGTACTTTTATATCATGTTACACCCACCTTATTTGGCACAATCTCACTTAAATACAATGAATCAACCCCTCCCCAGCTGGTTCACAATAACTACATTAAACAAGGTGGGTGTTAGAACTGACATCCAGTTTACTTTTGATATCTCTGCCCCAGAAATACTCAAGTCAGGCAGTAATTCAGTAGCTCAGAAACTAAGACTACCATACCAATTAAAAATGAAAGTGCAAAAGCATCTGCAATATTTCTCCAAATAAAAACGTCTCAATACAGAATCAGGGTCTCCTGAAAAAAAAAAAGTCTTCAAAATAAGTAGTTTGTGTGCTCATGAAAAATAAACACTGAAGACAATGAGCCTTATTAACAATGCCCTACTGTACATATGTAAATAGCTATAAATTATGGTAAAGTTGTTTGACAGGCATTACCAAATTTTAGTGTTAGTATAATATACTAAGCTGGAATGCTTAGTATAAAATGTTCAGAAAAACGTATAGTAAAAAACAAAATAATAAATCTGTTTCACCTTTACTTACCATACTTACCCATGTGTGTAACTCTGCAAATGCAGCACATATACTCCTCCATACTGATGAGGTCATCTGGCTGTAGATCTTCACACTGGTCATGGAACCATTCGCCACACCTCCCGCATTCCACCATCAGCTCCAGTGCAATCCTGTATGGTCTCCTGCATGTGCAGTAGACCTCCACATCACAGAAATGTACCTCTGGGAGGGGGGTTCTCTCACAGCTCGGGAAAGGAGTAAGAGATCCATCTACAAAACAAGAAAAAAGATGATCACGCATTTGCTTTTGATCATAACATAACTTACCTGGATCTCCACCCATGCAGAGTGTGAGGCTGTTTGCGATGGTAAACAGTCCACAGTCACTCCATCCCTGCTGCTGCTGTACATGTGGCCACCCGATCCAAACTGTCTTTCCACTGTACTGCAGCAGTGATACGACCTGGGAACAGAAATCATGCTTATTATTAATTCCCAAAGAGTCATACACATTTAAAGTACCTTCCTCACAGCCTATGTTACTTACCGTGACCCAGTGATTGCCAAACACATTAAGAATCTGTACAAATCCCTGAGCCGGTGAGCTGAAGGAAGTCAGCTGTGTCAGGCTGGTGACAGCATACAAACCTCCAACCTGTGGGTACTGTCTACGTAGCAGAGCCTGGCTGTGGTCCATCACCTCATCATCCAGCCACGTGTTTTGTCCCAGCACAATGTTCTGGATGCTTCCAAGGTTCCCCAGCAGTAACGGTGGTGCTGGCTGTCCCTGCTGAACCCCCATCAGCACAGTGTCATCCATCTGGCAAGTCACCTGTGTGGAATCATAAGATTTATTTATGGACTACAAGTGAAATACTGTAAAACTTTCAAGTGCATATTCTATTAATATAAACAGTAAAAACGTATGGTTTCTAATGTCTACAACACTATGTCACCATGAACCATCCAATTGCCGGGCTACAATGTTTGTTTATTTTTGCTTAATGCTCATCAGTGAACAATCAAATGAGTATTTAGTATCTTGGTGTTACCTGGCAGGTGTTTTCTTTCAGTCCATGTGACACCACCTCTTCCTCTTCCTGATGGGATGACATGTCCATCAGGCACGTGTCCTCTGGGTGGTTAGTCTCCACAGACTGAGTGGACACCTTCAGGTGGGTGTTGTTTCTCGCTGTAAGCAAAAATAAGATAAATTATATAATGTTGCAGCCGGCAGGGGCTACATTATTTTGCTTGTTTTCTTTTTGATGGTGTGGGGCACTAGGCACTCGGCTCAGGGGTGTGTGGACAAGGGGGGGGGGTTGCCCCAGAATTAGGAGTTATTTGTTTTATTGTTGTGTTTTGGAGCGGATCGCTCTGTTGGCCTGCGAGAAAGAAATAAAAAAAATGTCACTTCTTTTGAGCGCCAGCCTATACCCCTTCATTCTCCAAACCTGCAACAATATGTATATGCAAAGGCTAATAAACATAGGAATAATTGCCAAGTTGTAGCATGGTTAAAGGTAACATACAGACCCGTTCTGAATGGCTTGACACTCGCGTAGGGGGGCTGCATTTTTAGCTTCTTGCCATCTAGGGACTCCAGCTTCACAAGGTTTTCATGACTTCAGTTACCCTTCATTGAAAAATTACATTTACACATAAACACATACATATTTAGCTAGTTAAGAAACAGTATATATTCACACCCTGCTAAACTTGCATGTTGAATGTTTAAAAAAAATAGAGAGAAATGTAAACTTAATCTTTCCAGAGTACCTGTAAGGACCAAGCCAGTTCTGTTCCAGCTTAGATCCTAGGCGTCCAGTCTTCCGCTCATTCTTCTTCAGGACCTCCATGCCCACTTTGATCCTGAAGCACATCCGGCTCCGATACTGCTTCTTCTGCATCTCCTGCGCCTTCTCCACTTGCATCTTTACCTGTTATTAAAATGATAAAGGAATAGAAATGTAAAGGTGCATTACTAAGTTATTAAATAACAAAGTATGAAGCAGACAAAAAACAACAACAACAAAAAATAAACCCTACCATCTGGAATACCTCTTCATCCTTTGCAGCCCTGGCCTCCAGATACTCCTGTATCTGTTCTTCAGTTGGGGGAAGTGGTGCCACTGAGTCTATGTCATCAGGGTTGATCTGCAAAGACATACGAATACCTAAAATTATCAACAATAAAACAACCACAAAACATTGCTTAAGGTTCATTTAAACTGTGTACCTCACATGCCAGCCTTGCTTGTCTGCCGTACATCAGGAAGAATGGGGTCTGTATTGTTGAAGCCTGAACGCTGGTGTTGTGGACAAACACAATAGCCTCTAGGCTGTCCTCCCACCTCTCTTGCTTTCCGGACAGAGTTTTCCCAGTAGCTCTCTTGATGGTCTGGTTGGTCCTCTCATCAAGACCATTCGTCTGGGGATGGTATGCAGAGCTAATTCGATGCCGGATGCCCCAATTCTGGAAAAGAGTCTGGTTAACCTGATAATGGTAGAAATAGTTAGAAATCAAGAAATGTACAAAACACTGAAAATAAATCATTTTAAATTGCAAATATTAGTAAACAAGGAACTGTAATTAATTAACTAATTTATAAAAGGCAGAAAATTACTCAAAATCAAGTAAAACATTTTATGGAAGAAAATATGTATTAAAAAAAAACCTACAATTGAACACTTACCAGCTGTTTGACTTATTCATCATAACCAGTTTTTACCTATAGACTTTGATATTTTCATCTCACCTTGTTCCAAAATTCCCCACCCTGGTCTGTCAAGACAATCTCTGGTGCTCCATGGTGGTCGAACAGGGTTGCAAGAGCTGATGCAGTGCAAGCAGCTGACTTGTCTTTAATGGGGATGGCCTCAGTCCACTTCATGAAGAAATCAGTAGCAGTCAAGCAGTAGTGGTTTCCTCCCTTTGATGGCTGGAATGGTCCAATGAGATCAACACCTAAAACAAATTAAAATGATATCAACAATTAAGGAGGATTTGGTTAATAGTATATATAATAAAGCTCTGTATCAATGCACTACATTAGCAAGTTCAATTATACAAATAGGAATGAGACCACATTTTTTCCTCTATACACTATTTACTTGTAAGACAGCAGTATATGGACCTAAACAGTGCCCAATAAAGCCACTTAACATGCTGTATTCTCCATGTTTTCTTCTGTACCGCTACCTAAATGTAATTCTATCATCCAGATAAGTAACAGCATTTGAAAATGTCATTAGATAACAACTTTATGGCATTTTTTTTTAGATTAATTGCCAGGGATGGGGCACTCTTTTTTTTTTGGGGGGGGCAGTCATTGTTGTCAATGGGTGTTTCATCTTTTTGTACTGGAAATTGTCCTGATGCACCTATCTGTACCAAACATAGCAGATTTCCACCCCCTGTGGACGACACATTAATCACATTACAGATGGATGTCATGTGACAATGTGACACTTGCTCTAATTAGTCTGTAAACTGCAACCTGTTGTCAAATGATGTTTTGTGAGCACGTGCTTACAATCTGTTTAACTGGCTATCAAGAAAGTTTGTTACCAGACTAAGCTCTTAGTTTTCTACATATTACAGACTACATTTAAATTCTGTATGTTCTTCCATTCTTTGTGTGACCTCACTATAAAAGTTTAATGATGTCATACTCACCGATCATGTACCATGGAGAAACAACTTTGATTGGCTTCAGTTCTGGGGCAACAGTCTTCACCCTCTCAAATCTCTGGCATGCTTCACAATTCAGGATCTTAAGGGAAACAGTAATGATGAAACAAGTAATACTTAAATCATGAATGGAAAAGCGACAAGAAGCAAAAAAATTAGGTTTTTAAAAAATAAAAAAGTACCCATTGCTCCACGTCCTTTACAATCCCTTTCCAGTAAAATCGTTGATTGATTTTTCCCCCATCATTCTCTTGATCCCAAAGTGTCCTCATGTGAACTTCATTGAGAATGGCAGTCTTCTCCTCTTCATCGGTCACAACCCTACGGAGATACTACAGTAAATACTTCAATGAGTGGAGGTTTTTAAATGAATGTTTTTAAAAAGAATGAGCTAAAACCTATTCAAAAGAATCAGAACCACTGACAATACTGATGTGGAAAACTGTCTCTGCCCTTTATAATGGTCATTTCTTAGACTCTTAAGTTACATAATTTAAATATATATATATATATATATATATATATATATATATATATATATATATATATATATATATATTCTTTAATACAAATTCTGTTTTCTGGTACTCACATTTCTGCTATTAGTTAGAGAGATGTTTTAATCTTTTAAACCTTTTCTTTCATATATATATATATATATATATATTACACACACACGTTTATCATTTATTTAAATGTCAATGTTCATCTTCACAAATACAGGACGGCTTCAATAACTTAATGTATTAATATTAATTTTCGATATTTATTTATTTTTTTACCTTTCAAAGCGAATGTACTGGCTTTCTTTCTGATACCCCTCTTCTCTTTGGTGGCTTTTTCAGGATACTCACCTGTGCTGAGGTAACGATATACCGCTCTCAAGTGATCCATATCGATTGATAAATGTAGTTTTCTGAGGGGGAAAAAACACAGTATTACAAATTTGTATTGTAAAAAGAGAAAAGATTTGATTACAATTGTATGAAGGCGCCAACGAACTCCAACTGTCAGTGTCAAGATTTGTGGAGCAAAAGCAGTGACGCGCATAGCAACAGAACGCTGACATGTCACATGACCCGGGGGGGCAAAATGGCAGGGGAAATTGACATGACACCGCCTCCACAGCAGCAGAAGAGTCATCAGCAATGAGACACGCCAAGGAGTGCGCTGCTCTGTGAGACTCGAGGGGCCGCATTATCAAAGCGCTTCCTCCAGGCTTTAAATTAACTGCTATTGATTTTAAAAGGACAAACATCATGTTAATGTTACAACATGAAAAACTAAACACACTGAGAGTGCTGAAGAGGGCTTCAAATACAGTGTACTACTCAGCTGTGTGGTTCTAGTTTTGTAAAATGAACAGATGGGTTACCTCTTTAAAATAAATAGGAGTTAATTAAAGACTGGTGTAAAAGCTTTGAAAAGATGTCCTGAGGTGTCTTATTGTGATTAAAAAGCGTCCTATTCCACAAGAAAAACCTGAGAGGCGTTAGAAAACTAAAGCTCTTTGAATGAAATGCTTTTTATTATATGAATAACTACCCAGTGGAGTGACAGAGCAGGTTAATAAACTAAATGTATTGAATGAATAATGAAATCAGATCATATATGTCAGAGAGTGAGAGGTTTGTATTAAACAGTCCAATTACAGTATTTTTAAAATGTTTTAGTAGTTTAACTGCTTATGACTGCGCAGATTGGAAACAAAGGTAAATATTCTCATACAATACTCTGCATTTATATTACTGCGCCCAACAGTACTTTCTGTAAAGCTGTATTTGGGTCTGTAGTTGTTGTGCCCGGTCTGTACCAAGTGTATTCATTCAGGAGAAGCAGAGTCTTCAGTGACACAAGTGGAGGGGCAGCACAGGGACGTTACAATGAGGGGCACATTGTAGTTATTTATTTTAAATTGTTTTAAATGCTTCAACACTATTGTATAGTACTTTAGATAGTATATGTTTACATATATATATTCGAATTGGGATTAGTTTCTGTTTAAGGAATGTGATCATCAGAAATACTGTAACAGCAAATAAGCAGCCTACAGAATGTGTGCATTGCAGAAAGCGTTTATTATTAAAACATGACGAGACAGCTCTCAGGTTTTATTAATAAGCACTAGTATTCTATCCGAGTGACAAGTTACAAGTTAAATTGCAACAAAACCGTCAAAATGTGTTTCAATGTATCCAGTAGGTGGCACCAAAACACTGTTCAGCTCTTACATTGTACCGCTGAGACTGCATTGGTCGATAATGTACATTCCTCCTTGAATGAGTTCACTAAAAAGGGGCGGGCCTAGATATTTCAAACAGAATTACTGATATTTTTGTGATACAATACTGAAATGATTGGGTATTTTTACCACAATATAAAATATTCTTTAATTCTTAGTTTAAACTGCTGCATAATAAAGTGAATGTACACAAACATTTGTGTTTAGTTTTTAAGTCTTCTAATAATTAGATTATTATGTTTAACCCATTTATCTTTTTAAATGATACCTTCAGTGTTCTACTGTGATACTAATGGGAAAATGTGTAATAAGATGATGGCTGATTGAAGCAACATCTTTGTTGTTTTGTGAAACGTAATTTCCTCTCATCAAAAAAATGTAACTTCTAAGAATCTTCTTCTTTCTTTTCTTTGTCAATCATAAAGTTCATTGCTCTGTGTGTGTAATCTCCATGCCTGCAATGGTAATGACTAGAGTTAAATCACCTCCTCACCCAGTTCATTGCTCTGTGTGTGTAATCTCCATGTCTGCAATGGTAATGACTAGAGTTCAATCACCTCCTCACCCAGTTCATTGCTCTGTGTGTGTAATCTCCATGTCTGCAATGGTAATGACTAGAGTTAAATCACCTCCTCACCCAGTTCATTGCTCTGTGTGTGTAATCTCCATGCCTGCAATGGTAATGACTAGAGTTCAATCACCTCCTCACCCAGTTCATTGCTCTGTGTGTGTAATCTCCATGCCTGCAATGGTAATGACTAGAGTTCAATCACCTCCTCACCCAGTTCATTGCTCTGTGTGTGTAATCTCCATGCCTGCAATGGTAATGACTAGAGTTCAATCACCTCCTCACCCAGTTCTTGCTCTGTGTGTGTAATCTCCATGCCTGCAATGGTAATGACTAGAGTTCAATCACCTCCTCACCCAGTTCATTGCTCTGTGTGTGTAATCTCCATGCCTGCAATGGTAATGACTAGAGTTAAATCACCTCCTCACCCAGTTCATTGCTTGTGTGTGTAATCTCCATGCCTGCAATGGTAATGACTAGAGTTAAATCACCTCCTCACCCAGTTCATTGCTCTGTGTGTGTAATCTCCATGCCTGCAATGGTAATGACTAGAGTTCAATCACCTCCTCACCCAGTTCATTGCGCTGTGTGTGTAATCTCCATGCCTGCAATGGTAATGACTAGAGTTAAATCACCTCCTCACCCAGTTCATTGCTCTGGGTGTGTAATCTCCATGCCTGCAATGGTAATGACTAGAGTTAAATCACCTCCTCACCCAGTTCATTGCTCTGTGTGTGTAATCTCCATGCCTGCAATGGTAATGACTAGAGTTAAATCCTAGTGGTCAGGTGTAACCCCTTTTCATTCTCTTTTATTTAAAATATATTCTGATGCTGCAGTTATTTTAATGTGCCCAGCAAAAGTGCATGTAAAGAGTGTGTGTAAATACAGAGTTTACTGTAGATTGATCTCTAGATAGATCTGTATTATAGATACAAAGTGGAGCTCACAGTGCTGTTCACTGCAGATGAGTGTGTGTAAATACAGGGTTTACTGTAGATTGATCTCTAGATAGATCTGTATTATAGATTCAAAGTGGAGCTCACAGTGCTGTTCACTGCAGATGAGTGTGTTTAAATACAGGGTTTATTGTAGATGCAGATCTCTAGATAGATCTGTATTATAGATACAAAGTGGAGCTCACAGTGCTGTTCACTGCAGAGGTCATCTCAAAAACAAAACACACTTCTCCTTTTCTGTGGTCAGTCAGCTCTGTGTTCATTTCTGAGCAGGAAATACGTGTCTGTGGTTAGTGAGAGGAAGTGAAGGCAGGCAGGGTTTAAATTGAGCCTGAAAACTGGAATGCAGCCCTGCACCCCCTGTTAAACTGACAAGAGGGGATTCTGAAAAGGGGAGATTGAGCTGAGCAGCTTGATAACAAACATGCCAGTCAATCAGCTTTAGAGGACAGGGTCTGCTCTGCTTCTTAGAAAATAATTAAACAAAGATCTGTTATAAAGCTGTGGTATAATCAAAAACAATTCATGTGAAAATCAGGGTAACATTGAAGCAGGATTTCACTCTAACTATTCTCCTGTTGAATGCAAACCTACAAGTGTTGTGTTCTGTGTGTCTCTGCTCTGGGGGCTCTTGCCACCCCTCAAAGACTTAGCCGCTGTAGAGCCTCACCCCTCTGAGGGAGACTCCCTGCTGGGACAGAGGGGGACCCCCTGGACAAACAGTCACTTCAATCCAGCCTGAAGCTGCCCCTGCCTCGTGCATCATTGCAGGCAGCCTCCAAAAGAGATGTCACAGACTGGCTGGGCAGTGAGACATGGTTCTAGTGGCAGAGTGGGGGAGCTCACAGGTAGCTCACATTACCACTGCTCATGCTATCCAAGCTCTCTGGATTAAAAACCTCCAGTGATGCCAACCCAGCAGCTTCATGAGCACCAAAATAAAAGTGTAGAAATATAAACTGAACGTTTATTTTAGTATCAAAGCCTTTGCATAATGAGGGAGTTTCAATGTCGTGATGGCCTTTGTTTAACTGTCCCTGCAAGTACTTCCCCTCTCCAGTGTCAAGATGACTTGTGTCTGTCAGCACAAGCACAGCAGTGATGCTCTTTTCAGGCTCTTCTATCTGGCCCGACCCCTGTTCATTCTTTAACATGTATTATCCCTGCTGGGGATGCACATCCTCATCTAAACCTTGATGATCTGAACCCCTCTGTGATCCAAGCAGCCCCTTGTTAACCTGTCTTGTTGTGTGCTGTGCTCTTCTGCCCTGTCGTCATTGAAATGTGGTATTCAGCCCTCAATCTCAGGTATTTACAGTACAGTTCAGTACAATATGTATTTAAAGATAAAGAGGTATCATATATTTTATTGGAAGTCATATAAACAATTTCAGAGTTTTAATTCAATTATCTGAACAATTTGATCATCTGAACACTCCCTGGTCCCTATTAGTTTTGTTAATAGAGATTTTACCTGGTTCATATTCACATTTCTATCATGAAGTGCAGTTGTGGTGACACTTGGTGAGGGTGTTCTTTAGTGTATTGAGAGAACCACAATCTGGGAATATGAAGAGATGTCTGTCTGTCACATTCACATTGTGCACATTCACTGGATGCAGGTCAGACTGATCAGACTTACTAATCTAGTATTGCAATGATTTCTTTATAGTGCATCTCCATGCATCCACAGAGCAGGTGCAGTGTGAGTGTTTATGTTACAGTGTGTCACTGTGAGGGTTTGTCTAGTTCATGTAGATGTGTGTCTCTAGTAGATGTGTGTTACTAATCTAGTATTGCAATGATTTCTTTATAGTGCATCTCCATGCATCCACAGAGCAGGTGCAGTGTGAGTGTTTGTGTTACAGTGTGTCACTGTGAGGGTTTGTCTAGTTCATGTAGATGTGTGTCTCTAGTAGATGTATGTTACTAATCTAGTATTGCAATGATTTCTTTATAGTGCATCTCCATGTATCCACAGAGCAGGTGCAGTGTGAGTGTTTATGTTACAGTGTGTCACTGTGAGGGTTTGTCTAGTTCATGTAGATGTGTGTCTCTAGTAGATGTGTGTTACTAATCTAGTATTGCAATGATTTCTTTATAGTGCATCTCCATGTATCCACAGAGCAGGTGCAGTGTGAGTGTTTATGTTACAGTGTGTCACTGTGAGGGTTTGTGTAGTTCATGTAGATCTGTGTCTCTAGTAGATGTATGTTACTAATCTAGCATTGCAATGATTTCTTTATAGTGCATCTCCATGCATCCACAGAGCAGGTGCAGTGTGAGTGTTTATGTTAGTGTGTCACTGTGAGGGTTTGTCTAGTTGAAGGGCTCTGTTCACAAAGCTTTAACTTGATCTTGTAACTCATGAGATGAAGTTGTGCATGTGAGACTCTTTTCTGCAGTGCTGTTAAAGAACCCCACTGAAGTATTGAATTCATCATCTAAAGCTGTGTGAGTTCAAGCTTTCTGAATCCTCTGAGTTGCAGCATCTCTTGTCCAGGGATGTCCTGCCCCGTTCACAGGGATTGAAGATCTTAACATTAACATCTCCTCTAAATAATAATCTAAAGTGTCAGTTTAATGCCTTGCTATCACTTCCTGTGCACCCTGCTGTGTGCTCATCCTCCAGCACTTCCTCTCACTCAACCGCAGCCCCTGAAGCCCTCCTTCACTGGACTGAATGCTATGCAGCAGCTCAGTGGCATCTGCTGCTCTGCAGACAGGAAGGGGCTTGCTCTCATGTTCTCATTTTAAAATGACAGCTTCCTAACTGCTAGGAAACATACTGTCTACCCACCCCCTCTCTCCTGTTTCATGAATTCAATGATTAACACATTGAATTGCTTAAACACGCGTTGCATTGATCAATGAGGATGATCTCATATCTCTGTGAATTGGTTCAGCCTCACTGATAAACTGCTTAGTCTGGAGAGTAAAGAAAAGTAACAGATGTATAGTTTGACATTTTAGAAATCTATACAAATATGTTGTCTATAGAATTCTATAGACTAAAAATGTGTAAAAAAATATCTTGACTGTATATGCTATATATTGCTGCTAAATAATGTTAATGATAATTATATGCTGATACATTGTAGCTACCTTCATGTGATTAGCCTACAGTACAGAAGAGAGCATTACATAAATACATACTGTATATATGGTCAAGGCTGGTCAGCGGTGAGAATAGCAAACACAGACAGAGCACCAGTTTTAAGTGAGTTTGCACACTTTATTTACAATAAAACAAAGATAGGCCACTGGCCCTTTAAGAAAACAAACAAAAGCCTCGCTCCACCAAGGAGCAATAATTACACATTTTAGTATGTCTGACTATAACTCTGCATAACAAACACACAATACCATGTGCTTATATAGCAATGTAGTGGCCATGGGCTGAATCAATCAATCATTCATTCAATCACCACCTGGCCACATGCCACACTTATATAACTAATAAAACAATTATTCACTCAAACCATTTAACAATTACACAACTAAACCTTGTGTGTGTGTGGGTGCGCACACGTGTGTGGGAAGGTTCATAGCGCTTGCTGGGTCAAAAACGTCTCCACAAGGAAGGAAAGTCTGATAAATCCTTCCTTATGAGGACACAGGCCAAGTCCTTGTAGTGTTTAAACAGATATTAACAGATATTGTTTTTAAAACGGACTAAAAAAGTGCCCAAATATTTTGTTTGTTGTGTGTGTGTTTGTTTGTTTATGTGTGTGTGTGTGTGTGTGTGTGTTTGCATTTTCACAATCAGTTTTTCAGCAGTGTTCTTGTTTTTCAGCAGCCACTTGGTTAAGAGAAGTTTTATCTTCTTAAATATAATGAAGAAGTTGTTAGATTCTAAGTGTAAAAATAAATATTCCCTGAAATGAGATCATGTGGAGATGTTCTATCAGATGACAGAATCAGACATATTAGAAATAGATTTGCAGTCATTTAATAAATAGGCACAGTGGGAGGAACCTGTATGTCTACAGCTTCAAAACAGTTGAAGTGTCTACATTGAGCTCATCTTTGAAAGTGTCTCCAGACAGAATGCAGGCTTTTGAACTCGCTGCACTGATATGTAAGTATTATTGCTGGTGCTTTATTAAACATGCTGCTGATTATCCATCTGGTTTGGGTACAGTTAGAGTGAAATATTCTGGGTTTGGAGACTCAATCGTAATTTAAATTCTATATTTTGAGGTGGTGTCTTGTGTTAATGAGTATTGTGAAACATACTGTATGCATGGTGAAGCAGGGAAGTACATGGTAAAAGCAGAGTGTGCAAGCCAGGTAAATGACAGAGAGTATTGTGAAACACACTGTATGCATGGTGAAGCAGGGAAGTGTTTCATTGCAAAAGCACAGTGTGCAAGCCAGGTAAATGACAGAGAGTATTGTGAAACACACTGTATGCATGGTGAAGCAGGGAAGTGTTTCATGGTAAAAGCAGAGTGTGCAAGCCAGGTAAATGACAGAGAGTATTGTGAAACACACTGTATGCATGGTGAAGCAGGGAAGAGTTTCATGGTAAATGAAATGGAAGTGTGGTACTGCATGGTCCATGGTAAAAGTATAGCCTAACAGGGTAAAGGACAGACAGGCATGCCAAAGAATAAAACACATGTGTGTACAAGGATTCTAAAATCGCTAAACTGATTAAGGCGTCACGATCAATTATAGGAACCTGAAAACCAGCGTGCCTGTATTTCATTCAATTATATATATATATATATATATATATATATATATATATATATATATATATATATATATATATATATATAAGAAAGATCCCAAGACTGTCAGTGTCCATGCCTGTCATTTCAACTGAAATGTTACAATTTCTGAGTATTGCTAGAAAATGTTCCTACTGTATTTATTGATTTAATTTGGTTATAATAGTTTTTATGAAAATAGAGCTTATGTTTTGTACCCAGCCTTCTCCCTGTTATACTGATCACACCCATTATTGAATTGAATTCACAACTCAAGTCTGCTTTCTTTTCAGTATGAACACTGGAATCAGTATGAATATTGAATGTATCAAAAAAGCTCTGACTGGTTTTGAACATGATTCAATATCACCACCAGTTGCTACTCAAGAATACTTTAACTGCAGCTACAGATCTGTCAGTTTCCTAAACCCCATGCGTGTGTCCAAGTTAATGAAGGATTATTATCATGTGACATTGTCTTGCTTTGTTTTTACTCTTCCCTCACCTTTACAATCATTCACAGGGTTCTTATTGAAATGACTCAAATCTTGTTTGTATTATTTGGTAAGTCTGTGTTAAGGTGCTTTGACTATGAGTTCAGGAGCTGCCTGTCATATACATATTTAATATAGGCTAGATTAGAGTGTATTTATATTATTATATACACCAGCACCAAGCAGTGCACAGCAGTGTGTTACTAACAAAACAAGAGAAGGAAACCTGATCAAAAGTGTAAGATCACTAGATGGCGCTGGCTCTTACTTCTCCCTATGTTAGCACATGTTACATGTATGTATGGCAGCACCTATAACTGATGAGCCTGGTATAACAATGGTAAAAGCATTGGAAACAGCAACATGACTGTGGTGCTTTTATAAGGGTCTAGTCCCTGACTGTCTCTTTTGTGTTTTTCAGTGCTGACTGTAGTGAGCTGCTCCAGACAGTATGAAGGTAAGAGAACAGTTTACAATGTGAACACAGTTTAAAAACAGGATTTACAATTCATGGTTGAAAAGCATGAAGCTGGTTTGAGAAATGACACTTTTCATGTTAGGTGTGTGTGTGTTGAAAATAGGCTGTGGCAATGCAGTCACAAAGTGAAGAGTAAAGATTGTCATCCTGCTTCCTGATCATCTATAAAAAAACACACTTTTCTGAAATCATCTTTCTTTTTCTTCTGTCCAATATAACAATTTAACTTTGTTAAATAAAACAATGAATGACTCCATCAAACACCATTACAGTGCCATACTGTGCTCCACCTAGAGGCTATGTGTGTATTGCTGGAATGCTTTGATAAGAATATTACATTGGCTGACTGCTGACCAATTCAACTACATACGCTTCTTGATGAATACATCCATTTGAAACAACACAGTAATGAATGTAACTCAGTTTAAATGAGTAAGAACAATTGTTAGGGTTTCCAGTGACCAGACAGGCAGTGATTTTCTCATGTTCTTTTGTAGAAGAGCTTGTATTGTTTCTAGTCTCTTAGACTTCAGTTTGGAACATGCAGATATTTCAAAGACATCACGACAGATAATGTTTCTGCTGCTTCCTGTACTTCATGTGTTGTGGTTGAACTCACATTAATGTAAAAAACAGGGGAGGAGCCAAACATCCCATCACAATAAAAGAGGGACCTGTGATGTTAGTAAAGATAATAAGAAGATGGGTTTTAAAACGCTGGTTAGTATTCATTTGTTGTCTGCTTCAGTCAGAAATGACAGAAATGCACATTGAAATCCAGATTGACCGTGGTCTGTCATATTAGATATTTAAAAAATGAATCCCTCACAGAGTACTGAGTGCAGTGCTGCCCCCTGGTGGTGACTCAGTTGCCACTTGATACTGCAGTTCAGCTACAATGAATTGAAATATCAGAATATTTCATATATTTACAGAATATAATCAGCATTTCTAACCATTTGTATTTTTTATACAGTATTTGTCAGTAATTTCACCCTTCTGTTGAAATGTCATATGCTGGTGACTCCATTGATACTGCACTCTAACTGTATCTCTCTCTCTCTCTCTCTCTCTCTCTCTCTCTCTCTCTCTCTCTGCAATAGAGATCCTAATTCTGTCATCTTCTCTGTTTATACAGAGCTGCCCCGGACTACACTCACCCTGAGCCTCCATTCCCAGAGAGATATTCATCGGGAGACAGTCACTCTGAGGTGTGGGGTTGAGGGGTTCTGCTGGCTGGAAATATCTCTGGTACAAAGACAGTGAGACACCCAGTGCTCCAGACTGCTGGCCGCAGTATAATTGGTGACAGCTACACAATCACTGCAGCTGCTGTATCTGACCAGGGCCAGTACTGCTGTCGAGGACAAAGAGGAGATCAGCCACTCTACTCACAGCTCAGTGATAAAGTGACAGTAACTGTGTCTGGTGAGTTTATTAACACAGCTGAATACAGAGCAATGCCCTCAATACAGACCTCTTATACACTGTAAGCAATATAATGTGTCTATTAATCTATACTGAGTGATAGAACACTGTTAGAGACAGAATATCTGGATGCCTTTTAAGAACAGTAATCTTCCCACTTATCTTAAACATGATTACTGAATCATTAAAAATATTT
>CM072681.1:24776342-24890585 GCA_036884735.1 Huso huso | reverse complement strand
AAATCCCTTGGTTTGAGATGTGAAATTAGTGGGGTATAATCACCCATTGAAATACAATGGATCCCCACACAGTGATCAGTTTAATAATCTGATTCAGGCTTAAAATCGCCTGAATTCATGGGAAAGGCTACTTGATGAAACAAGGTGGTTTTGGTCAGAGTTCCACAGGTTTCCAGGGAAGAAACTAAATCTTGTCAATGTGTTTTCTATGGAGCCTTCCAGGTTTCAAACGCACTGCATCACCATGTGTGTGCAGAGGAGATCTCAATGGCACAGCATGATGAGTACCTGCAGCACAGCAGTCACAACAGAGCTACAAGAGTCATGCCAGCACATATTCTATCAGCCATTGCAGCCGCTTGTAACTGATATTAAGCTCTATATTCCTACCTTGATTTGGCAGCATGAACAAAAAACCTGAAATAAAGGAAACATGTTGTAAAGGTATGATTGTTTTGCTGGAGTTGGTTTTGGTTCTGTAATTCAGTCTATCCATATGGTAAATGAACTGCAGTTGTGATACAGCAGTGCTTTGGGACTCAACAGGGTGTATTATAGAGTGTACAGCTTTTAGAGTAGCTTGAGTTCGACTGTACTGCAATTACAGTCTAGCTGCACTATAAACTACTGTAAGTCATAACACACACACACATATATATATATTAAACTTAAGTTAAGTTAAATTGAAGTTTCATTTCAATTAATTACAAATGCAATTATGCAATTTTTCATTGACACTTATTACTACCCATTCCTGAAAGATATTTTTTAATTCTTTTTTTTACACATGTTCATGGTTCCGTTGCATCATTAGTGTTTTTTTCTATTTAAAAGTTGGGAGTGGAGCATATTTCTAATCACAATGTGAGAATAGTTGATGTTTGTACATGGAAATGTAATCTATTGACACAACACAGTTGGAATGTTGATATGTTAATATAAACAAGGAAACGGACAAGGTGACACAAAATTCAATTGGCTTTGATTTAATGCATGCCTCTGGCTGCAGTAAGTTCTCTAAGCCTTTAAAATGCTGGAAAGCTCTGTAATGGAACCAAAGCTTAGTAATTCCAGCCCATCCTACATGACTGCTGTGAGGTCTGTGTTTTGTATCATTCAGTATTATAACAAAGGAAATACTAACATAAATGGCATAACTTAAAATGACAAAGGTTTCTAATAGAAGTCAAAGACATATCTAAAAGATATTCAATGAAAAGAACTAGATCCAATGTTTGTCCTTGAATGTATTAAGATTGTTTTTAGTATTTCTAAACGCATCACTATTAAGTCTTTGACAAACGTTTTGAATTACATATTTCTCAAAGTCTGAAATGCAGTCTTCAATCAGCCTCTAACCAGTAAGTTCAGAGTGTGAGTCTCACCTTTGGTCTTGTATCGTAGAACAGCAATAGTGTGACAGGAAAAAAAAAATCAAAACCAGCGAGACTGAGAGCAGCAATGATCCACGACCAGGACTCTGAGAGGAGAGGGAGGGTGGGTGAATAACAATCAAACCAGCGACACTGAGAGCAGCAATGATCCACCACCAGGACTCTGAGGAGAGGAGGGGAGGAATGAATAACAATCAAACCAGCCAGACACTGAGAGCAGGTGAATGATCCACGACCAGAGACTCTGAGAGGAGAGAGGAGGGGTGAGTGAATAACAATCAAAACCAGCGAGACACTGAGAGCAGCAATGATCCACGACCAGGACTCTGAGAGAGAGAGAGGGTGAGTGAATAACAATCAAACCAGCTTAGACACTGAGGCAGCAATGATCCACGACCAGGACTCTGAGAGGAGAGAGGAGGGGTGAGTGAATAACAATCAAAACCAGCGAGACACTGAGACAGCAATGATCCACGACCAGGACTCCTGAGAGCAGAGGAGGGGTGAGTGAATAACAATCAAAACCAGCGAGACACTGAGAGCAGAAATGATCCACGACCAGGACTCTGAGAGGAGAGGAGGGGTGAGTGAATAACAATCAAAACCAGCGAGACACTGAGAGCAGCAATGATCCACAACCAGGACTCTGAGAGGAGAGAGGAGAGGTGGTGAATAACAATCAAAACCAGCGAGACACTGAGAGCAGCAATGATCCACGACCAGGACTCTGAGAGCAGAGGAGGGTGAGTGAATAAAGTATAGAGGCTCCTTAGAGAGACAGAGGCAGTGCTTTAGTATAGAGGCTCTTTATCGTTTTGCCTGTAAAGGTAACACCACATATTTCAGTCAAGACAGGAACAAGCTATAAACACACCATTGAAACATCCCACAGCATCCTGCCCCCTCCCCTCCCTAGGTTCTAAACCCTTAGATATATCTGTATTGATAATCTGCAAGTCATTCAAACACAGATATGAAGCATAATGAGTTGAGTCCTCACTTACAACAGTGTTAGTCATGAGTTTAAGTCCCACTCAAATCATTAAATTAATATGTCTTTGTGTTTTTTTTCTTGGTATTCAAAAATCAGCAATGAGATTATTATTGTTTTTTATATGCTTTGTCATGGTGTTCTATATATCAGATATTGCTTTGATTTTAGCTACTGTGTGGCAGAGTAGTTGAGAAACTTAGATATTTTAGTAGACAGAGAAGCACAGAGAGGAATATAATTAGAAATAGAAAATTAGAGAAATGCTGGAGGATTGAGGCTCCCAATCACCTCTAGCACAACCAAACAGCACCCTCTACTGCTGAGGGCAAAGCTTTAGTGAAAAGGAAGGAGATTCTGTATTACTCACCAGTTACATTTACCCAGATGGGATCGCTGTATTGTGAGTAAGACGTGTTCCTGCCCCGTTCAGCTCGACACCAGTACTCTCCACTGTGGGACAGAGCAGCAGCACTGATTGTGTATCCGGCTTCCCTGCCTGTCTGTGTACCAGAGATATCTCCAGCCACCAGAGCCCCCCTCAACCACACAGCTCAGGGTGACTGTGTCTCCTTCAGATATCTCTCCTGCAGGCTCCCGGGTCAGGACAGGCTTTGGTCGTCCCTCTGAAATACAGAACATGACAAATAAGGACTCCTGTTTCCCTCAATTTGAGTGGCTTTGGATAGCACGATAACATAGTAAATATTTTTAACTTGTATTAAAAAAAACAAATTACTACAAAATTTGAATAATTATAAAGAAAATACATGAATCTACTGGAATTACTTTTAATGTACTTGTTATTAATAAAAAAGTAATTATAACAGCCATTACTAGGAAGTCTACAAAGTCGTCCATTCTTCAAGATGATATTCTACTAATGACTTGTATACTTCCTTTAACTGGCTTATTATTGTTGTTTCCAGTGCAGCTCAATCAGTAACTGTTCTGTTCTGACACAAGATAGTGTGTGAAAGCAGTGTGGAGTAGTGGTTAGGGTTCTGGACTCTTGACCGGAGGGTTGTGGGTTCAATCCCTGGTAGGGGACACTGCTGCTGTACCCTTGAGCAAGGTACTTTACCTAAATTGCTCCAGTAAAAACCCAACTGTATAAATGGGTAATTGTATGTAAAAATAACGTGATATCTTGTAACAATTGTAAGTCGCCCTGGATAAGGGCGTCTGCTAAGAACTTAATAATAAAAGATAAGATGACAGAAATCCACAGGACTGAATGAATATTATTATTATTATTATTATTTATTTCTTAGCAGACGCCCTTATCCAGGGCGACTTACAATTGTTACAAGACATTAATAAACTCACCAGACACAGTCAGTGTAACAGGATCGCTATGTTAATAAACTCACCAGACACAGTCAGTGTAACAGGATCACTGTGTTAATAAACTCACCAGACACAGTCAGTGTAACAGGATCACTGTGTTAATAAACTCACCAGACACAGTCAGTGTAACAGGGTCACTGTGTTAATAAACTCACCAGACACAGTCAGTGTAACAGGATCGCTGTGTTAATAAACTCACCAGACACAGTCAGTGTAACAGGATCACTGTGTTAATAAACTCACCAGACACAGTCAGTGTAACAGGATCGCTGTGTTAATAAACTCACCAGTTACAGCCAGTGTAACAGGATCACTGTGTTAATAAACTCACCAGACACAGCCAGTGTAACAGGATCACTGTGTTAATAAACTCACCAGACACAGTCAGTGTAACAGGATCACTGTGTTAATAAACTCACCAGACACAGTCAGTGTAACAGGATCACTGTGTTAATAAACTCACCAGACACAGTCAGTGTAACAGGATTGCTGTGTTAATAAACTCACCAGACACAGTCAGTGTAACAGGATCGCTGTGTTAATAAACTCACCAGACACAGCCAGTGTAACAGGATCACTGTGTTAATAAACTCACCAGACACAGCCAGTGTAACAGGATCACTGTGTTAATAAACTCACCAGACACAGTCAGTGTAACAGGATCACTGTGTTAATAAACTCACCAGACACAGTCAGTGTAACAGGATCACTGTGTTAATAAACTCACCAGACACAGTCAGTGTAACAGGATCGCTGTGTTAATAAACTCACCAGACACAGTCGGTGTAACAGGATCACTGTGTTAATACTCACCAGACACAGTCAGTGTCACGGGCTCACTGTGTTAATAAACTCACCAGACACAGTCAGTGTAACAGGATCACTGCGCTGAGAGGAACGTGGTGGATCTCCTCTTTGTGCCTCACACTGGTACTGTCCACTATGGGACTGGAGTGACAGGGCTGAGTGTGTATCTGGCTCAGTGGTGCCTCTGATCTGCACTGTGCCTCCTTGACTGCTCTTGTACCAGAGATATTGGGAAGCCAGTGAAACCCCCTCAACCCCACAGCTCAGGGGTGACAGTCTCTCCAGTGTACAGCTCTCCCCATTGAGGACTGCTGGTCAGCACAGCCTTCGGCAGCTCTGGGTAAAAGAAAGGAAACAAGGCATGTTAGGAACACAGACCTGCCTGCCAAGGACAGAAATAAAAAACCAGTTCAGCATGACCTGCACCCACAGTCTCTGTTCATGGACTTGTTAACTGTGGTGGTCTCTAATAAAAGCAGCTCGATGTTCCTGTCTCTCAGGGGTATCGAGGGCATAGCTCTGGATTCTTGTAACATTTGTAGATTTTCTCTGTCTGAGAATTTGTTCTCTTGGTTGATTAGCCCTTATTTCCAAACACAGACAGACAGTGCTGGACAGCACAGTGCAACAGACCTATTCACAGCATGTGTAAACATGCATGATAATTCAAAATAATGATGCATTACCATTAGACGTCAACAAAGGACTGACTGATTCATAATTAAACTTAGTGTTTCATAAAAAAAAAATGTTGACATGGATAACAAAAGCATGGATTCTATTTGTTTTTGTTTATAAATAAATGTTGGGGCACATTAGAAAATATGTAATTCAAAAGCATATATTGTCTGTATTAAAATGTATTGTTTAATAATAATAATAATAATAATAATAACACCGTGTAACAATTTTTTTTTTTTTTTTGTTCCTGGGTAGTAAGTGTTATTTCCTAATTGCTTATGCCTCAAAAGTATAGAAAATGGCTATTATTCCCCACAAACTTTGCTTTTGTGACCAGGATATTTTGAAATTTACCTATTTTCCAGAACATTCCAGATAGATTCAGTGCTGAGTAAACTTGGAGTAACTTCTAGAACTTTCTAGAACTTTCCAGTAATATAAATAGTAGTATAAATACAGGGCTTTAAGCCCACCAGTTCAGTTTAGTTCCAGCTGCCTAAGTGGATACATATCTGCATTTTTTGAGATGGCATCAAGAGGCTGCAAGCATCCGGCAGACGCATTTTGCTATGTCTGCGGCCAATTTATGAAGACAAGAAAAAAAGTACTCTGTGGAAGCATCTGCTAAGATGTGTGAGGCCTACAAGGCATATTTTCGCATGCCTGTCGGGGATCAAGACAAACCCTGGGCACCTCATTTCACTGGAATGCTCGAATTTTATGTTATAAAATTTGTTAAAATTTTTAAAATTGTAAAAGTTTTAATTTTAAAATGTTTTACAATTTTCAATGTTATTGAAAAATATATCATATATGAAAAAATGTTGAGAATCTCTTACACATTAGTCATGGGTGAAATAAATGTATTTTTGTAGGATGGTACAGAGGGGAAAAGAGAGCCATGAAGTTCGCTATCCCAAGAATTTGGCGGGAACCCACTGACCACTCAAGCAACTGCTACTTCTGCATGGTGGACCTTCCAAACGTCGGACTGGCAAGAATGCACCTGCTATCACGTATCCGGACCTTCCTTCATCCATCGCCCCCGGTTGCCACACTGCCATGAGCTCCCATACCCACTCCTCCGGAGAGAGAGCAGCCATCTTTAGAAGAGAGCAGCAAGTCAGAGATCAGGGAAGACGTTGTAGATCCAGATGACAATTTCAGAGGTGGAGCTGAGGAGAAAACCCATACTACCCCAACCAAAAGACCTCAACGACTTGATTAGAGATCATGGTCTCCACCAAGTCCAATGCCGAGCTTTTGACGTCTAGGCTCAAGCAATGGAACTTGTTGGATGAAAGTGTGCAAGTCGCAGATCAGAGGAAGCGTCACCAACCTTTTCCAGCTTCTTCACCTGTCAAGATGGGCTCTGCTTCTGCCACAATGTGACCAGTCTGTTCGAGGCAATCGAATCGCCTGTAACCAGAATGAGTGGCGCCTCTTCATTTACAGCTCATCCAGGAGCCTCAAAGCCGTGCTGCTCCATAATGGTAACAAGTACCCGTCTCTTCCCCTGGCTCACTCGGTTTACCCTCAAAGAGGATTACAACAGCATCAAGACCTTGCTGGGCCTTTGAAGTATGATGAAATGCGGCTGGGAGGTCATAGGAGACTTCAAAATGGTGGCATTCCTGATGGGTCTCAAAGGCGGTTTTACCAAGTTTCCTGCTATCTTTGCCTTTGGGACAGCAGGGACACCAAGGCGCACTACTACCAGGCGGGACTGGCCACAGCGGACCGGAGTTCTCTGTGGGAGGAACAACGTCAAGTGGGGAGCCACTGGTGGACCCCGGAAGGTGCTGATGCCACCACTGCACATCAAATGGGGCCTTATGGAAACAATTTGTCAGAGCTCTAGATAAGGAGTCGGCAGCCTTCAAGTACCTTCAAGACTTCTTCCCTAAGCTGTCTGAGGCAAAGGTCAAAGCCGGTGTCTTCGTCTGGACCACAGATAAAGAAGATCCTGGGTGCAATGAATTCCCGCAGAAGCTCACTAGTAAGGAGAAAGCGGCTTGGAACAGCTTTGTCGCAGTGGTTCGGGGCTTCCTGGGCAATCACAAGGCCAAAAACTATGTGGAGCTGGTTGAGACTCTGGTGAAGAACTTCGGCACAATGGGCTGTAGGATGTCCCTCAAAGTCCATATCCTTGATGCTCATCTTGATAAATTCAAGGAGAACATGGGAAGGCATCGAGGAGCAAGGCGGCGCTTCCACCAGATATACTGGACTTTGAACAGCTACCAAGGACAGTATAACGAGAACATGATGGGAGACTACATTTGGGGGCTGATTCATTGAAAGTGATTTACAGTATAATCGTAAATCTCAAAAACTACTCACTTCTAAATCTTTTGTAGTCATTTTTGTATTACTTTAGTATAAATACATGTTAATTTGGATTGATATGTTGTTTTTTCTGACTTTATGTGAACGAAAAGACACAAATTAAGCCCGTTTTCTCATTGGAAATAGGTAAATTTCAAAATATCACTGTCCTGGTCACAAAAGCAAAGTTTGTGGGGAATAATAGCCATTTTCTATACTTTTGAGGCATAAGCAATTAGGAAATAACACTTATTAACCCAGGAACAAAAATTGTGTTACATAGTGTAATAATAATTATTATAATAATAATATAAAGAGAGCCTGAGAGATGGGATGTGAATCAGATAATGTGGAGGCATACAAATCAGCAATGTTAACATTCACTATTAATACCAGGAGTATTATTAGTAGGGACATCAGACTTATTAGCACAGCCCCATATCAATTACAATACATTGACAACCACCAAGTTTGCTGTGAACCCTCCTAATAAAGCAGGTGAATCTAATATGTGATTGTATTAAAGGCACTCCAGCAGCATATCACTGTGTTTTTACTGACATGTCAATGGTTCTGATTCACTGTGTTGCTGCTCCTGTGTTGCGTTTATAATTATGACTCATTATCACTCTGAATGATACTTTGCTGTTGCTTTGATTTTTAATATAATAATATAACTCACATGACTTACATGTTTAGTATCTGTGTCTTTCTTGGGTATTCTGTTTCATACTGTGTGTGTGTCACAGTAAAGTAAACAGGTATGTATTCTATTTAAAACTATTTCATTTTGGCAGAATCTCTTCTGTGGTATAATCTGCAGTGTAATAATGTATAGGACCAATTTCTTATATCCAATCTGTACCCCCCTGTCTAGGGAGGGGTTACACATGATTAAAGATACAGTTTGCAATGGCAATATACATTCAATTACTACCACAACAAATTAAACATACAAATAGGGCTTGATCATCAGTACTGACAAGCATTCAGTGTATCTTTGGTGTGGCCTCTTTCTGCTTTATTACAGCTTCTACACTACTCAGAGTATGAGAGATACTCAGACTAGGAAGAGCTTTCATATCAGAAAACTTTGCTAGGACCCGTTACTTCAGCACCTGAGTTGTGTTGAGAACATTAACACAGCTGAATGAACTCAGTGTGAATGTATCTGTGAGACATTACAGACAGAGAAGGGGGTGAGGACTCTCTCTGTTAGAAGGAACCTACCTCTCACTAACACCCGCACCTCTGCAGAGTCACCAGAGTAATGGGTGGAGTCCCACCACTCCGCTCTGCACTTGTAGGACCCCTCGTCACTCTTTAAAACATGATCCATACTCAGCTCTGTGTCAGCCCGGGACTGTAGTTCTCTATTATCTTTATAAAATATAACCATGGTAGCTTTATAACCATAGCGTACATGACACCTCAGAGTCAGAGTGTCTCCCTCAAACACAGGCTGAGGGGGAGTCTGCAGGATCACCCGTCCATCTGAAAAGACAGAAAGAGTTCAGATCAGCAGGGCTGAGAGACGGGTCAGGATTGAGGAGTCTACAGGATCACCCATTGCAGCCTCTACTTGTGATACAGGAGGAATAGCAGCAGTGTGACCCATTGCAGGCTCTACTTGTGATACAGTAGGAATAGCAGCAGTGTGACCTATTGCAGGCTCTACTTGTGATACAGTAGGAATAGCAGCAGTGTGACCCATTGCAGGCTGTAGTTGTGAAACAGTAGGAATAGCAGCAGTGTGATCCATTGCAGGCTCTACTTGTGATACAGTAGGAATAGCAGCAGTGTGACCCATTGCAGGCTCTACATGTGATACAGTAGGAATAGTAGCAGTGTGATCCATTGCAGGCTCTACTTGTGATACAGTAGGAATAGCAGCAGTGTGACCCATTGCAGGCTCTACTTGTGATACAGTAGGAATAGCAGCAGTGTGATCCATTGCAGGCTCTACTTGTGATACAGTAGGAATAGCAGCAGTGTGATCCATTGCAGGCTCTACTTGTGATACAGTAGGAATAGCAGCAGTGTGACCCATTGCAGGCTCTACTTGAGATACAGTAGGAATAGCAGCAGTGTGACCCATTGCAGGCTCTACTTGTGATACAGTAGGAATAGCAGCAGTGTGACCCATTGCAGGCTCTACTTGTGATACAGTAGGAATAGCAGCAGTGTGACCCATTGCAGGCTCTACTTGTGATACAGTAGGAGTAACAGCAGTGTGACCCATTGCAGGCTCTACTTGTGATGCCCAGTAGGAATAGCAGCAGTGTGACTCATTGCAGGCTCTACTTGTGATACAGTAGGAATAGCAGCAGTGTGACCCATTGCAGGCTCTACTTGAGATACAGTAGGAATAGCAGCAGTGTGACCCATTGCAGACTCTACTTGTGATACAGTAGGAATAGCAGCAGTGTGACCCATTGCAGGCTCTACTTGTGATACAGTAGGAATAGCAGCAGTGTGATCCATTGCAGGCTCTACTTGTGATACAGTAGAATAGCAGCAGTGTGACCCATTGCAGGCTCTACTTGTGATACAGTATGAATAGCAGCAGTGTGACCCATTGCAGGCTCTACTTGTGATACAGTAGGAATAGCAGCAGTGTGACCCATTGCAGGCTCTACTTGTGATACAGTAGGAATAGCAGCAGTGTGACCCATTGCAGGCTCTACTTGTGATACAGTAGGAATAGCAGCAGTGTGACCCATTGCAGGCTCTACTTGTGATACAGTATGAATAGCAGCAGTGTGACCCATTGCAGGCTCTACTTGTGATACAGTAGGAATAGCAGCAGTGTGACCATTTGCAGGCTCTACTTGTGATACAGTAGGAATAGCAGCAGTGTGATCATTGCAGGCTCTACTTGTGATACAGTAATAGCAGCAGTGTGACCCATTGCAGGCTCTACCTGTGATACAGTAGGAATAGCAGCAGTGTGATCATTGCAGGCTCTACTTGTGATACAGTAGGAATAGCAGCAGTGTGACCCATTGCAGGTTCTACTTGTGATACAGTAGGAATAGCAACAGTGTGACCCATTGCAGGCTCTACTTGATACAGTAGGAATAGCAGCAGTGTGATCATTGCAGGCTCTACTTGTGATACAGTAGGAATAGCAGCAGTGTGACCCATTGCAGGCTCTACTTGTGATACAGTAGGAATAGCAGCAGTGTGACCCATTGCAGGCTCTACTTGTGATACAGTAGGAATAGCAGCAGTGTGACCCATTGCAGACTCTACTTGTGATACAGTAGGAATAGCAGCAGTGTGATCATTGCAGGCTCTACTTGTGATACAGTAGGAATAGCAGCAGTGTGATCCATTGCAGGCTCTACTTGTGATACAGTAGGAATAGCAGCAGTGTGATCCATTGCAGGCTCTACTTATTGATACAGTAGGATAGCAGCAGTGTGATCATTGCAGGCTCTACTTGTGATACAGTAGGAATAGCAGCAGTGTGATCATTGAAGGCTCTACTTGTGATACAGTAGGAATAGCAGCAGTGTGACCCATTGCAGACTCTACTTGTGATACAGTAGGAATAGCAGCAGTGTGATCCATTGCAGGCTCTACTTGTGATACAGTAGAATAGCAGCAGTGTGATCATTGCAGGCTCTGCAATGATACAGTAGGAATAGCAGCAGTGTGACCCATTGCAGACTCTACTTGTGATACAGTAGGAATAGCAGCAGTGTGATCCATTGCAGGCTCTGCTTGTGATACAGTAGGAATAGCAGCAGTGTGATCCATTGCAGGCTCTACTTGTGATACAGTAGGAATAGCAGCAGTGTGATCCACTGCAGGCACTACTTGTGATACAGTAGGAATAGCAGCAGTGTGACCCATTGCAGGCTCTACTTGTGATACAGTAGGAATAGCAGCAGTGTGATCCATTGCAGGCTCTACTTGTGATACAGTAGGAATAGCAGCAGTGTGACCCTTTGCAGGCTCTACTTGTGATACAGTATGAATAGCAGTGTGACCCATTGCAGGCTCTACTTGTGATACAGTAGGAATAGCAGCAGTGTGATCCATTGCAGGCTCTGCTTGTGATACAGTAGGAATAGCAGCAGTGTGACCCATTGCAGGCTCTGCTGTGATACAGTAGGGAATAGCAGCAGTGTGATCCATTGCAGGCTCTGCTTGTGATACAGTAGGAATAGCAGCAGTGTGATCCACTGCAGGCTCTGCTTGCATACAGTAGAATAGCAGCAGTGTGACCATTGCAGGCTCTACTTGTGATACAGTAGGAATAGCAGCAGTGTGACCTATTGCAGGCTCTACTTGTGATACAGTAGGAATAGCAGCAGTGTGACCCATTGCAGGCTCTACTTGTGATACAGTAGGAATAGCAGCAGTGTGATCCATTGCAGGCTCTACTTGTGATACAGTAGGAATAGCAGCAGTGTGACCCCATTGCAGGCTCTACTTGTGATACAGTAGGAATAGCAGCAGTGTGACCCATTGCAGGCTCTACTTGTGATACAGTAGGAATAGCAGCAGTGTGATCCATTGCAGGCTCTACTTGTGATACAGTAGGAATAGCAGCAGTGTGATCCACTGCAGGCTCTGCTGTGATACAGTAGGAATAGCAGCAGTGTGACCCATTGCAGGCTCTACTTGTGATACAGTAGGAATAGCAGCAGTGTGACCCATTGCAGGCTCTACTTGTGATACAGTAGGAATAGCAGCAGTGTGATCCATTGCAGGCTCTACTTGTGATACAGTAGGAATAGCAGCAGTGTGACCCATTGCAGGCTCTACTTGTGATACAGTAGGAATAGCAGCAGTGTGATCCATTGCAGGCTCTACTTGTGATACAGTAGGAATAGCAGCAGTGTGATCCATTGCAGGCTCTACTTGTGTGTTTTGAGTGAAAGGCATTAATGAGGAATCTCTCTCCCATGCGATTATGGCCTTGAAAATAGAAAAGTGGTCTGTGTTTAAATTTTTCAATCAAGCAGCAATTAGTCCAAGTTACTGTAGCAGGATTAGTCCTGTTAAACTGTTTTTTATTTTTATTTTTTATGAATCAGGTAACATGTTTAAGATAAGTGGGAGGATTATTGTTCTTAAAGTCATTCAGATATTCTGTCTGGTTAGCAGTCAGCCAAAATAATATCCTCATTCAAAAGCTTTCCAGCAACCACACATAGCCTCTAGGTGGAGCACAGCATGGCTTTTTATTTAACTAAGTTATAGTGGACAGAAGAAAAGGAAAGCTGATTTCAGAAATGTGTTTTTTTTTAATAGATGATCAGGAGGCAGGATGAGAATCTTTACCAGTCTCTTCACTTTGTGACTGCATTGCCGCAGCCTATTTTCAACACACACACCTAACATGAAAAGTGTCATTTCTCAAACCAGCTTCATGCTTTTCAACCATGAATTGTAAATCCTGTTTTTAAACTGTGTTCACATTGTAAACTGTTCTCTTACCTTCATACTGTCTGGAGCAGCTCACTACAGTCAACACTGAAAAACACAAGAGAGACAGTCAGGGACTAGACCCTTATAAAAGCACCACAGTCATGTTGCTGTTTCCAATGCTTTTACCATTGTTATTCCATGCTCATCAGTTATAGGTGCCTGCCATACATACATGTAACATGTGCTAACATAGGGGAGAAGTAAGAGCCAAGCCCATCTAGTGATCTGACACTTTTGATCAGGTTTCCTTCTCTTGTTTTGTTAGTAACACACTGCTGTGCTCGACTTGGTGCTGGTGTACATAATAATATAAAGACACTCTAATCTAGCCTATATTAAATATGTATATGACAGGCAGCTCCTGAACTCATAGTCAAAGCACCTTAACACAGACTTACCAAATAATACAAACACAAGATTTGAGTCATTTCAATAAGAACCCTGTGAATGATTGTAAAGGTGAGGGAAGAGTTAAAACAAAGCAAGACAATGACACATCATAATAATCCTTCATTAACTTGGACACACGCATGGGGTTTAGGAAACTGACAGATCTGTAGCTGTAGTTCAGTATTCATACTGATTCCAGTGTTCATAGTGAAGAGAAGAAAGCAGACTTGAGTTGTGAATTCAATTCAATAATGGGTGAGATAAGTGTAACAGGGAGAAGGCTGGGCACACACTGCTGACCACAGACACTGCAGGTGAGCATCTTATCCCCTATGCAAAAGATCCAGGCTCCTCTGCATGTGTGCTTATAGAGCTTTTAACCTTATCTCACCAGCAGGGGTCAGAATCCATAATGGCAGTTCATCACAGAACACTGGCAGCACAATTATCTATTAGTCTATTAATTGCGATCCATAAGGGTAAAATGATTCTGTTATTTTGCAATAGAGGTGTGTGTCGAGTGGTACATGACTAAAAGCAAAACATGAGCTCTATTTTCATAAAAACAACTGTAACCAAATTATATTGAGAGGAACGGTAGTTCCTCGTTCAAGTTAGAAAAAACTAGTTTGAAACTACCGAGTCTCTATACAGTTCAAAGAGTTTAGCTGTTTTCACCATGTTGCAGCGGCAAAACTAAATCACTTAGAATTACCATCTGTACCAGTATCAAAAGTCTGAAACTTTCTTACCTCAACTGTGAAAAAAAAAAAAAGCGTGCATACCTCTTTTTTTATACACAATGAGATACAAGTGGTCAAACTAAGGCAAAATTGTTATTCTCCTTCTTCCTCCTCTTCCGTCTACTTTTTAAATGTGTGTAGCGACTATTCAAACAGAAAAGTTAAATAACTGGACATCTACCAATCCTGTGATTCCACATGTTGGTCAACATCAAAACAAACCAGGGTATGTAAGCAGTTTGATATCCACACCATTTATATTAAACAAATTATTTATGTTTTAAAACAGCACATTTCGCAGGATGAAAAAAAGAGGGAAAAAACAGTGGTTTGAACTCGCAACATGACGTTCTGGAAGAGCACACGACCTTAGCCCGCTGTGCCACTACACAGTTGTTGAAATGTGTTCGTTTTTTAAGCTTACAGCCAAGTCTGACCAGCTTCGATTTCCTGTGAAAATTTGTAGTTTCCTGTTTGTTTGGTAGATACCATAGAATGGAACTGTACACAAGAGTGGCATGTAGCTTCCTTGTCTAAATCTCTGATAAATTGTGGTTCCTCATTTAATTAAAAATAAATAAAGGAATAATTTATTTGGTAGAAATAAGTAAATGATTTAAACAAATCCATAGAGGAATAAATACATTTAGAAATACATATTTTTAAATAAATAAATGTAGAAATGAACACATGTTTATATTATAAATGTATAAATAAATTAATAAATAGCAAGCTAGAAAACTACATGTCATATTAATTGATTTGGCGGATTCGTTTATCCACAGTAATTGACATTTATATACCTATATAAAAAATATATATACATACAGTGCCTTGCAAAAGTATTCAGACCCCTGACCAATTCTCTCATATTACTGAATTACAAATGGTACATTGAAATTTTGTTCTGTTTGATATTTTATTTTAAAACACTGAAACTCAAAATCAATTATTGTAAGGTGACATTGGTTTAATGTTGGGAAATATTTTTTCAGAAAAATAAAAAACTGAAATATCTTGCTTGCATAAGTATTCAACCCCCACACATTAATATTTGGTAGTGCCACCTTTCGCTGCAATGACAGCTTTAAGTCTTTTGGGGTAAGTATGTACCAGCTTTGCACACAGTGTCGGTGTGATTTTGGCCCAATCTTCTTGGCAGATTTGCTCCAGGTTGTTCAGGTTGGTTGGACGACGCTTGTGGACCGCAATTTTCAAATAGTGCCACAGATTCTCAATGGGATTGAGATCAGGACTTTGACTGGGCCACTGTAGGACATTCACCTTTTTGTTCTTGAGCCACTCCAATGTTGCTTTGGCCTTGTGCTTGGGATCATTGTCCTGCTGAAAGGTGAAATTCCTCCCAAGCTTCAGTTTTTTAGCGGACTGAAGCAGGTTCTCTTGCAGTATTTCCCTGTATTTTGCTCCATCCATTCTTCCTTCAATTTTAACAAGATGCCCAGTCCCTGCTGATGAGAAGCATCCCCACAGCATGATGCTGCCACCACCATACTTCACTGTAGGGGTGGTGTGTCTTGAGGCATGGGCAGTGTTAGGTTTGCGCCACACATAGCGCTTCGAGGTTTGACCAAAAAGCTCTATCTTGGTCTCATCTTTCCCCACATCGCAGCTGGGTCACTCTCATGCTTTCTGGCAAACTCCAGACGTGCTTTCAGATGGTACTTTTTGAGTAACGGCTTCTTTCTTGCCACCCTCCCATACAGGCCAGTGTTATGCAGAGCTCTTGATATGGTTGACTGGTGCACCAGTACTCCACTCCCAGCCACTGAACTCTGTAGCTCCTTCAAAGTGATTGTTGGCCTCTCTGTGGCTTCTCTCGCAAGTCTCCTTGTTTGAGCGCTGAGTTCTGAGGGACGGCCTTTTCTTGGCAGTGCCTGGGTGGTGTGATGCAGCTTCCACTTCCTGATTATTGATCCAACTGTGCTCACTGGGATATCCAAACACTTGGATATTATTTTGTACCCTTTCCCTAATCTATGCATTTGCATTACTTTATCTCTAACTTCTGTAGAATGCTCTTTGGTCTTCATTTTCCTTCAGATTCACAGACTGACCAATGATCCTTCAACAGTGGGGTTTTTATCCAGAAAATGTGACAGGTAAAGTAATTGTGTCCTTGTTAGGGCAATTTCTTTCATCGGTGTAAACTGGGAGCTTCCACAGCACAGGGATTGAATACTTATGCAAGCAAGATATTTCAGTTTTTTATTTTTCTTAAAAATATTTCCCAACATAAAACCAATGTCACCTTACAATAATTGATTTTGAGTTTCAGTGTTTTAAAATAAAATACCAAACAGAACGAAATTTCATTGTACCATTTGTAATTCAGTAATATGAGAGAATTGGTCGGGGTCTGAATACTTTTGCAAGGCACTGTATATATATATATATATATATATATATATATATATATTATATATATATATATATATATATATATATATATATATATTGCTAGCTGCCTAAAATTAATAGCACATCAAAGAAAGTCACCGAGGTTGAAACATTTAATGGTAGCTACTGAGTCAACATTTACATTGTAACGTTTAAAACAATCTTTTTTAAATGTAACAGACAAGGGTCATTTAAATGTGTTGGCTTAAAAAAGTAACAAGCAGACAAAAGTGATTAAAACAAAACAAGTTTGAATGACAAATTCGGCAACATTGTTATACTCTAAATTATATATGATGCGCACGCAAGCATGCTCACACACACGCACGCAAGCACACAAACACACATGCACAAATTCACACACACACACACACACACAGACACACACACATACACACTCACACATACACACTCACACACACATGCAGACAGACACACACACGCACACACACACACTCACACACTCACACACACAGACACACACACACGCATACACACTCACACACACACACAGACACACACACGCGCACACACACGCACACAATCACACACAAATGATCTGGCCCTTGAGCAGAAAAATAGTTATTTGTTGAAACCCAGCATGGGCAGCAGTGTGGAGAAGTGGTTAGGGCTCTGGACTCTTGACTTGTGGGTTCAATCCCAAGTGGGGGATACTGCTGTTGTACTAAAATAAATAATAATAATAATAATGATAAATTTTTAGCTTGTTGCAGTTTCAACACTTGTGGTTTGTCTTTGTTGTATAAAAATAATCTATAACAAAAACATTGTCAATGTAAAAAAACAAGCTAGAAAAGCGCAACAACCCGTTTAAAGGGGTGATATCAAAACAAAAGCCCAAGTTAGGAGCAATTAGGCCAATCTTGTCAAGCATCAAGCAAATAAGACACACTTGGAAAGGTGCTGGGGTCCAAGATTCACACAATTCTTGCTTCTAACTTGGCGCCCTGATCGCTTTCTCCACTTTATCGCTCCACTTGAAATGCTCTTTGTATGACTTGAAGTGACTGAGACACACACACACTGAGACTGTGACAGACACACACACACACTGAGACACACACACACACACTGAGACTGTGTGTGTTGTAGTGTGTGTGTTTCTGAGTGTATGTGTGTCTTGGTGTGTGTGTGTCAGTTTGTTGTGTGTGCCTCAGTGTGTGTGTGTGTCTCAGTGTGTATGTGTGCCAGTGTGTGTGTCTCAGTCTATGTGTATGTCTCAGTGTGTGTGTATGTCAGTGTGTGTGTGTGTGTCTCAGTGTGTGTGTGTCTCAGTGTGTGTGTGTGTCTCAGTGTGTGTGTGTCTCAGTCACTTCAAGTCATACAAAGAGCATTTCAAATGGAGCGAAGCGATCAAAAAAAGGCGCCAAGTTAGAAGCAAGAATTGTGTGAATCTTGGGCCCCAGCACCTTTCCAAGTGTGCCTATTTGCTTGATGCTTGACAAAGATTGACTAATTGCTTCTCTAACTTGTGCTTTTTGTGTTTGATATCACCCTTTAAACAGCTGTTGTGTTTTTCTAACTTGTTTTTTTACATTGACAATGTTTTTTATAGATCAATAAATACATTAGAACATTTTCTAGCAGTATCAGAAATTGTAACATGTCCATTTAATTTACAAGCATTGACACAGACCTGTGAAAAAACAACACATTAAAAAGATAGCAGACCACAGGACTGGACCCACACTGCAGTGCTTCCTCCCTCCACGCTGAGCATGTTTTCCAACCACTGACCCACATCATCAGCTGCTACATCCTACAGCAGCTCTAACCCCATGGTATTTGAAACCGTTTAACCCCTCCTGCCCTGCACATGAAGAGTGGGTTTGTGTGTGTTATATTGTATATAATACTGTGTAAAATGCACATTTATTGTAATTAATTCATAAAGTAGCTGGCAGCTCCTTTTTTATGGTACATTTTCTCAGTCTTGGTGTAATAATATTATGCAATAAATTAACTGTACAGTAAAATACATTTCAATGAGGAAAAATATGTATAATAATTGAGTGCTAATATCCAAAAATAAAATTGAAGGGAAAAAAAATGTCTGTCAGTCAGAAATGAAATCGCATCACAAGCTGTTTTACCTTGTACAGATTACCACCTTGCCAGAAGCTGCAACAGTTTATAAATCAACAAGAAAAAAAAAAACAGCACTGTGTGGGATTTCTATATCGGAATATAAAAACAGAAGATCAACACAGCAACTCCTGGTCCCCTATTTACTTCTGACTGTCAAGAAAAACAAGTCCAGATTAGGCTGCACATGCAACACTAGCTGCCAAATAGTGATCTCTACACGCATGTGAAGTTGCAATGGCAGGGATTATTAAAAAAAGATGCATTGTCTCCTCTGTTTTTACCTGAAATGCACACTTTTTTAACCACACCTACTGTATGGCATCCTTTGTTTTGTAGTTAAATCACAAGGGTAAAGTCAGGTCTTTCTTTCTTCTGGGATATTTTTCAACTTTAATAGTGTTACATATAATGACTTTGATAACGTTTGAATAAACCGTGTTTGTTCCAGCAGTATAATAAATATATGTTACATGGATAGAATCAGTGTTCTATAAAGTACAGTATGTCTTACTATATTACTACTATAATATACATTTCATTTCACAGTGTGTCTGTCACACACGACATTGTGATCAGGATAACTGCCTTGATTTTGTACCAATCTTCACCAAGCTTTTATTTTATTATTCAATCCTAGCTTCCTTTGTATACTTTGGATTGCATTTCACTATAATCTTTCACTCCCTTCCTCTTACTGTGTGATTATGAGGACCCTCTCTATATGCCTGCACTGGGTTTTATAAAAGGTAATGGCTTCAGATACCGGAATACATGGTTCTAGTTGATCATTCTGGATGACTCCTTATATGTACATGAAAGTACTTCTGTATTTACATTTAGTTATTTTATAAACATTTATTTTGTCCATACAAATGTTTGAACAGAATAATTCAGGATGAATTTTTTCTTTTAAATGTGAAAGGCAGGAAATAGTGGAGCTGCTCCAGAACCTCAGCTCTGGCTCCATGGTCCGCTGCGGCTCCAGCATCCCTAGCTCCAGCTCCAGAGCTCAGCTCAGAAAACTGTCAAGCTCCGCTCTGGCTCCAGGCCCCTGAGCTGGCTCCAGGGCTCCAGAGCTGGAGCATGGCCAACCCTAGCACGCACCCACACGGCAGACGCCTGTCAGAAACCCTATCTAAGGTACAGGGTTTCATTAAGACATAAACATTGATTTGGATTCAACTTACAGTACAGGAATGGTTAGTATATTATTGCATGATCACAATGAATCACCAGTCCTCCTTATCCTCTCAGTCTTGAATGCTACAGTAGTGTGGTAGGGTGTGTGGGTTATTCACTGATACACTACAGGAATGGTTAGTATATTATAGCATGATCACAATGAATCACCAGTTCCCCTTATCCTCTCAGTCTTGAATGCTACAGTAGTGTGGTAGGGTGTGTGGGTGATTCACTGATACAGTACAGGAATGGTTAGTATATTATAGCAGGATCACAAACATCCTGCTATAATCCCCCTTCTATAAACCTCAGAATGATTTTAACAATATAATTCTAACTGATTTCTTATTGCATAAAAAAACAGCTATTATTATTATTATTATTATTATTATTATTATTATTATTATTATTATTATTATTATTATTGTTATTAATTAGTCATTTAGCAGATGCTTTTATCCAAAGCGAGTTACAGAGACTAGGGGGTGAACTATGCATCAACAACTGCTGCTGCTGCAGAGTCACTTTTAATATGACCCCGGTTTTACCTAAAACCATAATATATTAAGAAAAAAAAACAACAAAAAAACTGCTGTCTACTTGAAAAATGAAATAAAAATACACAGCAGCCTAGAACAAACACAATCTTTTACTCTGTATAAATGTTCATGGAGGGTAAATGTTTGCAATCAATATTATAAAACTAATTTAGTCAGATTTTACATTCAGCTTTCAGAAAGCTATGAACACAGGAGACCTGCAATCACTGGGTAATGACATTTAAAAAATACTTTGATTGTAGAAAACGGTCCTTTCCCTTCTGGGAAATAGCCATTGCAACTTTAAAGTTTTTATTTTACCACCTACAGCTCTGGCCAAAAATTCTGCATCCCCCTATAGAATGAACTGATTCTGCTTCATAAAGTCACACGAAACCTGCTGAATAATGTTAAGTTAGCATATTAAATTACACAACGCTTTGTATTATTACATATTCTTAACCAAAAACTGACAGAAAATGAAAAATGTGACATTTGGAAATTTAACATGAAATACTACTCTACATGTCTCCAGTTGACTTTTGCAATTTAATTTTGTAGCTTCTTTTATTACATGATGTTAAATAAAATATCTAAATTATGTTCATACAGGTTTTTTTTATTTTATTTTGTATTATGTCTCAATTCTAAAATTCTAGGTGATGCAAAACTTTTGGCCAGAGCTTTAGAACTGCTAATGTTCTTTTAACATCTCATTACCAAAAATATGTTAAAGAAAGAAAGAAAAAAGAAATGCACACCCTGAATAAGTGAAGCATTAGTTTGCTTTAACACTTTCACAGGAAGTGTCAGTGAGCTGCTGTAGCTGCAGTTCAGACCAGTTCAAAGGGCCTCAGCAGCATCAGCATACATCACTGTGAGAGGACTTTCTGTACCACTATTTACAAGTTTCCAGGTTCCTATATTTGATTGTAGGTGGTAATCAATTTAGTTAACTTACAATCCTTCTGCACACATTTTTGTATTAATCTTTAAGTTCGCTTCCATGTTTGGCCATACTTCTACCATATTGTATCATGCATGTGCAATACTTTCATTCAGGGCCGTCATTTGCTATAGGGCAGGGTGGGCAGCTGCTCATGTGTAGAGCTGTGCTGTGCGTTTTCGGTTTGGATTGGCAGAAAATAATATTTAAGGTGTTATACTATATAATTAATGCCGTGCTTTACAAATACTTGCATTGCAAATTTTTTATAATTTATTTTAAGAATAAGAACGATGCTGACAAAACACACGTTATCTCATTGTAAACTGGACCAATTACTGCCTGTTTATATTCATTCATGATGCTAATTACTGTTTTAAAATGTTACATTGTTTAAATATGCATTTATATGGAAAAAAATGATGCAGTGCTATAAATGAAAATCTATGAATTTATTTTTCTAATGTATTTTCGTATATATGCAAATGTTGGTATTACTTCTGCAAAAACATTAGACTTACAGGCTGGTGTTGACACACATTTGCCTTGATGAAAGCGAGACGCCACCCCCTTTTATTTTATTTTATTCATGATTATCGGGGTAAACATGTTATTTAAAACTTTGCTACAGATTTATCCTTTTGACATTCACAGAATTGTGGTGCTTATTTAGAAGTTCATGTTCATTGGTTTATATTTGATACAAACAGCATGATTTTCAAAAGGGGAATAATAAGACCTAGGTTAGAAAGTGATTTCTAAAAGCTGATTTGGGTCACTAAGTATCTGGCTTTCAAAGGGTTTAGATGAAACGAGTCGTGAATTCACTTGTTGACACTTTAAAAACACAAATCAAGTGATGTGGTTCCATTAATCAGGCTCTGAAAATCATTTTGCAACCTTGTTCTTGTTAAGCCCTTTTTGAAAATCATGCTGAAAGTGTCATTCTTTGTGGAAAGCAGGTGAAATGTATCAAACTTAACTCGAGGTTGTAAGTATATAACTAATCTGGTGAGATGTATTCGGATGGACGCTCTAAATTAAAGAGTTAAACTGTGTTCTTACCCCTGGCTCTTTTTGTAAAGCCCATGCAATACAGGACTTTCTTTTCTTTTTTTTCAATGATCTGAAATAAGAGTAGTCTAATGTCCCGAGCTGCTTCTCTAAAACGATTTGAAAGAGATGATGTTGTACCACTATTTGTTTATTGTAGCAGTAGTGACGGTTTGCAGCTGAAATGTTTAGTTAACTGTATTGGAAGCTGACAGTAGAGCAATTCGGTTAGTGTTAAAGCCTTTACACACTTTTAATGTTGATACAACTTCCCCCCATGCTTTCATTTGATTTACCATACATTGACTAGCTTTTTCTACACTTAACTACACTTTTACCATGAAACTACCATGAAAATAAGCTTCCTCGCTCCCCTGTGCTTTACCATGTGCTTCCTTGCTTCACCCAGTGTGTTTTACAATACTCTATTTCATTTACCAGGCTTGCACACTCTGCTTTTACCATGACATTTCAACAAGACACCGCCTCAAAATATATATTTTAAATTACGATCGAGTCTCCAAACCCAGAATCTTTCACTCTAACTGTCCCCAAACCAGATGGATAATCAGCAGCATGTTTAATAAAGCACCAGCAATAATACTTACATATCAGTGCAGCGACTTCGCAAGCCTGCATTCTGTCTGGAGACACTTTCAGAAAGATGAGCTCAGGGTAGAAACTTCACAGTTTTGAAGTTGTAAACATACAGGTCCCTCCCACTACGCCTATTTATTAAAACACCACAAACGTATTTCTAAGGTGTCTTATTCTGTTGTCTGACAAAACATAGTCATGTGATCGAATTTCGGGGAATATTTATTTTTATGCAAGAAGCTAAAACCTCTATTAACCAACTGGCTGCTGGAAAACAAAAACACTTTACTCAAGAACTGGTCTGGTGAAACCACTGTTCAAATGAGGGGATTGAAACACTTCTCTACACACACTGCTCTGTGCTCTGTGCTGTGTGTGCGGGAATGTAAGGTTGGCAGGGATGGGGTTAAATCTATCCCTGCCAGCAATCACAGGTGTAGCCATTCCTCAATTAGGTAATTGATGCTAATTGGGGAGTGGCCACATATATAAAAACATGGAGAAATGCTTGGTTTGGGGTGAGTGTTTGTGCTGTGATTGTTGTACTGTTGGTCAAAATGGTAGTAAAGGCTAATGCCCAGACTACATCTGATTGTTTTGTTTAATCTTGTGTTTTGACCCTTGTGTCTTTTTCTTTGTTCCTGTGTTTGTTAATAAGCGTGCGCACCAGCACTTAAACTGTAGCTTTCTGTCTCTGGGTCTCTTCCTGCCGGTAACAGCTTGGGCCGTGATGCTACCCTGTCACAAAGGCAATAACAACGTGCGCTTATAATGCTACAAACAACATTCACCAAAGTGATGGTGTACCGTATGTACCTACACAGAATTGCCATAATATATGCAAAATGTTTGAAAATGATCTGTATAAATGACATTTTCCAGCAGAAAGACATTGTCAGTACAAAATCTAATTTCTCTGCCGGGGATAAAAATTGAAAGATCAGAGCCAGGGTATATCCGTCCGTCCATCAAATTGCACCCTGCTAACATACTTTGCAAAATATATTTTCTAAACAAAGTTGTTAAGGCAGGAGAAAGGCAGATAAAAATCAAGCACATCCTCTCGACTTAATTTATTAAATGAAAATAAATGACCAACAAAATAATTACATACAGTTCTGTACCAGTGGCGACTGGTGACTTCTAAGTCTGAAGAGACATGACTACAAACCTGTTTCATCAATCTGCCATGCAAAAAAACAAGCTTCATTCATTTCTTTATTGATTTCTTCTAGAAAGTAAAGAAAATGCATGAAATCAGGTCATTCTGTCATCCTAGTAAATATGGATTCTTATTTCCATGTGAGCAGCAAGTAACTTGCCATATTGAGCAATTATAATGTTGAATTTTGCATTACTTAAAATATGCGCATGCGTCAGAGTTTCATAGTAATGTATTCATTGCCATGGTTTTAATGTGAACTTTTGCCAGTACTGTACTGTGTGGTGGTTACAGGAGATAGGAGTTTATAACAGAGTCTTGCCTGCTCTGAGGACCCAGTACTGCTGGTAATATAGGAATGTAATATTGAGTCTAGGGTTTTGGTTAAAGTGTCATTTTTTCTTGCATTTTAGACAATATTTTTGTTTTTGTTTTAGTGAACATTATTATATTATAATGCTATATATATATGTCTGTTATTTTATTTAATTCAGTCCAGTGAAGGGCTTCAGGGGCTGCGGTTGAGTGAGAGGAAGTGCTGGAGGATGAGCACACAGCAGGGTGCACATGAAGTGATGACAAGGCATTAAACTGACACTTTAGATTATTATTTAGAGGAGATGTTAATGTTAAGATCTTCAATCCCTGTGAACGGGGCAGGACATCCCTGGACAAGAGATGCTGCAACTTCGAGGATTCAGAAAGCTTGAACTCGCACAGCTTTAGATGATGAATTCAATACTTCAGTGGGGTTCTTTAACAGCACTGCAGAAAAGTGTCTCACATGCAGAACTTCATCTCATGAGTTACAAGATCAAGTTAAAGCTTTGTAAACAAGGCCCTTCAACTAGACAAACCCTCACAGTGACACAATGTAACATAAACACTCACACTGCACCTGCTCTGTGGATGCATGGAGATGCACTATAAAGAAATCATTGCAATACTAGATTAGTAACATCCATCTATTAGAGACATACATCTACATGTACTAGACAAACCCTCCCCCTCACAGTGACACACTGTAACATAAACACTCACACTGCACCTGCTCTGTGGATGCATGGAGATGCACTATAAAGAAATCATTGCAATACTAGATTAGTAAAACACATCTACTAGAGACACACATCTACATGAACTAGACAAACCCTCACAGTGACACACTGTAACATAAACACTCACACTGCACCTGCTCTGTGGATGCATGGGGATGCACTATAAAGAAATCATTGCAATACTAGATTAGTAACACACATCTACTAGAGACACACATCTACATGAACTAGACAAACCCTCCTCCTCACAGTGACACACTGTAACATAAACACTCACACTGCACCTGCTCTACATGGAGATGCACAATAAATAAATCATTTAAATACAATATTAGTAACATACCTCCCCAGCCATGGATGTAAATTCAAGACGAGTTTTATCAGTATCATGAGAAAGCCCCACTAGGACCTACATCCACTGAGTCTGGAACCAACTCCCCAGTAATGCTGTTGAAGCTGACACCCTGGGATCCTTCAAGAAGCTGCTTGATGAGATTCTGGGATCAATGGCCGAATGGCCTCCTCTCGTTTGTAAACTTTCTTATGTTCTTATGAATGTGCACAATGTGAATGTGACAGACAGACATCTCTTCATATTCCCAGATTCTGGTTCTCTCAATACACTAAAGAACACCCTCACCAAGTGTCACCACAACTGCACTTCTCAAGATACATGTAGAAATGGAAATATCACCAAGGCAAAATCTCTATTAACCACAGTAATACGGACCAGGAGTGTTCATTAATTGTTCAGATAATTGAATCTATGATACCCTTTATCTTTAACCACATATGTACAGTACTGAACTATATTTTTAAATCCCTGAGTTTGAGGCGAATAGTGCATTTTCAACGACAACAGTGCAGGAGAGCACAGCACTCAACAAGACAGGATCACCAGTCCATCTGAAAAAAAGACAGACAGATTTCAGCAGGGCTGAGAGACGGGTCAGGATTGAGGAGTCTGCAGGATCACCCATTGATCTGAAAAGACAAAAAAAGTACAGATCAGCAGGGCTGAGAGACAGGTCAGGATTGAGGAGTCTGCAGGGTCACCCATTGATCTGAAAAGACAGAAAGAGTTCAGATCAGCAGGGCCGAGAGACAGGTCAGGATTGAGGAGTCTGCAGTTTTACACACAAACACTTTTGTAATGTTTTATTTTTTGTTATCTCATCATGTTATAATTTATGATTCCCTATTATGAGCTATATAAAACTTCCTACAGGGTGGAGAACAAATATTGTAGGACATATTGATTTATATTTTTTGAGGTTCTTTGAACCCCAAAGGACTGAACATAAGACATGAATATGAAATCCTGTAACAGGGTCTGTCACTTTGTAGGAGCTCATATGGAATCTTTCAAACACACGGCCAGAAAAAAAGACAATCCAGCTCTCAAGTTTAGAGGCTGTGTGTGGTATTGCTGAAAAGCTTTTGAATGATAATAGTGTTATATTTGACAGAAGAAAAGAAAAGCTGGGCTCCTGGTGGTGCTTCACGTGCAGTGCAGGATCAGCCCCATAGCCTGGATGTCGACCGTGGATGGAAGGGGCTCAATTGCGCACAATTGGCGGCGCCGCCCGGGAGGGAGGGCTTAGGTCCAAGGGTGTCCTCGGCTCACCACGCACCAGTGACGCCTGTAAACTGGCCGGGTGCCTGCAGGCTTGCCTGTAAGCTGCCCAGAGCTGCGTTGTCACTGAAAACAGTTTAACCCTTTCTAAGATAAAGACTTTCATTAAGACTTAAACATTGATTGGGTACCAATTTGCAGTGCTGGAAACATGGTTAGTATATTGCAGCATGATCACATATAAAAAAATCACCAGTCCCCCCCCACCCTCTGAGTCCTGAATGCTACACTAGTAAAACTGATAAATACAACATGCAAGACCAAAACATGCTTTATACACATGGGAATCAGCATATAGGAACCACCTCAACTTATGCTTTTAATACTATAAAACTTAGAATGATTTTAAAGGTATAATTCTAAATGATTTCTTAATGCATAAAAAGCAGCTGCTAATAAAAAAAGTCTAGTTGTAATATAAGATACAATAAAAGATACACACAGCAGTTTCATGAATATCAAAACAGACTGAAAATGGGTGTCAGCTTCAACAGCATTACTGGGGAGTTGGTTCCAGACTCAGTGGATGTAGGTCCTAGTGGGGCTTTCTCATGATACTGATAAAACTCGTCTTGAATTTACATCCATGGCTGGGGAGGTATGTTACTAATATTGTATTTAAATGATTTATTTATTGTGCATCTCCTTGTAGAGCAGGTGCAGTGTGAGTGTTTATGTTACAGTGTGTCACTGTGAGGGGGAGGGTTTGTCTAGTTCATGTAGATGTGTGTTTCTAGTAGATGGATGTTACTAAACTAGTATTGCAATGATTTTTTTATAGTGCATCTCCATATATCCACAGAACAGGTGCAGTGTGTGTTTGTTACAGTGTGTCACTGTGAGGGTTTGTCTAGTTCATGTAGATGTATGTTTCTAGAAGATGTATGTTATTAATATTGTATTTAAATAATTTATTTATTGTGCATCTCCATTTATTCACAGAGCAGGTGCAATCCAAGCATCCTGAAATGAAAAGATCTGTCTTTGATAGAGTTTGTTAGTGTGTGATGGTGAAAGCTTTAGCTGAAATGTTTGTCTAGTTGAAGGGCCTGGTTTACAAAGCTTTAACTTGATCTTGTAACTCATGAGATGAAGTTGTGCATGCGAGACACTTTTCTGCAGTGCTGTTAAAGAACCCCACTGAAGTATTGAATTAATCATCTAAAGCTGTGTGAGTTCAAGCTTTCTGAATCCTCTCAGTTGCAGCATCTCTTGTCCAGGGATGTCCTGCCCCGTTCACAGGGATTGAAGACCTTAACATTAACATCTCCTCTAAATAATAATCTAAAGTGTCAGTTTAATGCCTTGTCATCACTTCCTGTGCACCCTGCTGTGTGCTCATCCTCCAGCACTTCCTCTCACTCAACCGCAGCCCCTGAAGCCCTTCACTGGACTGAATTAAATAAAATAACACACAGATTTATACTGACTTTTTAGAAATCCATAAGAATATGTTGACAATAGAATTCTAGTCTTCTAAACTATAAATGTGTAAAAAATATATTGTCTTTATATTTATGTATTGCATTTATTTCATTTCTGTAAAGCTTTTCATACAAAAGTATCGCAAAGCACTGTCCAGTACATAGCAGGAAAAAAGAACAAACCACAATACATTTGTATAGCAAGTCACACACACAACTGCCATGATCAGACCATTTAAATAACAGTATACTGGTACACATAATAATAATAATAATAATAATAATACAGAAGCAGCCATTTTAAAGTTACATTAAAACTCACTTAGATAAGAAAGCCATTTTCTAAAAGTGCATTTTTAGTCTTGACTGAATATATGTTTCATATTGCAACTCAATCATTCAACTGATAATTATATGCTGATATATTTAGATCTCTGGATATGACTAGCCTACAGTACATAAGACAGCTTTACATGCACAAAGCTCACAAGCTGGTGCTTAGAGGTGTGGGTACTACTGACAAGATGACTCAATACAAGTATCAGTGGAGGCTCCTGCCTCCTCAATTTCAAATGAAAAAAGTATATATATATATATATACAGACGTGCTCAAATTTGTTGGTACCCTTACAGTTCATTGAAATAATGCTTCATTCCTCCTGAAAAGTGATGAAATTAAAAGCTATTTTATCATGTATACTTGCATGCCTTTGGTATGTCATAGAATAAAGCAAAGAAGCTGTGAAAAGAGATGAATTATTGCTTATTCTACAAAGATATTCTAAAATGGCCTGGACACATTTGTTGGTACCCCTTAGAAAATATATTAAATAATTGGATTATAGTGATATTCCAAACTTATTAGTTTCTTTAATTAGTATCACACATGTCTCCAATCTTGTAATCAGTCATTCAGCCTATTTAAATGGAGAAAAGTAGTTACTGTGCTGTTTGGTATCATTGTGTGCACCACACTGAACATGGACCAGAGAAAGCAAAGGAGAGAGTTGTCTGAGGAGATCAGAAAGAAAATAATAGACAAGCATGGTAAAGGTAAAGGCTACAAGACCATCTCCAAGCAGCTTGATGTTTCTGTGACAACAGTTGCAGATATTATTAAAGTTTAAGGTCCATGGAACTGTAGCCAACCTCCTGGGCGTGGCCGCAAAGAGGAAAAATCGACCCCAGATTGAACAGAAGGATAGTGCGAATGGTAGAAAAAAAAGAACCAAGGATAACTGCCAAAGAGATACAAGCTGAACTCCAAGGTGAAGGTGCGTCAGTTTCTGATCGCACCATCCGTAAGCTTTTGAGCCGAAAGTGGGCTCCATGGAAGAAGACCCAGGAGGACTCCACTTTTGAAAAAAAACAAAAAAAAGCCAGACTGGAATTTGCTAAAATGCATATTGACAAGCCACAATCCTTCTGGGAGAATGTCCTTTGGACAGATGAGTCAAAACTGGAGCTTTTTGGCAAGTCACATCAGCTCTATGTTCACAGACGAAAAAATGAAGCTTTCAGAAAAAGAACACCATACCTACAGTGAAACATGGAGGAGGCTGGTTATGTTTTGGGGCTGCTTTGCTGCCCCTGGCACAGTGCCTTGAACCTGTGCAGGGCACAATGAAATCTCAAGACTATCAAGGCATTCTGGAGCGAAACGTACTGCCCAGTGTCAAAAGCTCTGTCTCAGTCGCAGGTCATGGGTCCTCCAACAGGATAATGACCCAAAACACACAGCTAAAAGCACCCAAGAATGGATAAGAACAAAACATTGGACTATTCCGAAGTGGCCTTCTATGAGTCCTGATCTGAATCCTATCGAACATCTATGGAAAGAGCTGAAACTTGCAGTCTGGAGAAGGCACCCATCAAACCTGAGACAGCTGGAGCAGTTTGCTCAGGAAGAGTGGGCCAAACTACCTGTTAACAGGTGCAGAAGTCTCGTTGAGAGCTACAGAAAACGTTTGATTGCAGTGATTGCCTCTAAAGGTTGTGCAACAAAATATTAGGTTAGCGGTCCCATCATTTTTGTCCATGCCATTTTCATTTGTTTTATTATTTACAATATTATGTTGAATAAAAAATCAAAAAGCAAAGTCTGATTTCTATTAAATATGGAATAAACAATGGTGGATGCCAATTACTTTTGTCAGTTTCAAGTTATTTCAGAGAAAATGTGCATTCTTCGTTTTTTTTGTGGAGGGGTACCAACAAATTTGAGCACGTCTGTATATATATATATATATATATATATATATATATATATATATATACTACCGGTCAAAAGTTTTAGAACACCTCCATTTTTCCAGTTTTTATTGAAATTTACACAGTTTAATGTCTTAATGTACTCTGAAATTAAAGCATAGAACAAATAAACAATTGGAGATAAAAAAGAAATCATGGAATCGTTTTGTTTAACAAAATTTAATCTAAATTTTTGACTCATCAAAGTAGCCACCTTTTGCAGATATAACAACCGAACACACTCGTGGCATTCTTTCTACAATGGAAATCAAATATTGTTCGGAAAGTTCTTCCCAACACTGTTGCAGAAGTTCCCACAAATGTGTTGCACTTGTAGGTTGCTTTCTTTCACCCTTCTAACCAGTTCATTCCAAACCAGCTCGATGGGGTTTAAGTCTGGAGACTGTGCTGGCCATTCCATGATTTGAAGCCTACCGTCTTGTTCTTTTCTTCAAAGGTAGTTCTGACATAGCCTGGAGGTGTGTTTTGGGTCATTATCTTGCTGTAGGATGAACCCCTGACCAACTAGGCTTATACCAGAGGGTATTGCATGGCGCTGCAAAATGCTGTAGGAGCAGTTTTGGTTCAGGGTCCCACTCACTCTGTGCAAGTCATCGACTCTGGATCCAGCAAAAGAGTCCCAGACCATCACGCTTCCTCCTCCATGTTTGACAGTTGGTGTCATACACCGAGGAACCATCCGTTCGCCTACTCGACCGCGTACAAAAACCCTGCGTGATGAACCAAAGATTTCAAATTTTGATTCATCGGTCCATAAGACCTTCTTCCAGTCATCAGTAGTCCACTGGCGGTGCTTCATGGCCCAGGCAAGCCTCTTTTTCTTATTTTGCCATCTTAGCAATGGCTTTCTTACTGCCACTCGACATGTCAAACCTGCAGCTCAAGTCTTCTCTTCACAGTTGAAACTGAGACTTGCTTACTTCGACCAGTGTTAAGCTGTGCTTGAAGCTGTTGTCCTGTGAGCCGCCTATCACATAAACTGTTGACTCTCAGAAACTTGTCTTCTGATTCTGTTGTGGCTTTGGGTCTCATGAGACCTCTTCCTGTCAGAGTTTCCTCCAGTTTCCAAGTGCCTTTTTGATGGTGTAGGAAACTGTACTCACTGACACCTTGGCTTTCTTTGCAATTTCTCTAAAGGAAAGACCTACACTTTTAAGGTTATAATGGTCTGTCTGTCTTCTTTTTTTGTTAATTGCCTTTTTCTCGCCATTATGAGAGCAATATACTACTTCCTGCAGTACAATACTGTCCAAATAATGCTTAAGAGGGTGTAGTAAGACAGTCTGTTCCAACACTGCTTTTATACAGACAGGGGTTTGTAAGTAATCAACAAAGTTGGGACACCTGTAGGAATTATTAGCATCAACTTTCAAGGCTTAATTTACTTCCATTGCTGCAGAACAGCTGTAAGTTGTTAACCCATTACTTGTTCCCTGAAAAGGCCTTTTGTATAACTCTGAAATGTACATTATTTTTCAGTTTTGGTAACCCTAAACTTTTTTTTTACCCTCTGGCAGTTTACCGCTTACCTTTGTACCATTTCAGGTTATTCACTGGACTTGAACTGCTTAAATTTCAATAAAAACTGGAAAAATGGGGTGTTCTAAAACTTTTGACCGGTAGTGTATATAGCATTGTAATATAATAATGTTCACTAAAACAAAAACAAAAATATTGTCTAAAATGCAAGAAAAAATTACACTTTAACCAAAACCCTAGACTCAATATTACATTCCTATATTACCAGCAGTACTGGGTCCTCAGAGCAGGCAAGACTCTGTTATAAACTCCTATCTCCTGTAACCACCACACAGTACAGTACTAGCAATGGCAGATCCCTGGTTTTAATTGGAGGATCAACTCAAACCCTCCCGCCCCCTGCTGAAGCACTGCTGTAGGCCTACTATGAGTGTGATTTTAAGAAGTGATCAGAAAAAAAGAAATCCATAATAAGGGTAGGAACATTTTAAAAACACTGTATATTTAAACACAGCTGTTTTATCATCTTTATCCCTTGGTGCTTGTTGTGTGCAGACATTTTTAAAGGTAGAACACAGTGTTCAAGCAATTGGGTCTAAAAAAAAGAAATACAGTATGTAAGTTTCACTTGAACTGTTTTGTGTTTTGGTGTAAATGTTTTGATGTCTAAAAAGTGCATTTCATTATAATGGCAAAAGTTCACATTAAAACCATGGCAATGAATACATTACTATGAAACTCTGACGCATGCACATATCTTAAGTAATGCAAAATTCAACATTATAATTGCTCAATATGACAAGTTACTTGCTGCTTACATGGAAATAAGAATCCATATTTACTAGGATGACAGAATGACCTGATTTCATGCATTTTCTTTACTGTGCTAGAAGAAATCAATAAAGAAATGAATGAAGCTTGTTTTTGCATGGCAGATTGATGAAACAGGTTTGTAGTCGTGTCTCTTCAGACTTAGAAGTCACCAGTCGCCACTGGTACAGAACTGTATGTAATTATTTTGTTGGTCATTTATTTCATTTAATAAACTAGGGTCGAGAGGATGTGCTTGATTTTTATCTGCCTTTTTCCTGCCTTAACAACTTTGTTTAGAAAATATATTTTTGCAAAGTATGTTAGCAGGGTGCAATTGATGGATGGACGGATGGACCCTGGCTCTGATCTTTTCAATTTTTTTTATCCTCGGCAGAGAAATTAGATTTTATACTGACAATGTCTTTCTGCTGGAAAATGTCATTTATACAGATCATTTTCAAACATTTTGCATATATTATGGCAATTCTGTGTAGGTACATACGGTACACCATCACTTTGGTGAATGTTGTTTGTAGCATTATAAGCGCATCGTTGTTATTGCCTTTGTGACAGGGTAGCGTCCGGCCCAAGCTGTTACCGGCAGGAAGAGACCCAGAGACAGAAAAGCTGCAGTTTAAGTGCTGGTGCGCCGCGCTTATTAACAAACACAGGAACAAAGAAAAGGCACAAGGGCAAAACAAAAGATTAAACAAAACAATCAAATGTAGTCTGGACATTAGCCTTCACTACCATTTTGACCAACAATACAAAAAATCACAGCACAAACACTCACCCCAAATCAAGCATTTCTCCATGTTTTTATATATGTGACCACTCCCCAATTAGCATCAATTACCTAATTGGGGAATGGCTACACCTGTGATTGCTGGCAGGGATAGATTTAACCCCATCCCTGTCAACCTTACATTCCCGCACACACAGCACAGAGCACAGAGCAGTGTGTGTAGAGAAGTGTTTCAATCCCTTCATTTGAACAGTGGTTTCACCAGACCAGTTCTTGAGTAAAGTGTTTTTGTTTTCCAGCAGCCAGTTGGTTAGTATAGGTTTTAGCTTCTTACATGTAAATGAAGTTGTTTCATGCTCAGTGTAAAAATAAATATTCCCCGAAATTCGATCACATGACTATGTTTTGTCAGACAACAGAATAAGACACCTTAGAAATACGTTTGTGGTCATTTACTAAATAGGCGTAGTGGGAGGGACCTGTATGTTTACAACTTCAAAACTGTGAAGTTTCTACCCTGAGCTCATCTTTGAAAACATCTCGAGACAGAATGCAGGCTTGTGAACTCGCTGCACTGATATGTAAGTATTATTGCTGGTGCTTTATTAAACATGCTGCTGATTATCCATCTGGTTTGGGGACAGTTAGAGTGAAAGATTCCAGGTTTGTAAGACTTGATTGAATTCAAAATATATATTTTGAAGTGGTGTCTTGTTGAAATGTCATGGTAAAGAGCAGAGTGTGCAAGCCAGGTAAATGAAATTGAGTATTGTAAAACATACTGTATGCATGGTAAAGCAGAGAAGCACATGGTAAAGGACAGGGGAGTGAGGAACCTTTTTTTCATGGTAGTTTCATGGTAAAAGTGTAGAAAAAGCTAGTCAATGTATGGTGAATCAAATGAAAGCAGGGGCATCATTTTAGAACAATTCTGAGGGGGGGGGGGGGGGGGGGGCAAAGTTCTGTCAACATTAAAAGTGTGTAAAGGCTTTAACACTAACCCAATTGCTCTACTGCCAGCTTCCAATATAGTTAACTAAACATTTCAGTTGCAAACCGTCACTACTGCTACATTAAACAAATAGTGGTACAACCTCATCTCTTTAAAATCGTTTTAGAGTAGCAGCTCGGGACATTAGACTACTTTTATTTCAGATCATTGAAAAAAAAGAAAAGAAAGTCCAGTATTGCATGGGCTTTACAAAAAGAGCCAGGGGTAAGAACGCAGTTTAACTCTTTAATTTAGAGCGTCCATCCGAATACATCACCAGATATGATATATACTTACGTCAAGTTAAGTTTGATACATTTCACCTGCTTTCCACAAAGAATGACACTTTCAGCATGATTTTCAAAAAGGGGCAAACAAGAACAAGGTTGCAAAATGATTTTCAAAACCTGATTAATGGAACCACATCACTTGATTTGTGTTTTTAAAGTGTCAACAAGTTAATTCACGACTCGTGTCATCTAAACCCTTTGAAAGCCAGATACTTAGTGACCCAAATCAGCTTTTAGAAATCACTTTCTAACCTAGGTGTGACAAGATGACAGAGGTTGAGACTCAGAGACAGTATGAAAAGTTCAAAAATAAAGCTTTTAATATACAAAAATACAAAATAAACCGCACGAGGGCCAAACAAAAGGGTTTTAAACAGAAATAATAGACAACACGCACAAAACAAAAACTTACAAAAATAAGGCTTCCAGGCTGGGCATTACCGTCACTGGATTCAAACACAAACAAAAACCCAGCACACACAGAAACCCACTCTTGCTTCTTCTCCTTCTAGAACTCTCCCCTTACTGGGAGGCTGAGACCTCCTTTTATGCAAGGTTGCTGGGTAATAATTCAATAATTAATTGGTTGATTGCTCCCACCTGGCGCAATTAACCTGGGCAGGGAGGAGAATTTAACCCCCTCCCTGCCAGTATTTACTAGGGCAGAGCCCTGCTCTGCCACACTAGTCTTATTTTTCCCGCTTTGAAACTCATGCTTTTTGTATCAAATATAAACCAATGAACATGAACTGCTAAATAAGCACCACAATTCTGTGAATGTCGAAAGGATAAATCTGTAGCAAAGTTTTAAATAACATGTTTACCTGATAATCATGAATAAAATAAAATAAAAGGGGGTGGCGTCTCGCTTTCATCAAGGCCTGTAAGTACACCAGCCTGTAAGGCTAATGTTTTTGCCGAATACCAACATTTGCATATATATGAAAATACGTTAGAAAAATAAATTCATAGATTTTCATTTATAGCATTGCCTAATCATTTTTTCCATATAAATGCATATTTAAACAATGTAACATTTTAAAACAGTAATTAGCATCATGAATGAAAATAAACAGGCAGTAATTGGGCCAGTTTACAATGAGATAACGTGTGTTTTGTCAGCATCGTTTTTATTCTTAAAATAAATTATAACAAATTTGTAAAGCACGGCACTAATTTATAACAAGTGTGCCACCTTATATATTATTTTCTGCCAAACCAAACCGAAAATGCACAGCACAGCTCTACACATGAGCCTAAATCTAGAGCAGGTATAAATAATTGTACCTGGGCATCAGCAATACTAATAGTTTTTTCCGCAAGTGAATCCCTCCTTGTTGTCTCGCTGTGTTTAATTTCTTCTGTTTTCCACCTGCTGTGACAAACATATCTGACATTTCCCTTTGACTCATGATATCAATAATATGATATTCTTATAGAAATAATAGACTGCAGTGTAATTGTGTTGTCGATATAATCACTGGACAATGATGAACTATCAATAGAAAATGAATGACTGTCGCCTTGCAGCCGTGGCCGACTTCATTCTGGATCCGGGTTCGATTAGAAAATAACAATGTTTGAAAAATGCATTTTATTCATTTGTGAAGAAAACTTCAACCATCTTAATAGTGATTATAATGTGTGTGTGTGGGGGGGGGCAGCCCACTGCCCTACAACAAATGACGCCCCTGAATGAAAGTATTGCACATGCATGATACAATATGGTAGTATGGCCAAACATGGAAGCGAACTTAAAGATTAATACAAAAATGTGTGCAGAAGGATTGTAAGACAACTAAATTGATTTCAACCTACAATCAAATATAGGAACCTGGAAACTTGTAAATAGTGGTACAGAAAGTCCTCTCACAGTGATGTATGCTGATGCTGCTGAGGCCCTTTGAACTGGTCTGAACTGTAGCTACAGCAGCTCACTGACACTTCCTGTTGAAAGTGTTAAAGCACTTTCTTTCTTAATATATTGTAGTGTTTCACAGGACACTAAAATATCCTTTTTTCAAATCCTTTGGCTTTCTTTATTTTTCTGGACACTCTCTCAGCACCCTGACCAGAGACCTCAGCTCTGTCGCCAACACAGGATTCACACACATGTAAACATCAACCATTGCGACCAGAACAACATCAAACCCTCTGAACACCGCTGTGTGCTTTCTTATAGGCTTAGCCCGTCTCCTTATGCAAATACATTCCCAGGCTTCATACACATTCCATTGGCCCTCAGCAACCAGGACCAATGGGCACAGACAGACAAGCAACAACCAATGAGGATGCACAGATAACAACCAATGCGAACAGACCAGAGCAGGCAAACAAACAGCGTGTCACATGGTATGGGAATACACAAACAAAGGTAAACAAGCAATGGCGGAATACAGCGAGCAAGGAATAACACACAGAGCATGCAAACACAAACAGACAGCAAGGAATACGACACATAAACACAAATGCATGGATCGCTACAATATTTTGGGGAATGGGGTGTTAAAAGAACATTGGCAGTTCTGAGCTCTGGTCAAAAGTTTTGCATCACCTAGAAATTTAGGATTGAGTCATAATACAAAATAAAAATAAAAACTTTATGAACAGAATTTAGATATTTTATTTAACATCATGTAAGCAAAGAAACTACAACATGAAATTGCAAAAAAATTGCAGAAGCCGTACTAGTTAGTATAGTATGTTAAATTTTGGAATGTCACATTTTTCAATTTCTGTCAGTTTTTGTTTAAGTATAATTGAATATGCTAACTTAACATTATTCAGCAGTTCTATAAAATTGAAAAGCATAAGTTATAAAGCATGTTTTTTTCTGGTATGTTGTGTTTATATCAGTGTTACTACTACTGCAGCATTCAGGACTGAGAGGATAAGGGGACTGGTGATTCATTGTGATCCTGCTATAATATACTAACCATGTTTCCTGTAGTGTATCAGTGAATCACCCACACACCCTACCACACTACTGTAGCATTCAGGACTGAGAGGATAAGGAGAGACTGGTGATTCATTGTGATCATGCTGTAATATACTAACCACGCCTGTACTGTAAGTTGATTTCAAATCAGTGTTTAAGTCTTAATGAAAGCCTGTACTTTAGAAAGGGTTTGTGACAGGCATCTGCCATGTGGGTGCGTGCATTCACTGTTGAGTGACAGATCGAGGCAGAGGTTGAAGTTCAAATGCCCTGCATGCAAACAGGTCTTATTTAGATCTTCACAGAGAGAACAGCTCACCTGACAAATTGTACCACACTGAGTACATACAACACAGTGTACAAAATGCAGAATAAAACATTGTACAAAAAAATATCAAATAAAAGGTGCGTAAAATGGTGTGCGCCCTCCTAATACATGAGGGTCCCGCTTACACACCTCGCTGTACTTTATAGAGATCTACCATCTCTGAACTAATCTTTTACGCGTCTAAACAAACTCGCCCGGCCGTCGGCGGTTTCGGTTTCTTCTGTTGGCTCGATCCCGGTTACCCTGACAGTGATCGGTGGCTTTCATGAAGGTGTTTACATCTCTGTGTCCGGGTAACATGGGCGATGTTCAGCCCACTGGCTTTAGCTTTGCAGCAGCCCTGAGGTGAATAACCAGGACCTTTTAATACATGATGCCCCGCTGGAACACACCTACCTGCTGATTATCCACAGCTGGTAATCACACACTGCAGGCAGGCTCTCCCAGGAGTGTCAGGCACTTCATTAATTAATTACAATAAATGTACACACATTTCACACAATACTATTTATAATATATACACACAAAACCCACTCTTCATGTACAGGGCTGCCCTGCCACAGGGTTAAACTGTTTTCAATTAGACCACGCTGTAGGATGTACCAGCTGAAGAGGTAGTCAGTGGTGGTGAAAAACGTTAGCGTGGGAGGGAGGAAGCTCTGCAGTGTGAGCCCAGTCCTGTGGTCTGCTATCATTTAATCTCTTGTTTTTCACAGGTCTGTGTCAATGCTTGTCATTTCAATTGAAATGTTACAATGTCTGATACTGCTAGAAACGTTACTACTGTATTTATTGATTTAATTTAATTAAATTTAAAAATAGCATTTATGTACCACTAGACATATACCTCTGTTGCAAAATAATATAATCATTCACCCTTACAGATCACAATTAATAAACTAATAGATAATTTTATAAGGGTCTAGTCCCTGACTGTCTCTCTTGTGTTTTCAGTGCTGACTGTAGTGAGCTGCTCCAGACAGTATGAAGGTAAGAGAACAGTTTACAATGTGAACACAGTTTAAAAACAGGATTTACAATTCATGGTTGAAAAGCATGAAGCTCGTTTATATGAAATGACACTTTTCATGTTAGGTCTGTGTGCTGAAAATAGGCTGTGGCAATGCAGTCACAAAGTGAAGAGACTGGCAAAGATTCTCATCCTGCTTCCTGATCATCAGAAATCACCTTTCTTCTGTCCAATACAACAATTTAACTTAGTTAAATAAATAAAAAGGAATGAATCCAGTAAACACTAGCCATTACAGTGCCATACTGTCCTTCACCTAGAGGCTATGTGTGGTATTGCTGGAAAGCTTTTGAATGAGATTACTGGCTGACTGCTGACCAGACAGAGTATCTGGATGCCTTTTAAGAACAGTAATCCTCCCACTTATCTTAAAAAAAATGTTTCCTAGTTCATTAAACAGCCTGACAGGAATAGTCATGCTTCAGTAAATTGGACTAATTGCTGAATCTTTTGACCACAGACCCCAATCTTATATGTTTGTGTTCAAGGCCATAATCATATTGAGAGAGATTCCTCATGAATTCCTTTCACTCAAAACCCACAAGTACAGCCTGCAATGGGTCACACTGCTGCTATTCCTACTGTATCACAAGTAGAGCCTGCAATGGGTCACACTGCTGCTATTCCTACTGTATCACAAGTAGAGCCTGCAATGGATCACACTACTGCTATTCCTACTGTATCACAAGTAGAGCCTGCAATGGGTCACACTGCTGTTATTCCTACTGTATCACTGCAGAGATGCTGCTGGGGGGCTGGAATCTCTCTCCTAACTGATTGTGGGGGAATGTGTCCTGATCCTATCCTGTTCTCTGTTTCAGAGGGTCATCCTCAGGCTGTCCTGACCCTGCAGCCTGCCTGGGCACAGATATTCACAGGAAAGACAGTCACCCTGAGCTGTGAGGGTGGAGGGGACTCTGCTGACTGGAGGTTTAAACAGTACAGAGCTGGACGTGAAGAGGCAGGGTGCAGTGATCAATACAGCAGGAGATATGGAGACAGCTGCACAATCAGTAAAGCTCGGTATCACCACAGCGGAGTGTACTGGTGTGAGTCTGCATCAGGACAGGAGCGCAGCAATGCTGTCACCTTAACTGTGTCCAGTAAGTCATTTACATTCTAGATAATATTCAGACCCTGTTGAATAATCCTGCACTCGGATTGGCTGAGAGGGTATTGTAAGCTACTGATCGGCTTGCTGATTTGAGTAAAGCTGTCTCTGGATCTCCAGTCAGTATGAATTGTTTTTGCTCACATTGCTGTTTTCAATTACCAGCTGAGCAAATAAGCATATTTACAGAGGCTTAAAATGACTGAATAGCAAACCTAGGACTATACAAATTGAGAATCCCCCCCCCCCAACACAAACACTGAAACACACACACACACACACACACACACACACACACACACACACACCCACACACACCCACCCCACACACACACACACACACACCACCCCCCCACACACACCCCACACACCCACACACACGCATCGCATCGCATAACACACACCTCCTGACCTGTTTCTCAGCCCTGCTGATCTGAACTCTTTCTGTCTTTTCAGATAAATGGGTGATCCTGCAGACTCCTTCCCAGCCTGTGATTGAGGGAGACACTCTGACTCTGAGTTGTTTTATCCGCAATGGTTATAAAGCTACCAGGTTAATATTTTATAAAGATAATAACCAGTTACAGTACAGGGCTGGCACAGCGGAGTGTGGATCGTGTTTTCAAAGAGTGATGAGGGGTCCTACAAGTGCAAAGCATGGTGGTGGGAACACTGCCTCAGGACTGAATCTTGAGTGTCTCTGCAGAGGTGCGGGTGTCAGTGAGAGGTAGGTTCATTCTAACAGAGAGAGTCCTCACCCCTTCTCTGTCTGTAATGTCTCACAGATACATTCACACTGGAGTCTATTCCAGCTGTGTTAATGTGACTCTGCAGAGGTGCGGGTGTCAGTGAGAGGTAGGTTCATTCTAACAGAGAGAGTCCTCACCCCTTCTCTGTCTGTAATGTCTCTCAGATACATTCACACTGGAGTCTATTCCAGCTGTGTTAATGTGACTCTGCAGAGGTGCGGGTGTCAGTGAGAGGTACGATCATTCTAACAGAGAGAGTCCTCACCCCTTCTCTGTCTGTAATGTCTCACAGATACATTCACACTGGAGTCTATTCCAGCTGTGTTAATGTGACTCTGCAGAGGTGCGGGTGTCAGTGAGAGGTAGGTTCATTCTAACAGAGAGAGTCCTCACCCCCTTCTCTGTCTGTAATGTCTCACAGATACATTCACACTGGAGTCTATTCCAGCTGTGTTAATGTGACTCTGCAGAGGTGTGGGTGTCAGTGAGAGGTAGGTTCATTCTAACAGAGAGTCCTCACCCCTTCTCTGTCTGTAATGTCTCACAGATACATTCACACTGGAGTCTATTCCAGCTGTGTTAATGTGACTCTGCAGAGGTGCGGGTGTCAGTGAGAGGTAGGTTCATTCTAACAGAGAGAGTCCTCACCCCTTCTCTGTCTGTAATGTCTCACAGTACTGATGATCAAGCCCTATTTTCTCCAAATGTATTTCTGTTTGGTTGTGGTAGTAATAGAATGTGTATTGCCATAGCAAACTGTATCTTTAATCATGTGTAACCCCTCCCTAGACAGGGGTGTACAGATTGGATATAAGAAATTGGTCCTATACATTATTACACTGCAGATTATACCACAGAAGAGATTCTGCCCAAATGAAATAGTTTTAAATAGAATACATACCTGTTCACTTTACTGTGACACACACACAGTATGAAACAGAATACCCAAGAAAGACACAGATACTAAACATGTAAGTCATGTGAGTTATATTATTATATTAAAAATCAAATCAGCAGCAAAGTATCATTCAGAGTGATAATGAGTCATAATTATAAACGGAACACAGGAGCAGCAACACAGTGAATCAGAACCATTGACATGTCAGTAAAAACACAGTGATATGCTGCTGGAGTGCCTTCAATTCAATCACATATTAGATTCACCTGCTTTATTAGGAGGGTTCACAGCAAACTTGGTGGTTGTCAATGTATTTTAAATGATGTGGGGCTGTGCTAATAAGTCTGATGTCCCTACTAATAATACTCCTGGTATTAATAGTGAATGTTAACATTGCTGATATGCCTCCACATTATCTGATTCACATCCCATCTCTCAGGCTCTCTTTATATTATTATTATTATTATTATTATTATTATTATTAATAATAAACAATACATTTTAATACAGACAACGTATGCTTTTGAATTACATGTTTTCTAATGTGCCCCAACATTTATTTATAAACAAAAACAAATAGAATCCATGCTTTTGTTATCCATGTCAACATTTTTTTTATGAAACACTAAGTTTAATTATGAATCAGTCAGTCCTTTGTTAACGTCTAATGGTAATACATCATTATTTTGAATTATCATGCATGTTTACACATGCTGTGAATAGGTCTGTTGCACTGTGCTGTCCAGCACTGTCTGTCTATATGTGGAAATAAGGGCTAATCAACCAAGAGAACAAATTCACAGACAGAGAAAATCTACAAATGTTACAAGAATCCAGAGCTATGACCTCGAAACCCGTGAGAGACAGTACCATCGAGCTGCTTTTATTAGAGACCACCACAGTTAACAAGTCCATGTGAACGGAGCCTGTGGGTGCAGGTCATGCTGAACTGGGTTTTATTTCTGTCCTTGGCAGGCAGGTCTGTGTTCCTAACATGCCTTGTTTCCTTTCTTTACCCAGAGCTGCCGAAGGCTGTGCTGACCAGCAGTCCTCAATGGGGAGAGCTGTACACTGGAGAGACTGTCACCCTGAGCTGTGGGGTTGAGGGGGGTTTCACTGGCTGCCAATATCTCTGGTACAAGAGCAGTCAAGGAGGCACAGTGCAGATCAGAGGCACCACTGGAGCCAGATACACACTCAGCCCTGTCACTCAGTCTCATAGTGGACAGTACCAGTGTGAGGCACAAAGAGGAGATCCACCACGTTCCTCTCAGCGCAGTGATCCTGTTATACTGACTGTGTCTGGTAAGTTTATTAACACAGTGATCCTGTTACACTGACTGTGTCTGGTGAGTTTATTAACACAGTGATCCTGTTACACTGACTGTGTCTGGTGAGTTTATTAACACAGCGATCCTGTTACACTGACTGTGTCTGGTGAGTTTATTAACACAGTGATCCTGTTACAGTAACTGTGTCTGGTGAGTTTATTAACACAGTGATCCTGTTACACTGACTGTGTCTGGTGAGTTTATTAACACAGCGATCCTGTTACACTGACTGTGTCTGGTGAGTTTATTAACACAGCGATCCTGTTACACTGACTGTCTGGTGAGTTTATTAACACAGTGATCCTGTTACACTGACTGTGTCTGGTGAGTTTATTAACACAGCGATCCTGTTACACTGACTGTGTCTGGTGAGTTTATTAACACAGCGATCCTGTTACACTGACTGTCTGGTGAGTTTATTAACACAGTGATCCTGTTACACTGACTGTGTCTGGTGAGTTTATTAACACAGCGATCCTGTTACACTGACTGTGTCTGGTGAGTTTATTAGCACAGCGATCCTGTTACACTGACTGTGTCTGGTGAGTTTATTAACACAGTGATCCTGTTACACTGACTGTGTCTGGTGAGTTTATTAACACAGTGATCCTGTTACAGTAACTGTGTTTGGTGAGTTTATTAACACAGTGATCCTGTTACACTGACTGTGTCTGGTGAGTTTATTAACACAGCGATCCTGTTACACACTGACTGTGTCTGGTGAGTTTATTAACACAGCGATCCTGTTACACTGACTGTGTCTGGTGAGTTTATTAACACAGTGATCCTGTTACACTGACTGTGTCTGGTGAGTTTATTAACACAGCGATCCTGTTACACTGACTGTGTCTGGTGAGTTTATTAGCACAGCGATCCTGTTACACTGACTGTGTCTGGTGAGTTTATTAACACAGTGATCCTGTTACACTGACTGTGTCTGGTGAGTTTATTAACACAGTGATCCTGTTACAGTAACTGTGTCTGGTGAGTTTATTAACACAGTGATCCTGTTACACTGACTGTGTCTGGTGAGTTTATTAACACAGCGATCCTGTTACACTGACTGTGTCTGGTGAGTTTATTAACACAGCGATCCTGTTACACTGACTGTGTCTGGTGAGTTTATTAACACAGCGATCCTGTTACATTGACTGTGTCTGGTGAGTTTATTAACACAGTGATCCTGTTACACTGACTGTGTCTGGTGAGTTTATTAACACAGTGATCCTGTTACACTGACTGTGTCTGGTGAGTTTATTAACACAGCGATCCTGTTACACTGACTGTGTCTGGTGAGTTTATTAAACACAGTGATCCTGTTACACTGACTGTGTCTGGTGAGTTTATTAACACAGCTTATCCTGTTACACTGACTGTGTCTGGTGAGTTTATTAACACAGCGATCCTGTTACACTGACTGTGTCTGGTGAGTTTATTAACACAGCGATCCTGTTACACTGACTGTGTCTGGTGAGTTTATTAACACAGTGATCCTGTTACACTGACTGTGTCTGGTGAGTTTATTAACACAGTGATCCTGTTACACTGACTGTGTCTGGTGAGTTTATTAACCCAGCTGAATACAGAGCAGTGCTCTCAATACAGACCCCTCAGAGACAGCATGTTGACCACAGTCCTGTCCTCTCAGAGCTGCTGTTACATTAACTGTAATGGAAATTAACTGTAGAGGCCCGAGGGATGGAAGTATCTTAACTCTAAAATGTTTTTTATTACTAAGATAGGAGTACCCTTACAGGACTGAAGGATAAATATTATCATTTCATATGGGCTGTTTTAATAGGAAATGATTCTATTCATTCAGTCCTGTGGATTTCTGTCCTCTTATCTTTCACACTATCTTTGTATCAGAACAGAACAGTTACTGATTGGAGCTGCACTGGAAACAGTAATACTTCAAGCCAGTTAAAGGAAGTGATACAAGGCATTAGTAGAATATCATCTTGAAGAATGGACGACTTTGTAGACTTCCTTGTAATGGCTGTTATAATTACTTTTTATTAATAACAAATACATTAAAAGTAATTCCAGTAGATTCATGTATTTTCTTTATAATTATTCAAATTTTGTAGTAATTTGTTTTTTTACCACAAGTTAAAAATATTTACTATGTTATCGTGTTACCCAAAGCCACTCAAATTGAGGGAAACAGGAGCCCTTATTTGTCATCTTCTGTATTTCAGAGGGACGACCAAAGCCTGTCCTGACCCGGGAGCCTGCAGGAGAGATATTTGAAGGAGACACGGTCACCCTGAGCTGTGTGGTTGAGGGGGGCTCTGGTGGCTGGAGATATCTCTGGTACAAAGACAGGCAGGGAGCTCCAGTGTACCAGACTGACAGCAGCAGTGGAACTGGAGCCGGATACACAATCAGTGCTGCTGCTCTGTCCCACAGTGGAGAGTACTGGTGTGGATTTGGACGGGGCAGGAACACGTCTTACTCACAATACAGCGATCCCATCTGGGTAAATGTAACTGGTGAGTAATACAGAATCTCCTTCCTTTTCACTAAAGCTTTGCCCTCAGCAGTAGGGGGTGCTGTTTGGTTCTGCTAGAGGTGATTGGGAGCCTCAATCCTCCAGCATTCCTCTAATTCTCAATTTCTAATTCTATTCCTCTCTATGCCTCTCTGTCTATTAAGGTTGAAGTTTCTCACCTACTCTACCACGCAATAGCTAAAATATAGAACACTATGACAAAGCATATCTATTTACAGTAAATGTCCATTTTAAAAATAATAATCTCATTGCTCGTTTTTCAATACCAAGAAAAAAAAATATTTATTGAATTATGAGAGTGGGACTTAAACTCATGACTAACACTGTTGTAAGTGAAACTCGACTCATTATGCTTCATAGCCTCTATACTCCAGCACTGCCTCTGTCTCTCTAAGCCTCTATACTCCAGCACTGCCTCTGTCTCTCAAGGAGCCTCTATACTCCAGCACTGCCTCTGTCTCTCCAAGGAGCCTCTATACACCAGCACTGCATCTGTCTCTCTAAGGCGTCTCTATACTCCAGCACTGCCTCTGTCTCTCTAAGGAGCCTCTATACTCCAGCACTGCCTCTGTCTCTCCAAGGAGCCTCTATACTCCAGCACTGCCTCTGTCTCTCTAAAGGAGCCTTTATACTCCAGCACTGCCTCTGTCTCTAAAGAGCCTCTATACTCCAGCACTGCCTCTGTCTCTCTAAGGAGCCTCTATACTCCACCACTGCCTCTGTCTCTCTAAGGAGCCTCTATACTCCAGCGCTGCCTCTGTCTCTCTAAGGAGCCTCTATACTCCAGCAATGCCTCTGTCTCTCTAAGGAGCCTCTATACTCCAGCACTGCCTCTGTTTCTCTAAGGAGCCACTATAATCCAGCACTGCCTCTGTCTCTGTAAGGAGCCTCTATACTCCAGCACTGCCTCTGTTTCTCTAAGGAGCAGGGGGCTCTGGGGGAATCCCACTATATGGAAGACGCTGGTTCTGATTGATTTGAATATCTTGGTCAGACAGCTTCACAATCACTATCCTGTCTTCATGTTATATTTTCGTAGCTCTGTTCTCCAGGGTGACTCTGACAGCATCTCCAGGAGCCACAGTGAAGGAGGGAGAGGCTCTTAACCTGACCTGTGAGGCAGCAGTGAACAAAACCCCCCGCCCTGAACTCCACTACACCATTGTGAGAGACGGGCAGCCTGTGACTAACAGCACTGACTCTGCACTGTACAGCATAGCCAGCACTGAGAAGAGCCACACTGGGAGCTACACGTGTGCTGTGGAGTCTCAGGGAGTGAAGAAGAGCAGCCAGGAGCTACACATTGAACTGCAAAGTAAGAACACAATCTATGTACAGGGATAGCACTGACAGATAGCATAGAACTGCACTGCCATTAATTACCAGCTGTCACAATATATAAAATAGTGAACTGTGAGTGTTTCTGATCTGTTATTCTATTCAGTGTTGTAGTGTGTGTGTGCAGGGGCTGCCTGGTTAATATTAAACTTACAAGAAACTAAAGCATTGATTTGATCAACATGCTCCCTGTTGTGAGATACAGTTGGATTTTAGGAGCTGTGGAATCACCCTGCATTGCATCAAAATTCTATTAAAATCCCAGCTGTGTCTTATTGTGAATGGGTGAGGTTTATCAAACCAACCCCAGTCCTCAGAGTGGCAGGGTGGCTGCTTCTTCATTGCAGCTCTTGAAGCAGCATGATCAGGAGTAACTCATGTACATAAAAGTTCCAGTCCCATTGTGCAGAATCAGCCCTGTCAGTCAAGGTGTATGGAGCTCACCAGCACACACTGATCCTGTACCTTCCTCCCCCAGCGTCCTGGCACAGCGCTGCTGCTGCTGCTGGCTTCAGTGTCGGCTTCTTTGTGATTCTTCTCATTGTGTTCACTCTGCTTCTCCTCTATCACAAGATCAGAGGTGAGGCTCCAGTGTTTTATTACATGTTTCACTTGTCCTGTCACAGCTCATACTCTGGCTTCTTCCTTCTCCCTCTAGTGAAAAATAACTACCATCATATTTTGAGAAGCCTGTTTTTAAAGATAATGCATTTTAAAAATAAACATTTTCTAATTGAATATGCACAGCTAATAATCCCATGATATTTAGCATGTTTGTACACTTACAGTACATAAACAAAGCTGAAACAGTGTTATTCATTTGCAGGTTTCCGTATCACCGGTGGTAAGAGGAGGTAAGTCAGCACAAGTATGTGTACAGACAGGGTCCTCGTCCACTACAGCACTGACAAGCATTTCTCATGACTCGAGGGTTCAATCCCAGCTTCTCTTCCACCTTCATAAACACTTCTTTATTCTGGTAATGGGGTCCATGACTAGCAGTAGTGTCCCTCGACCCCTCAGCACAACGCAGACTGGACAGGAAATGACACGTCTGGGTAGAACACAAACACAAGAGAATCAATTGCAGAAGCATCCATTATAACAAACAGTGAAGGTTCAAACTAAATGGGTGGTATTGGTAGCCATGGAGACAGTTGTAGCACCTGCCCCCCCGAGACCCAGTGGGGCAAGCGCCACGGAATACACAACAAGTACAGCCTGACTACGCCACCGAGGGAATTTCACCCTCACAATTAAAACAAACGGTAGTTTAAAACACGTCTCTTAAGTAGGTTCTTTTATAGGGCGTGGAATTGGGATATAAATCAGAAGGAGCACACAAACTACAACGATTAAAAATTATTCCAGGGTTTATTTGGAGAGGACACTGACTCGGATCATAGATATGCACATTAACAAACAATTAGTCTGTAAGAGTAGTCTGTTAAGAAATAAATAATAATAATAATAATAATTACTACCATTAACAGTATATAACCGTGCAGAACTGACGCAAGTGTTAAAAAAACAAACAAACACATATAGCAGCAACAAAATTATCTGTGCAGAAAAAAAATGCTAATAAATACTAATAAATAAATCAAATACACCAAACACATCTGGAAATGGAAAATTTAAAATTGGTAAAGAATGTTAATATAAATGTGTTTTCGGAATGGATGATGGAAAAACCAAACTGTTGTATAGAATTGAGTGAGCAAGTGAAGAAAGGAGGGAAAAATGGAACTGAAAAGAAAGAGTCAAGTAGAGGAGAAGAGTATGGAGGCACTATGTATATATATACAGATGGATCCAAGGATCCAAAAACAGGAAGAGTGGCGATGGCATATTATATCCCAGAATTAGATATCTGTAAAATAGCGAGGATATCTGACCATTTATCGGTATATGTTGCAGAAATGGTAGCTTTACTATTTGCAATAGTTAAAATAGCTGAAATAAAGCCTAAAAAAGCAGTCATATTTTCAGATTCATTGAGTGTTCTTATTGCATTAAAAGGGGAGTTTAATGATATAAGGAATGCACAATAATGGGTATCGAAGTGATTTTAGTTTGGATTCCTGGTCACTCTGGCATTTTGGGCAACGAGATGGTAGATCTGGCAGCAAAAAATGGGTTAAAAAGAGAGGAAATTGATGTGGTGATTCCTCTGGGATCGCAGGAAATGGGAGGTTATGTGAAAAAAATGATAGTAAAAGAATGGCAGAAGAGATGGGATGAAAGCATAAAAGGAAGATTTTATTATAATATCCAGAAAGAGGTGAACAACAGTTGGGTAAACAAAGAGTTGGGAAGGAAAGAGGAAAGAGCATTGGATAGGTTAAGGATTGGGCATAGTTCTTTAAATGAACATCTTTTAAGACTGGGGAAACATGAAGATGAAAAGTGTGAAAAATGTAAAGTAGCTGAAACAGTAGAACATTACTTATTAAAGTGTGAGAAATATGAGGAGCAGAGAAGGAAAATGGAGAGGAGGCTGACAGAAATGGAGGTATATGAAGTCAATATAAAGAATTTGCTGGGAAAAGGGAAAGAGGACGGGAGACTGAATAGAGAAAGGATACTGACGAAATATATAAAGGAAACAGGAAAAGAAGGGAAGTTATAATAAAATAAAGATGACAGAAAAATAAAGTAAAACAGACAGACAAAGGACTACAGATAGAGGGCGCTAATCATCTAAAATAATAGATGGAATGTGCCCTATATATTAACCAGAAGAACAAGAAGAAGGATGGGCATTATCAGGCGTGTGGTGGTCCAAGAGTAGCCGGCCATGTAATGTAAACAAACATTCTGCTTTGAAACAATAAGTTCTAAACTAGTCATTCCCTTTAAGGATTTCACGACAACCAACGAAGGTTGTAGCTGACTAGAAGATCATAATCAAATTGACTTACTCACGTCTCATACTTCAATGTTACTGCCGCTACTCGCACACCACACACAGAATCATTTTAAACACATCGCCATTGCACAGACTGCCGACCAGCCATACCGCCGCCGTCACGAGAGCCTCCCGTTCCCTTACATCCTGCTTCCTATTCCGTCCCCCTTATCTGTAAAACCAGCCTTTGAAATGAGCCAGGTAAAGGGAATCATCCTCTGATTGGCGCGGGGAAAGAAACGAAAGATAAGGGGGTGTTCTAAAAATGAAAGTAGCCTAATTAAAACGATAAAACAAAACACAAAGTAGCGACCTGCTACACAGTATTATGGGAATGAGGAAGCCCAAGAGTGCAAAAGAAATGACAAGTTAAAGCACTTTCCCAGCTCATAGCACAGAAACAACACAAATCTTCAGCAGTGGCTCTCAGCACTACTCAGAACAATTACAAACATCATACCAATCTAACAGCAATATAAACTGTTACAATGGTATCTGAAGCTATTTGCCATTTCACAATATTGTCAGTATTTTTTAATATAACATAATTTGGTGATACAAAAAAATCATGCTTGTCTTCAGTGACACATTGAGAGGTGGGGAGTGTGGAATCATTACTGAAGTGAAACTGATCAAGCCTGGTGTATCTCACTACTGTCACAGGAAACGCTCGGATCAGAACCAGGACCAAGCTGCAGGGGGAGTAGAGCTCTCCAGCCAAGCACAGCAACCTGGTGAGTTACTGACACACAGAGGAGACACCAACACATTATTCACACACAATAATAACAGTGAAGCTAGGTACTAGCGCTTCAGCTCAGTCCACACGGTTGTCATGCTGATGCGCTAGGGAGGCCACACTGTGGTTGATCCCTGGAGCCAGCCTTGTACTGTTGTGTGTGCTGATGCGCCAGGGAGGCAAAATAGACTGATCCCTGGAGCCAGCATTACACTTCAGCCATCAACACCAGGCAGAAGGATATCTACATCATCAGATGGAAGGAAACGCAGATGGATCACAATCGTTTACAGTAAAAGAAGCAATGTCTTAGATGGTGCTGATCTTGGCGAAAGCTGAATCCAATATCAGCATGAAGTTTTAACACCTACTCTCATATAACGCAAATAATGAATTGCATGAAACCAATATTGAAGATAATCAAATAAATGCTGAACAACAATGTACACAACTTTGATTAAAAAATATCCTGACAGTTTAAAATTGCATACTGTACATAACTCTACCCAAACCAGTGTAAAAGAATGACTTAAACCAATTAATTTCAATTGAATAACGTTAAGCTATTTTGTATAACTTATTTAACACTGCATTTTGATCATATACAGACGTGCTCAAATTTGTTGGTACCCCTCCACAAAAAAACGAAGAATGCACAATTTTCTCTGAAATAACATGAAACTGACAAAAGTAATTGGCATCCACCATTGTTTATTCCATATTTAATAGAAATCAGACTTTGCTTTTGATTTTTTATTCAACATAATATTGTAAATAAGAAAACAAATGAAAATGGCATGGACAAAAATGATGGGACCGCTAACCTAATATTTTGTTGCACAACCTTTAGAGGCAATCACTGCAATCAAACGTTTTCTGTAGCTCTCAATGAGACTTCTGCACCTGTTAACAGGTAGTTTGGCCCACTCTTCCTGAGCAAACTGCTCCAGGTGTCTCAGGTTTGATGGGTGCCTTCCAGACTGCAAGTTTCAGCTCTTTCCATAGATGTTTGATAGGATTCAGATCAGGACTCATAGAAGGCCACTTCAGAATAGTCCAATGTTTTGTTCTTATCCATTCTTGGGTGCTTTTAGCTGGGTGTTTTGGGTCATTATCCTGTTGGAGGAGCCATGACCTGCGACTGAGACAGAGCTTTCTGACACTGGGCAGTACGTTTCGCTCCAGAATGCCTTGATAGTCTTGAGATTTCATTGTGCCCTGCACAGATTCAAGGCACCCTGTGCCAGGCGCAGCAAAGCAGCCCCAAAACATAACCGCCTCCTCCATGTTTCACTGTAGGTATGGTGTTCTTTTCTTTGAAAGCTTCATTTTTTCGTCTGTGAACATAGAGTTGATGTGACTTGCCAAAAGCTCCAGTTTTGACTCATCTGTCCAAAGGACATTCTCCCAGAAGGATTGTGGCTTGTCAATATGCATTTTAGCAAATTCCAGTCTGGCTTTTTATGTTTTTCTTTCAAAAGTGGAGTCCTCCTGGGTCTTCTTCCATGGAGCCCACTTTCGCTCAAAAAAGCGACGGATGGTGCGATCAGAAAACTGACGTGACCTTCACCTTGGAGTTCAGCTTGTATCTCTTTGGCAGTTATCCTTGGTTCTTTTTCTACCATTCGCACTATCCTTTTGTTCAATCTGGGGTCGATTTTCCTCTTGCGGCCGCGCCCAGGGAGGTTGGCTTCAGTTCCATGGACCGTAAACGTCTTAATAATATCTGCAACTGTTGTCACAGGAACATCAAGCTGCTTGGAGATGGTCTTGTAGCCTTTACCTTTACCATGCTTGTCTATTATTTTCTTTCTGATCTCCTCAGACAACTCTCTCCTTTGCTTTCTCTGGTCCATGTTCAGTGTGGTGCACACAATGATACCAAACAGCACAGTGACTACTTTTCTCCATTTAAATAGGCTGAATGACTGATTACAAGATTGGAGACGTGTGATACTAATTAAAGAAACTAATTAGTTTGAAATATCACTATAATCCAATTATTTATTATCTTTTCTAAGGGGTACCAACAAATGTGTCCAGGCCATTTTAGAATATCTTTGTAGCATAAGCAATAATTCATCTCTTTTCACAGCTTCTTTGCTTTATTCTATGACATACCAAAGGCATGCAAGTATACATGATAAAATAGCTTTTAATTTCATCACTTTTCAGGAGGAGGAAGCATTATTTCAATGAGCTGTAAGGGTACCAACAAATTTGAGCACGCTGTGTATATATATATATATACACTACCGGTCAAAAGTTTTAGAACACCTCCATTTTTCCAGTTTTTTTATTGAAATTTACGCAGTTTAATGTCTCAATGTACTCTGAAATTAAAGCATAGAACAAATAAACAATTGGAGATAAAAAAGAAATCATGGAATCGTTTTGTTTAACAAAATTTAATCTAAATTTTTGACTCATCAAAGTAGCTACCTTTTGCAGATATAACAGCCCGAACACACTCGTGGCATTCTTTTCTACAATGGAAATCAAATATTGTTCGGAAAGTTCTTCCCAATACTGTTGCAGAAGTTCCCACATATGTGTTGCACTTGTAGGTTGCTTTGCTTTCACCATTCTGTCCAGTTCATCCCAAACCAGCTCGATGGGGTTTAAGTCTGGAGACTGTGCTGGCCATTCCATGATTTGAAGCCTACCATCTTGTTCTTTTCTTCTAAGGTAGTTCTGACATAGCCTGGAGGTATGTTTTGGGTCATTATCTTGCTGTAGGATGAACCCCTGACCAACTAGGTGTATACCAGAGGGTATTGCATGGCGCTGCAAACTGCTGTGGTAGCAGTTTTGGTTCAGGGTGCCACTCACTCTGTGCAAGTCGCTGACTCTGGATCCAGCAAAGAGCCCCAGACCATCACACTTCCTCCTCCATGTTTGACAGTTGGTGTCACACACCGAGGAACCATCCTTTCGCCTACTCGCATGCATAAAAAAACCCATGCGTGATGAACCGAAGATTTCAAATTTTGATTCATCGGTCCATAAAACCTTCTTCCAGTCTTCAGTAGTCCACTGGCGGTGCTTCATGGCCCAGGCAAGCCTCTTTTTCTTATTTTGCCATCTTAGCAATGGCTTTCTTACTGCCACTTCGACCTGTCAAACCTGCAGCTCGAAGTCTTCTTCACAGTTGAAACTGAGACTTGCTTACTGACCAGTGTTAAGCTGTGCTTGAAGCTGTTGTCCTGTGAGCTGCCTATCACGCAAGCTGTTGACTCTCAGAAACTTGTCTTCTGATTCTGTTGTGGCTTTGGGTCTGCCAGACCTCTTCCTGTCAGAGGTTCCTCCAGTTTCCAAGTGCCTTTTGATGGTGTGTAGGAAACTGTACTCACTGACACCTTGGCTTTTTTTGCAATTTCTCTAAAGGAAAGACCTACACTTTTAAGGGTTATAATGGTCTGTCTGTCTTCCTTTGTTAATTGCCTTTTTTCTCGCCATTATGAGAGCAATATACTACTTCCTGCAGTACAATACTGTCCAAATAATGCTTAAGAGGGTGTAGTAACACAGTCTGTTCCAACACTGCTTTTATACAGACAGAGGGTTTGTAAGTAATCAACAAAAGTTGGGACACCTGTAGGAATTGTTAGCATCAACTTTCAAGGCTTAATTTACTTCCATTGCTGCAGAACAGCTGTAAGTTGTTAACCCATTACTTGTTCCCTGAAAAAGGCCTTTTGTATAACTCTGAAATGTACATTATTTTTCAGTTTTTGGTAACCTAAACTTTTTTTTTTTAACCTCTGGCAGTTTACCGCTTACCTTTGTACCATTTCAGGTTATTCACTGGACTTGAACTGCTTAAATTTCAATAAAAACTGGAAAAATGGGGTGTTCTAAAACTTTTGACCGTAGTATATATATATATATATATATATATATATATATATATATATATATATATATATTTAAATGTCCCTTCAGATTCTGAAGACATCGTTTACAGTGAGATTGACACCAGCAAACACAACAATACAAAGAAAGGTAAGAATCGCTGCAAATTGTGTCTCTGAATTCCCAAGCTGAACATCCCTTTCACACTTCCCTAAACGATCAGTGATTGTAACCCATGACAGGTGTGAGTGGTTTCTGCTTGTTTTCTATATCAGTTCACATGTCCAGCTGCCCCTGGCTCTCATGGTGTAAGAGTGTCTCCTCTGAGCTCTTTGGTGAGCAAGAGGACTGCGGAGCTGAGCTGCTCTGAAACCAGAAGACCCCCCGCAGTCTGTGGGGAACCCCTGAACACCAAGGGGGGCCCTGTCTGCTAAAACACTGGGAGCTGTTGATCCAATGGGTTTACTGTCCTGTTTGTCATAACAGTGTGTTTATTTTACCAGTCAAACCTGCTGAGACTGATACTGTGTACTCAGCTGTGAAAATAACTTTAAGACCAATAAATATTCCATTTAATACTGGAGTTTCTCTTTTTTACTGTTTTAACTTTCCTTCCAGATTCTGAAGAAGTCCTTTACTGTAATATTGACACATGCAAACAAAACAACAAAAAGAAAGGCAAGAATTGCTGCAAATTATCTCTAAATTCAAAGCATTATCAAAAGACTGGGAGCTATTGATCCAATGTGTTTACTGTCCTGTTTGTCATAACAGTGTGTTTATTTTACCAGCAAAACCTGCAGAGACTGACACTGTGTACTCAGCTGTGAAAATAACTGCAGGTAAGAATCTCTTAAATCTCTTTCCATTGCAACTATCTCTCTCTCTCTCTCTCTCTCTCTCTCTCATACAGAACCACATTTGCTCTGTGTGTCATTTCTTACTCTAAGTAAATGTGGTGTTTCTGACATCCACTAGGGGCAGAGTGATGCAGGAGAACACATTCTTGGTTACACTCTGAAAAAAAAAAGATCGAAACGATCCAGATAAAAGCAATCTCAATCACAAAATATTTTGATCCAGATTACAAGTTTTTCAAAAACCGGCCCCTGATGTAGGATTTAGACATGACTATGAGAGCTCTATTGAGAACACAAAGTTTTAAAATTCACCAGGATGGAACAGAAAATGATCCAAAGCACTTCTAAACAAGACAAATAGATCAGTAAAGTTAACTCTGACATGTCCTACACTGACTAAGTTGGTCCTTAAATTCTATAATATAATATTCAAAATAGCATTCTGTGTTAAACTTGAACTCATGCTTTAACATTGATACTGACACACTGTGATATCATTATACACTGTGGCCAGGGATATTCAACCCACACAGTGGAACATCTTATCCAACTTTAACTGCAGACACTCCATCAAAAACTATAAGAAACTCAAGCAAGCAGGGAATGTCTTCATCAGTGTTATTATTATTTATTTCTTAGCAGACGCCCTTATCCAGGACGACTTACAATTGTTACAAAATATCACATTATTTTTATATACAATTACCCATTTATACAGTTGAGTTTTTACTGGAGCAATCTAGGTAAAGTACCTTGCTCAAGGGTTCAGCAGCAGTGTCCCCCACCTGGGATTGAACCCACGACCCTCCAGTCAAGAGTCCAGAGCCCTGCCCACTACTCCACACTGCTGCTGTTATAACAAGCACCTGAAAATTACTGCACTTTTATGAATTTAACTCTCTTTCACTCAATAGCCGGTCTGTATCCCCCCAGCAGCTAACAGCCCTGAGATATTGTAATCTAAACTGTAAGCACTGCTGGAGAGTATCTAGAACCCCTCCTCTCTGTGTCTCCTCCCTCTATTAATCGGGGTGCGTTTCACAGGCAAACCGACAGCAGATAATGCAGAGGCCATGTATGGCACAGTCCTCCCACAGAAGAAAAGGAAGGTAAGCTTTACTTTATTGACTTTTTCATCCCTCCCTCCCAGTCCCTCTTCTCTAAGCACCAGGGACAGTCAACCTCCCTCTCTCCCAATTCCTAAACTAACCATAGAGCCAAACTCCCTCCCTCTAGGTCCTTTAGCTCTGACCACTAGAGCCAGCCTCCCTCCCTCCCAGTCCCTCACATCTCCACCCTGCTTGTTTGAGTGTGTGGAGAGCTGACTGATTCCTTGTCTCTCTCTCTCACCCTGCAGTAAATGAAGGGGGTCCCCAAGAGTGAGAGCCAGCCTGAATCCAGAGACACTGAGAAGGGGAGCGTGTCAAACTGAAGGAGACAGACCCATTCTTTCAGAATGAACTGAATTGGAAATGAATCTCACTCATCATGCTGTGAGGATTTAGGACAGAGTACTAAGAATATGTTCCTGGGTGTGGCAGCAATGTGTGCTTCATCTAACTAGAATGACCTCTAAGCTATTGCACAGTGCAGACACACGCTGAAACCATCTTGGGCATTTTTTTAATTGTTTGTTTTATTTCAAGTGGAGAAAATACTGTTTTTGTTTTGAATTAATTTGTAGTAATTAATCTGCTTTGCTGAGAAACTCCAAGCTTCTTGTTGTATACTGGAGTCCTGCTTCAGTGCAATGGGATTGAAGTACAATTTCTATCAGTGTGTGAATGCTGTATGACAGCCCCACAATGACAGAGCTATATACTGTAAAACAAAAGCAATTCACTAATTTTGCATTCATGCCAAAACATTTCCATAATTACTATAACACTGTAGTTTATGCAATACATGTGTACCTTATGGACACAAACATTAGTCATTGTAAATATTTCTATAGTGGATCATCTGCACATTGAAGTTGCCTCAGACTGTTTGACAGTAACAGAGCTGTTGCTTTTGTGGAATCACCATTATCTGTTTATTCCTTTTGGGCAAAATATGGCTTGTTTGCTTGTATTTCTAAATTAGTTTGCTATCATTAGTGATGAGACAGAACATCAAGAGGCAGGCTTGGCTGTTCAGAGAGGGTTTCATTAAAATGAAGTTTGAGTTACTGTATGTTTTTTCATGAACAAACCCAGAGAAGACATTTACAAATAATGGGAGGGGGGAGGTTACAGAACACTGAACTCACACACTCAAAAATAGAAAATTCTCCAAATATTTGCTCGTTAAGCTGTAAAACAAATAAAGTGAGAAAAATCTAGATTAAAACGTTACTGCATATTACCTTTCAGTTCAGGGCGGTGAGCTTGCATGTAGTAGCTACTAGAGGCCACTAGAGGGTGCAAAAGAAACAGAGTTGAAACACTGTAATAGTAACAGGGTTAGTTTGATAGTGACAGTTAGGTTTAAGGTTAGGTGTAGAGGTTAGGTTTAGGGTAGGGGTAAGGTTTAGGGATTTGATGTAGTGGTTAATTTTAGGGGTTAGGTGTAAGTCACATATGATGTGGTGTGGACTGAAGTTGCAACTGTATTTTGTTTTACCATATTTTTGTAAATAACTTTAGATTTTTTTATATATATATTTTCTGCATTGTTTTTCTTTAATATAACCAAGGTTGAGAAATCTGGTAGAATTTTGTGTTTGAGTGTGTGTTAAGTGTAAGTTGTTTTGCGCCCTCTAGTGGCCTCTAGTGGCTACTACATCCAACACTCACCCTGAAATGACAGATAATACACAGTAATGTTTTCACCTAAAATTCATAAATAAGTTCTTAATTTCTGTATTTTCCTCACTTTTTATTGTTCTAAAATGACCTATTTATGCTAAACGAGCAAAACTGTGGCAGAATTTTGTATTTTTGAGTGTGTGAGTTAAGTGAGGTGTACCCTGGGGGGCATGCTGCTGCATGTTTGATAATGTTGGTTTCATGAAGTGAGGAATTAGAAATATACTTTACTGTGTATCCTGGAATTCCTTTGCTAGTGTATCATGATGTAAGCCCTGTAGTGTATGCTCAGTCTTCATGAAATGAGAAATGGAATTCCTTTGCTAGTGTATCATGATGTAAGCCCTGGAGTGTGGGCTCAGTCTTCATGAAATGAGAAATGGAATTCCTTTGCTAGTGTATCATGATGTAAGCCCTGGAGTGGGCTCAGTCTTCATGAAATGAGAAATGGAATTCCTTTGCTGTGTATCATGATGTAAGCCTGGAGTGTGGGCTCAGTCTTCATGAAATGAGAAATGGAATTCCTTTGCTAGTGTATCATGATGTAAGCCCTGGAGTGTGGGCTCAGTCTTCATGAAATGAGAAATGGAATTCCTTTGCTAGTGTATCATGATGTAAGCCCTGGAGTGTGGGCTCAGTCTTCATGAAATGAGAAATGGAATTCCTTTGCTAGTGTATCATGATGTAAGCCCTGGAGTGGGGGCAGTCTTCATGAAATGAGAAATGGAATTCCTTTGCTAGTGTATCATGATGTAAGCCCTGGAGTGTGGGCTCAGTCTTCATGAAATGAGAAATGGAATTCCTTTGCTAGTGTATCATGATGTAAGCCCTGGAGTGTGGGCTCAGTCTTCTCTGCTGCCTGCTTGTTCTCAGTGTGTGAGTTCAGCTGCATTTCCACTGTCCTGAGCTGGGCTTTGAACACAGAATCTCTTTGCTTTGTGTTGCAATTTAGACATTTTCAGTTTATGTATTAAATAAATAGACTACATATAAAATAGCCACTGCCACTAAAATAGAATGTTTAATGCTTAATAGATTTTTGTATCAATTGCATGCTATAAAAAAGTGTAGATGATGCTATTAAAAGAGAACACCTTTACACATTTCACTGTTCAGAAGCCACTAATAAAGTTTGCATTGATTTTACACTGAACTGTTGTGAAGTGTTTTTTCTTTATTGCTTCACTGCTCGGCTCCACTATTTGTGCTGCCTGTCTAGGAGAAGAGAAGTCTATTAATCAAAAATCCACCTTTAAATTCTATCAGCAGCAATGGATCCTCAAACAGTTTTGGACTGTGCAGGTATGTAATGGACGGGCAATGGTGAAACCAGCAGTCAGCATTCTGTGGTGGAGCAGCGGCCGTCAATGGCAGAGATAGCACCTCAGAGTCTGTGAAGTGCAGTTCAAGCGCTTTCACACGCTTTTTATTAATTCACTAAACAAACAAAACCAGCACCCAAGCTACGGGTATCTCAGAGCTATCTCAGACAAACCAGGAGCCCAACTCTACTGCCCCCAGGCTTCTCTATCTACACTGTTCAGGCTTGCCAACGCCACTGAACTCTCTCCCTGCTCCGCTCCCCAATAAACATTTCTCATTGCATTTAAAGCATGTTACCAGGGTTCATTGACAAGCAATTACCACCTGGCCAGATTCCACACTTTTCCAATTTACTTCATTAAACCAATGTGGCTGTGCAGTTTACTTCATTAAACCCATGTGGCTGTGCAGTTTACTTCATTAAACCCATGTGGCTGTGCAGTTTACTTCATTAAACCCATGTTGCTGTGCAGTTTACTTCATTAAACCCACAAGGCTGTGCAGTTTACTTCATTAAACCCATGTGGCTGTGCAGTTTACTTCATTAAACCCATGTGGCTGTGCAGTTTACTTCATTAAACCCACAAGGCTGTGCAGTTTACTTCATTAAACCCATGTGGCTGTGCAGTTTACTTCATTAAACCCACAAGGCTGTGCAGTTTACTTCATTAAACCCATGTGGCTGTGCAGTTTACTTCATTAAACCCATGTGGCTGTGCAGTTTACTTCATTAAACCCATGTGGCTGTGCAGTTTACTTCATTAAACCCATGTGGCTGTGCAGTTTACTTCATTAAACCCACAAGGCTGTGCAGTTTACTTCATTAAACCCATGTGGCTGTGCAGTTTACTTCATTAAACCATGTTGCTGTGCAGTTTACTTCATTAAACCCATGTGGCTGTGCAGTTTACTTCATTAAACCCATGTGGCTGTGCAAAGGTGGCCGCATGGCTCCAGGCTGTTCCCCCACTCCTGACGGCTGCCAGCCACAAAACACATACTGTCATGTGCAGGGCCTCTGCCCTGCCACAATTCAGAATTATTTAAAAACACTAAAGGACACATTTTTTTTTTTTAAATCATAAACAATTCCTTCTTTTAACACATTGTCAAAAGTGTGGAAGCCGCCCCGTAAGACCAACCTCCTTCCCCATGGCATTGACAGCAGCTCGGCCTCAGCAGAACACACCCTGCTTATCAAATCACACTTAACAAAGTGGATACTAATAAATCAACTGAGACCATAGCATCCTCCTAGCCTGCATGACATGAAAGAGGGATAGAAAGATAACTGATCAGGTTCTGCTTCTTTATATTTCACACAGTATTCATCTTGATAATGCTTATGACCCAAATCCAAACTAGAATACCCCATTCCTCTGATTGGATAAAACCAGGTCCCTCCTTGACTATTATCCCAGGAGATTCCCCAGGATTACGAGAAACAGAAGTGTTTGAATCCCAAGATCCAAGAGATGCAGTTAAACATAGAAACAATAGAACACCCACACATATAGAGAGCTTACAATGGTGATGTTACACACCCACACATATAGAAGAGCTTACAATGGTGCTGTTACACACCCACACATATAGAAGAGCTTACAATGGTGCTGTTACACACCCACACATATAGGAGAGCTTACAATGGTGCTGTTACACACCCACATATAGAAGAGCTTACAATGGTGCTGTTACACACCCACATATATAGAAGAGTTTACAATGGTGCTGTTACACACCCACACATATAGAAGAGTTTACAATGGTGCTGTTACACACCCACACATATAGGAGAGCTTACAATGGTGCTGTTACACACCCACACATATAGAAGAGCTTACAATGGTGCTGTTACACACCACACATATAGAAGAGCTTACAATGGTGCTGTTACACACCCACACATATAGGAGAGCTTAAAATGGTGCTGTTACACACCACACATATAGAAGAGCTTAAAATGGTGCTGTTACACAGCCACATATATAGAAGAGTTTACAATGGTGCTGTTACACACCCACACATATAGGAAGAGTTACAATGGTGCTGTTACACACCCACACATATAGGAGAGCTTACAATGGTGCTGTTACACACCCACATATAGAAGAGCTTACAATGGTGCTGTTACACACCCACACTTATAGAAGAGCTTACAATGGTGCTGTTACACCTACACATATAGGAGAGCTTACAATGGTGCTGTTACACCCACACATATAGGAGAGCTTACAATGGTGCTGTTACACACCACACATATAGGAGAGCTTACAATGGTGCTGTTACACACCCACACATATAGATGAGTTTACAATGGTGCTGTTACACACCCACACATATAGGATGAGTTTAAAATGGTGCTGTTACACACCCACACATATAGGAGAGCTTACAAATGGTGCTGTTACACACCCACATATAGGAGAGCTTACAATGGTGCTGTTACACAGCCATATATAGGAGAGCTTACAATGGTGCTGTTACACACCACACATATAGGAGAGCTTACAATGGTGTTGTTACACACCCACACATATAGGAGAGCTTACAATGGTGCTGTTACACACCACATATATAGGAGAGCTTACAATGGTGCTGTTACACACCCACACATATAGGAGAGCTTACAATGGTGCTGTTACACAGCCACATATATAGGAGAGCTTACAATGGTGCTGTTACACACCCACATATAGGAGAGCTTACAATGGTGCTGTTACACACCCACACATATAGGAGAGCTTACAATGGTGCTGTTACACCCACACATATAGGAGAGCTTACAATTGTGCTGTTACACACCCACACATATAGAAGAGTTTACAATGGTGCTGTTACACAGCCACACATATAGGAGAGCTTACAATGGTGCTGTTACACACCCACACATAGGGAGAGCTTACAATGGTGCTGTTACACACCCACACATATAGATGAGTTTACAATGGTGCTGTTACACACCCACACATATAGGAGAGTTTACAATGGTGCTGTTACACACCCACACATATAGAAGAGCTTACAATGGTGCTGTTACACACCCACACTTATAGAAGAGCTTACAATGGTGCTGTTACACACCTACACATATAGGAGAGCTTACAATGGTGCTGTTACACACCCACACATATAGGAGAGCTTACAATGGTGCTGTTACACACCCACACATATAGGGAGAGCTTACAATGGTGCTGTTACACACCCACACATATAGATGAGTTTACAATGGTGCTGTTACACACCCACACATATAGGAGAGCTTAAAATGGTGCTGTTACACACCCACACATATAGGAGAGCTTACAATGGTGCTGTTACACACACCCACACATATGGGAGAGCTTACAATGGTGCTGTTACACAGCCACATATATAGGAGAGCTTACAATGGTGCTGTTACACACCCACACATATAGGAGAGCTTACAATGGTGTTGTTACACACCCACACATATAGGAGAGCTTACAATGGTGCTGTTACACACCCACACATATAGGAGAGCTTACAATGGTGCTGTTACACACCCACACATATAGGAGAGCTTACAATGGTGCTGTTACACAGCCACATATATAGGAGAGCTTACAATGGTGCTGTTACACACCCACACATATAGGAGAGCTTACAATGGTGCTGTTACACACCCACACATATAGGAGAGCTTACAATGGTGCTGTTACACACCCACACATATAGGAGAGCTTACAATTGTGCTGTTACACACCCACACATATAGAAGAGTTTACAATGGTGCTGTTACACAGCCACACATATAGGAGAGCTTACAATGGTGCTGTTACACACCCACACATATAGGAGAGCTTACAATGGTGCTGTTACACACCCACACATATAGATGAGTTTACAATGGTGCTGTTACACACCCACACATATAGGAGAGCTTACAATGGTGCTGTTACACACCCACACATATAGGAGAGCTTACAATGGTGCTGTTACACACCCACACATATAGGAGAGCTTACAATGGTGCTGTTACACACCCACACATATAGGAGAGCTTACAATGGTGCTGTTAAAAAGGGGGGGGGGGGGGTTGTTATTAGTATACAAGGTGCAAATCATTTTGAAAATTGGAGATAAACTCTTTTGAAAGTTTACCACCAAAGAGCCCAGTGTTTAAAACCAAAAAGTGTATGCAAAACAAATGTTAGAAAAAAAAGAAAAATGGAATGTTAACTTGTAACCATCCAATTGGAATATTTGCTGGCTGTAGTGTCATTTGTTGCTAGGGAAGAGTGATCTGACTGGCTTTCTGCTGCAGGAAAGATAAGCCGACCACACACAGAACGTTTTTAACTCTTCGTTGTCAGTAATATTTTGTGCACAGCTGTACTTGACACAATTTTCTAATTAAAATATTTGGTATGTATTTGAACTAATGAGATATTTTGTAAGCAACAGTTCTGGGTGGGATTAAGACCTAGTAGGGGTGCGAATCAGTTTGAAAATTAGTGCTAAACTATTTGAAAATTTAGCACCAGAGAGCCTACTGGTGCTGAATTATCAAACCCCACCCTAATCAAGTCCTCACAACTTCACACACCTTCTCTCCTGGGTATTTGGATGAGTGCGTGTGTGGGGATGGGGTGGGGGTTGGGGTGTAGTCCAGACCTAATGAGAAACTTTCATCATCTGTGGTTGCTCAGGAATGCATAATACTGTAAACATGTCTACTGGCTCTGGAATGTAATGTTGCTGGTGCTATATGAGGTACCCTGGCACTGGAATCTAGCACCACAGCATCACATTTGCATCCTTGTTATAAAGTGCTCAGTCCCCTGGTTGAAACCACACCCATCCCTCCCCTTTCTAGTCTTGTTGAAACTCATAATGTTTTGCCATTTTCATCAGTTTTAGCAGCAAAGGGTCCAGTTGTGTTTTGCCATCTTGACCCCTATGTACGAGTTGCCTAGGGGGTAATGCACTGTTTGTACTGTCTCATTGAAGCAGGGTAGTGTTCATCCTGTGTCAGTACTGTGTCATTACTAGAAGCAGGGTAGTGTTCAGCCTGTGTAAGTACTGTCTCATTGAAGCAGGGTAGTGTTCATCCTGTGTCAGTACTGTCTCATTGAAGCAGGGTAGTGTTCAGTCTGTGTCAGTACTGTCTCATTACTTGAAGCAGGGTAGTGTTCAGCCTGTGTCAGTACTGTCTCATTGAAGCAGGGTAGTGTACAGCCTGTGTCAGTACTGTCTCATTGAAGCAGGGTAGTGTTCATCCTGTGTCAGTACTGTGTCATTGAAGCAGGGTAGTGTTCAGCCTGTGTCAGTACTGTCTCATTGAAGCAGGGTAGTGTTCAGCCTGTGTCAGTACTGTCTCATTGAAGCAGGGTAGTGTTCATTCTGTGTCAGTACTGTCTCATTGAAGCAAGGTAGTGTTCAGCCTGTGTCAGTACTGTCTCATTGAAGCAGGGTAGTGTTCATCCTGTGTCAGTACTGTCTCATTGAAGCAGGGTAGTGTTCAGCCTGTGTCAGTACTGTCTCATTACTTGAAGCAGGGAAGTGTTCAGCCTGTGTCAGTACTGTCTCATTGAAGCAGGGTAGTGTTCATCCTGTGTCAGTACTGTCTCATTGAAGCAGGGTAGTGTTCAGCCTGTGTCAGTACTGTCTCATTGAAGCAGGGTAGTGTTCAGCCTGTGTCAGTACTGTCTCATTGAAGCAGGGTAGTGTTCAGCCTGTGTAAGTACTGTCTCATTGAAGCAGGGTAGTGATCATCCTGTGTCAGTACTGTCTCATTGAAGCAGGGTAGTGTTCAGCCTGTGTCAGTACTGTCTCATTGAAGCAGGGTAGTGTTCATCCTGTGTCAGTACTGTCTCATTGAAGCAGAGTAGTGATCATCCTGTGTCAGTACTGTCTCATTGAAGCAGAGTAGTGATCATCCTGTGTCAGTACTGTCTCATTGAAGCAGGGTAGTGTTCAGCCTGTGTAAGTACTGTCTCATTGAAGCAGGGTAGTGATCATCCTGTGTCAGTACTGTCTCATTGAAGCAGGGTAGTGTTCAGCCTGTGTCAGTACTGTCTCATTGAAGCAGGGTAGTGTTCATCCTGTGTCAGTACTGTCTCATTGAAGCAGAGTAGTGATCATCCTGTGTCAGTACTGTCTCATTGAAGCAGGGTAGTGTTCAGACTGTGTCAGTACTGTCTCATTGAAGCAGGGTAGTGTTCATTCTGTGTCAGTACTGTTTCATTGAAGCAGGGTAGTGTTCAGCCTGTGTCAGTATTGTCTCATTGAAGCAGGGTAGTGTTCATTCTGTGTCAGTACTGTCTCATTGAAGCAAGGTAGTGTTCAGCCTGTGTCAGTACTGTCTCATTGAAGCAGGGTAGTGTTCATCCTGTGTCAGTACTGTCTCATTGAAGCAGGGTAGTGTTCAGCCTGTGTCAGTACTGTCTCATTACTTGAAGCAGGGAAGTGTTCAGCCTGTGTCAGTACTGTCTCATTGAAGCAGGGTAGTGTTCAGCCTGTGTCAGTACTGTCTCATTGAAGCAGGGTAGTGTTCAGCCTGTGTCAGTACTGTCTCATTGAAGCAGGGTAGTGTTCATTCTGTGTCAGTACTGTCTCATTGAAGCAAGGTAGTGTTCATTCTGTGTCAGTACTGTCTCATTGAAGCAAGGCAGTGTTCAGCCTGTGTCAGTACTGTCTCATTGAAGCAGGGTAGTGTTCATTCTGTGTCAGTACTGTCTCATTGAAGCAGGGTAGTGTTCATTCTGTGTCAGTACTGTCTCATTGAAGCAGGGTAGTGTTCAGCCTGTGTCAGTACTGTCTCATTGAAGCAGGGTAGTGTTCAGCCTGTGTCTGTACTGTCTCATTGAAGCAGGGTAGTGTTCAGCCTGTGTCAGTACTGTCTCATTGAAGCAGGGTAGTGTTCAGCCTGTGTCAGTACTGTCTCATTGAAGCAGGGTAGTGTTCAGCCTGTGTCAGTACTGTCTCATTGAAGCAGGGTAGTGTTCAGCCTGTGTCAGTACTGTCTCATTGAAACAGGGTAGTGTACAACCTGTGTCAGTACTGTCTCATTGAAGCTGGGCTTTGAACCCACTCGGGACGCAGCTGAGAACAAGCCAGACCCACGACTCAGGGGTTTTGTTTTAGATAAAATAGGATGAGAAACATTATACACAGAACTCTGATTTATTGTTTTTATTGATTATTAAGACTTAGAAACTTTTTGCATTGTGTTGCAATGTAGACACTTTTTAAGTTTGTGTATTAAATAATTGTCCACTGCCAGTAAAATAAAACTGGATAAATATATTTTTGTATCTATTCCATTTTATTAAAAGGTATGAAGTGTATATCATGGGCAGCAGTGTGGAGTAGTGGTTAGGGCTCTGGACGCTTGACTGGAGGGTCGTGGGTTCAATCAGAGGTGGGGGACAGTGCTGCTGTACCCTTGAGCAAGGTACTTTACCTAGATTGCTCCAGTAAAAACCCAACTGTACAAATGGGTAATTGTATGTAAAAATAATGTGTGAAAAATAATGAAATTGTATGTAAAAATAATGTGATATCTTGTAGCAATTGTAAGTTGCCCTGGATAATGGCGTCTGCTAAGAAATAAATATTAATAATAATAATGCTATTAAAAGTGAACACATTTTACACATGTCACTATTCAGAAGCCACTGATAAACTTTGCACTGATTTCACACTGAAGTGTTGAAGTATTGTTTCTTTACTGCTTGGCCACACTATTTGTCCCGCCTGTCTAGGAGAAGAAAAAATAATCCTGCAGATTTATTGAAATTCTATCAGTAGCAATGGATCCTCAAACAGGTTTGGACTGTACAGGTATGTCATGCATGCGGAAATGCCAAAACCAACCATCACTGATCATTAAAACATTAAGGTCACAGAAAACTTTTTTTCATTTTATAATATGTTTCTCGTGTCCTTTTTTCTCTTTGTAGTGTTTATAATAATGTACAGTATGCACTGTGATATGGTCAAACATAGAGCTGAACTTCGACTGTGCTTTTAATTAGTGTTGAGGTAACTTTTACTCAAGCTTGTAACTCATGAGATGATGAAGTTCTGCATGTGAGACACTTTTCTGCAGTGCTGTTAAAGAACCCCCGCTGAAGTATTGAATTCATCATCTAAAGCTGTGCGAGTTCAAGCTTTCTGAATCCTCTGAGTTGCAGCATCTCTTGTCCAGGGATGTCCTGCCCCGTTCACAGGGATTGAAGACCTGAACATTAACATCTCCTCTAAATAATAATCTAAAGTGTCAGTTTAATGTCTTGCCATCACTTCCTGTGCACCCTGCTGTGTGCTCATCCTCCAGCACTTCCTCTCACTCAACCGCAGCCCCTGAAGCCCTTCACTGGACTGAATGCTGTGCAGCAGCTCAGTGGCCTCTGCTGCTCTGCAGACAGGAAGGAGCTCGCTCTCATGTTCTCATTTTAAAATGACAGCTTCCTAACTGCTTGGAAACATACTGTCTACCCACCCCCTCTCTCCTGCTTCATGAATTCAATGATTAACACATTGAATTGTTTAAACAAGCATTGCACTGATCAATGAGGATGATCTCATTATTATAAATTTAAAAACATAATGTAAGAGGAATCTGATGCATATAATTATTAGGGGTCAAGTCTAAATGAATAGATTTGAGTGTGTGATCAACCTGGCCTCTATGAGCATCATCAAGCAAAGTATGCATGGTTTATATGTCATTGCTGTGAACTGTTTTCTTTTAACATTATATATATATATAAACCATATATGTATATATAAAATCTGCATTTCAATCAGATTTCTGCTTGGAGGTGTAGATACCATTGACAAGACTCAATATAAGTATATGATAGACATTCCTATAAACTTCTACTGAACAACATAACAATTGTATACAGGTAGATTTATACAGAACAGTAGTGTCATTCCTATAATTTTGTACTGTTTGTGTGTGGGCGCGCACGAGTGTGTGTGTTTTGGTGCATTTCTTATTCCATTTGCCAGTGCATGTTTTTTTCGACCCCTCAGTGCTCATCCAGTTCCGAGTGCTGTTTGATCACAATATTTTGTCAAAGGATCCCTATGATTCAGCACCAACAACATGGCAAGGAAACCCATTCCATACCCTCAGCACTCTCTGTGTAGTTTTAATCCCCTCATTTGAACAGTGTTTTCACCAGACCAGATTTTGAGTAGTGTATCTGTTTTCCAGCAGCCAGCTGGTTAATTGAAGTTTTTACTTAATAAATATAATGAAGAAGTTGTTAGATGCTAAGTGTAAAAATACATATTCCCTGAAATGAGATCATGTGGCTAATGTTCTATCAGATGACAGAATCAGAGGTTTAGATGTTTCTGGTCATTTAATAAAGAGGCGTTGTGGGGAGAAACCTGTATGTTTAAAGGTGTGAAGTTTCTACCTTGAGCTCAGCTTTTGAAAGTGCCTCCAGACAGAATGCAGGCTTGTGAAGTCGCTGCACTGATATGTAAGTATTATTGCTGGTGCTTTATTAAACATGCTGCTGATTATCCATCTGGTTTGGGGACAGTTAGAGTGAAAGATTCCAGGTTTGTAGGGAAAAAAACTGTTGTTAGGTAGTGTCTTGTGGTAATTTTATATACAAATAAGCATAAAAGCAGTTAAATTAAACCGATTATTGTAAAACAAGGAGGCACATGGGCACGCTGGATGAAGGTGAGCCTGTGCTTCGTGGTAATGTCATGCTAAGTGTGTAGGAGTGTAGTAAAAGCTAGTCAAATAAAAGGAAAGATGACTTGGTAAAGAATAATAAATGCATGTAGACGCTTTGTAAGAGTCATTAATTATCAATTGCTATCTATGATGGATTATAGGAACCTGAAAACTCTGCATGTTGTTATAATTAGGGCTTCGGATTTTCAGTTTAACCTATTTAATTCACATTGACTTCACCCCTTTTCCATTAAAAAAAAAAAAAAAAAAAACTACAACTGAAAATAAATAAATACATTTTGTTTTGAAAAAAAAAAAAAAAAACCTTGTGTTTGTTTTGTGTAGCCCTGCACTATTGGAGTGCAGGGGTGTGTGTGTTTTGTTTATTTATTTAAAAATAAATAAATACATTTGTTTAGTGTGTGTTTTAGTTTTGTTTATTAAATAAATAAATAAATAAATAAACAAACAAACATAAAAATAATAACTACTACTACTACTAAAAAAAAACTGCATTTCCCTGTGACTGCGTTTCCCTGTGACTGCGTTTCCATGACTGCGTTTCCCTGTGACTGCGTTTCCATGACTGCGTTTCCCTGTGACTGCGTTTCCCTCTGACTGCGTTTCCCTGTGACTGCGTTTCCCTGTGACTGCGTTTCCCTGTGACTGCGTTTCCATGACTGCGTTTCCCTGTGACTGCGTTTCCCTCTGACTGCGTTTCCCTGTGACTGCGTTTCCCTGTGACTGCGTTTCCCTGTGACTGCGTTTCCCAGTGCTGCTGGGCAGTGTCCCTCCTTCCTGACTTGTATCTATCATTGATTCGTTCTGAATACTGTAACAGCCCTGGCGATGGCCTTGTGTGGGACACTGTGTTTGTCTTGTTTGTCTTGTCAAATCACACTTAACAAAGTGGATACTAATAAATCAACTGAGACCATAGCATCCTCCTAGCCTGCATGACATGAAAGAGGGATAGAAAGATAACTGATCAGGTTCTGCTTCTTTATATTTCACACAGTATTCATCTTGATAATGCTTATGACCCAAATCCAAACTAGAATACCCCATTCCTCTGATTGGATAAAACCAGGTCCCTCCTTGACTATTATCCCAGGAGATTCCCCAGGATTACGAGAAACAGAAGTGTTTGAATCCCAAGATCCAAGAGATGCAGTTAAGAAACATAGAAGAGCTTACAATGGTGCTGTTACACACCCACACATATAGGAGAGCTTACAATGGTGCTGTTACACACCCACACATATAGAAGAGCTTACAATGGTGCTGTTACACACCCACACATATAGGAGAGCTTACAATGGTGCTGTTACACACCCACACATATAGGAGAGCTTACAATGGTGCTGTTACACACCCACACATATAGAAGAGCTTACAATGGTGCTGTTACACAGCCACATATATAGAAGAGTTTACAATGGTGCTGTTACACACCCACACATATAGAAGAGCTTACAATGGTGCTGTTACACACCCACACATATAGGAGAGCTTACAATGGTGCTGTTACACACCCACACATATAGAAGAGCTTACAATGGTGCTGTTACACACCCACACATATAGGAGAGCTTACAATGGTGCTGTTACACACCCACACATATAGGAGAGCTTAAAATGGTGCTGTTACACACCCACACATATAGAAGAGCTTACAATGGTGCTGTTACACAGCCACATATATAGAAGAGTTTACAATGGTGCTGTTACACACCCACACATATAGGAGAGCTTACAATGGTGCTGTTACACACCCACACATATAGGAGAGCTTACAATGGTGCTGTTACACACCCACACATATAGAAGAGCTTACAATGGTGCTGTTACACACCCACACTTATAGAAGAGCTTACAATGGTGCTGTTACACACCTACACATATAGGAGAGCTTACAATGGTGCTGTTACACACCCACACATATAGGAGAGCTTACAATGGTGCTGTTACACACCCACACATATAGGAGAGCTTACAATGGTGCTGTTACACACCCACACATATAGATGAGTTTACAATGGTGCTGTTACACCCCACACATATAGGAGAGCTTAAAATGGTGCTGTTACACACCCACACATATAGGAGAGCTTACAATGGTGCTGTTACACACCCACACATATAGGAGAGCTTACAATGGTGCTGTTACACAGCCACATATATAGGAGAGCTTACAATGGTGCTGTTACACACCCACATATATAGAGCTTACAATGGTGTTGTTACACACCCACATATATAGGAGAGCTTACAATGGTGCTGTTACACACCCACACATATAGGAGAGCTTACAATGGTGCTGTTACACCCACACATATAGGAGAGCTTACAATGGTGCTGTTACACAGCCACATATATAGGAGAGCTTACAATGGTGCTGTTACACACCCACACATATAGGAGAGCTTACAATGGTGCTGTTACACACCACACATATATAGAGAGCTTACAATTGTGCTGTTACCCACCACATATAGAAGAGTTTACAATGGTGCTGTTACACAGCCACACATATAGAAGAGTTTACAATGGTGCTGTTACACAGCCACACATATAGGAGAGCTTACAATGGTGCTGTTACACACCCACACATATAGGAGAGCTTACAATGGTGCTGTTACACACCCACACATATAGATGAGTTTACAATGGTGCTGTTACACACCCACACATATAGGAGAGCTTACAATGGTGCTGTTACACACCCACACATATAGAAGAGCTTACAATGGTGCTGTTACACACCCACACTTATAGAAGAGCTTACAATGGTGCTGTTACACACCTACACATATAGGAGAGCTTACAATGGTGCTGTTACACACCCACACATATAGGAGTACTTACAATGGTGCTGTTACACACCCACACATATAGGAGAGCTTACAATGGTGCTGTTACACACCCACACATATAGATGAGTTTACAATGGTGCTGTTACACACCCACACATATAGGAGAGCTTAAAATGGTGCTGTTACACACCCACACATATAGGAGAGCTTACAATGGTGCTGTTACACACCCACACATATAGGAGAGCTTACAATGGTGCTGTTACACAGCCACATATATAGGAGAGCTTACAATGGTGCTGTTACACACCCACACATATAGGAGAGCTTACAATGGTGTTGTTACACACCCACACATATAGGAGAGCTTACAATGGTGCTGTTACACACCCACACATATAGGAGAGCTTACAATGGTGCTGTTACACACCCACACATATAGGAGAGCTTACAATGGTGCTGTTACACAGCCACATATATAGGAGAGCTTACAATGGTGCTGTTACACCCACACATATAGGAGAGCTTACAATGGTGCTGTTACACACCCACATTATAGGAGAGCTTACAATGGTGCTGTTACACACCCACACATATGGGAGAGCTTACAATTGTGCTGTTACACACCCACATATAGAAGAGTTTACAATGGTGCTGTTACACAGCCACACATATAGGAGAGCTTACAATGGTGCTGTTACACCCCACACATATAGGAGAGCTTACAATGGTGCTGTTACACCCACACATATAGATGAGTTTACAATGGTGCTGTTACACACCCACACATATAGGAGAGCTTACAATGGTGCTGTTACACACCCACATATAGAGAGCTTACAATGGTGCTGTTACACACCCACACATATAGGAGAGCTTACAATGGTGCTGTTACACACCCACATATATAGAGAGCTTACAATGGTGCTGTTAAAAAGGGGGTTGTTATTAGTATACAAGGTGCAAATCATTTTGAAAATTGGAGATAAACTCTTTGAAAGTTTACCACCAAAGAGCCCAGTGTTTAAAACCAAAAAGTGTATGCAAAACAAATGTTAGAAAAAAAAGAAAAATGGAATGTTAACTTGTAACCATCCAATTGGAATATTTGCTGGCTGTAGTGTCATTTGTTGCTAGGGAAGAGTGATCTGACTGGCTTTCTGCTGCAGGAAAGATAAGCCGACCACACACAGAACGTTTTTAACTCTTCGTTGTCAGTAATATTTTGTGCACAGCTGTACTTGACACAATTTTCTAATTAAAATATTTGGTATGTATTTGAACTAATGAGATATTTTGTAAGCAACAGTTCTGGGTGGGATTAAGACCTAGTAGGGGTACGAATCAGTTTGAAAATTAGTGCTAAACTATTTGAAAATTTAGCACCAGAGAGCCTACTGGTGCTGAATTATCAAACCCCACCCTAATCAAGTCCCTCACAACTTCACACACCTTCTCTCCTGGGTATTTGGATGAGTGCGTGTGTGGGGATGGGGGTGGGGGTTGGGGTGTAGTCCAGACCTAATGAGAAACTTTCATCATCTGTGGTTGCTCAGGAATGCATAATACTGTAAACATGTCTACTGGCTCTGGAATGTAATGTTGCTGGTGCTATATGAGGTACCCTGGCACTGGAATCTAGCACCACAGCATCACATTTGCATCCTTGTTATAAAGTGCTCAGTCCCCTGGTTGAAACCACACCCCATCCCTCCCCCTTTCTAGTCTTGTTGAAACTCATAATGTTTTGCCATTTTCATCAGTTTTAGCAGCAAAGGGTCCAGTTGTGTTTTGCCATCTTGACCCCTATGTACGAGTTGCCTAGGGGGTAATGCACTGTTTGTACTGTCTCATTGAAGCAGGGTAGTGTTCATCCTGTGTCAGTACTGTGTCATTACTAGAAGCAGGGTAGTGTTCAGCCTGTGTAAGTACTGTCTCATTGAAGCAGGGTAGTGTTCATCCTGTGTCAGTACTGTCTCATTGAAGCAGGGTAGTGTTCAGTCTGTGTCAGTACTGTCTCATTACTTGAAGCAGGGTAGTGTTCAGCCTGTGTCAGTACTGTCTCATTGAAGCAGGGTAGTGTACAGCCTGTGTCAGTACTGTCTCATTGAAGCAGGGTAGTGTTCATCCTGTGTCAGTACTGTGTCATTGAAGCAGGGTAGTGTTCAGCCTGTGTCAGTACTGTCTCATTGAAGCAGGGTAGTGTTCAGCCTGTGTCAGTACTGTCTCATTGAAGCAGGGTAGTGTTCATTCTGTGTCAGTACTGTCTCATTGAAGCAAGGTAGTGTTCAGCCTGTGTCAGTACTGTCTCATTGAAGCAGGGTAGTGTTCATCCTGTGTCAGTACTGTCTCATTGAAGCAGGGTAGTGTTCAGCCTGTGTCAGTACTGTCTCATTACTTGAAGCAGGGAAGTGTTCAGCCTGTGTCAGTACTGTCTCATTGAAGCAGGGTAGTGTTCATCCTGTGTCAGTACTGTCTCATTGAAGCAGGGTAGTGTTCAGCCTGTGTCAGTACTGTCTCATTGAAGCAGGGTAGTGTTCAGCCTGTGTCAGTACTGTCTCATTGAAGCAGGGTAGTGTTCAGCCTGTGTAAGTACTGTCTCATTGAAGCAGGGTAGTGATCATCCTGTGTCAGTACTGTCTCATTGAAGCAGGGTAGTGTTCAGCCTGTGTCAGTACTGTCTCATTGAAGCAGGGTAGTGTTCATCCTGTGTCAGTACTGTCTCATTGAAGCAGAGTAGTGATCATCCTGTGTCAGTACTGTCTCATTGAAGCAGAGTAGTGATCATCCTGTGTCAGTACTGTCTCATTGAAGCAGGGTAGTGTTCAGCCTGTGTAAGTACTGTCTCATTGAAGCAGGGTAGTGATCATCCTGTGTCAGTACTGTCTCATTGAAGCAGGGTAGTGTTCAGCCTGTGTCAGTACTGTCTCATTGAAGCAGGGTAGTGTTCATCCTGTGTCAGTACTGTCTCATTGAAGCAGAGTAGTGATCATCCTGTGTCAGTACTGTCTCATTGAAGCAGGGTAGTGTTCAGACTGTGTCAGTACTGTCTCATTGAAGCAGGGTAGTGTTCATTCTGTGTCAGTACTGTTTCATTGAAGCAGGGTAGTGTTCAGCCTGTGTCAGTATTGTCTCATTGAAGCAGGGTAGTGTTCATTCTGTGTCAGTACTGTCTCATTGAAGCAAGGTAGTGTTCAGCCTGTGTCAGTACTGTCTCATTGAAGCAGGGTAGTGTTCAGCCTGTGTCAGTACTGTCTCATTACTTGAAGCAGGGAAGTGTTCAGCCTGTGTCAGTACTGTCTCATTGAAGCAGGGTAGTGTTCAGCCTGTGTCAGTACTGTCTCATTGAAGCAGGGTAGTGTTCAGCCTGTGTCAGTACTGTCTCATTGAAGCAGGGTAGTGTTCATTCTGTGTCAGTACTGTCTCATTGAAGCAAGGTAGTGTTCATTCTGTGTCAGTACTGTCTCATTGAAGCAAGGCAGTGTTCAGCCTGTGTCAGTACTGTCTCATTGAAGCAGGGTAGTGTTCATTCTGTGTCAGTACTGTCTCATTGAAGCAGGGTAGTGTTCATTCTGTGTCAGTACTGTCTCATTGAAGCAGGGTAGTGTTCAGCCTGTGTCAGTACTGTCTCATTGAAGCAGGGTAGTGTTCAGCCTGTGTCTGTACTGTCTCATTGAAGCAGGGTAGTGTTCAGCCTGTGTCAGTACTGTCTCATTGAAGCAGGGTAGTGTTCAGCCTGTGTCAGTACTGTCTCATTGAAGCAGGGTAGTGTTCAGCCTGTGTCAGTACTGTCTCATTGAAGCAGGGTAGTGTTCAGCCTGTGTCAGTACTGTCTCATTGAAACAGGGTAGTGTACAACCTGTGTCAGTACTGTCTCATTGAAGCTGGGCTTTGAACCCACTCGGGGACGCAGCTGAGAACAAGCCAGACCCACGACTCAGGGGTTTTGTTTTAGATAAAATAGGATGAGAAACATTATACACAGAACTCTGATTTATTGTTTTTATTGATTATTAAGACTTAGAAACTTTTTTGCATTGTGTTGCAATGTAGACACTTTTAAGTTTGTGTATTAAATAATTGTCCACTGCCAGTAAAATAAAACTGGATAAATATATTTTGTATCTATTCCATTTTATTAAAAGGTATGAAGTGTATATCATGGGCAGCAGTGTGGAGTAGTGGTTAGGGCTCTGGACGCTTGACTGGAGGGTCGTGGGTTCAATCAGAGGTGGGGGACAGTGCTGCTGTACCCTTTGAGCAAGGTACTTTACCTAGATTGCTCCAGTAAAAAACCCAACTGTACAAATGGGTAATTGTATGTAAAAATAATGTGTGAAAAATAATGAAATTGTATGTAAAAAATAATGTGATATCTTGTAGCAATTGTAAGTTGCCCCTGGATAATGGCGTCTGCTAAGAAATAAATATTAATAATAATAATGCTATTAAAAGTGAACACATTTTACACATGTCACTATTCAGAAGCCACTGATAAACTTTGCACTGATTTCACACTGAAGTGTTGAAGTATTGTTTCTTTACTGCTTGGCCACACTATTTGTCCCGCCTGTCTAGGAAGAAAAAATAATCCTGCAGATTTATTGAAATTCTATCAGTAGCAATGGATCCTCAAACAGGTTTGGACTGTACAGGTATGTCATGCATGCGGAAATGCCAAAACCAACCATCACTGATCATTAAAACATTAAGGTCACAGAAAACTTTTTTTCATTTTATAATATGTTTCTCGTGTCCTTTTTTCTCTTTGTAGTGTTTATAATAATGTACAGTATGCACTGTGATATGGTCAAACATAGAGCTGAACTTCGACTGTGCTTTTAATTAGTGTTGAGGTAACTTTTACTCAAGCTTGTAACTCATGAGATGATGAAGTTCTGCATGTGAGACACTTTTCTGCAGTGCTGTTAAAGAACCCCGCTGAAGTATTGAATTCATCATCTAAAGCTGTGCGAGTTCAAGCTTTCTGAATCCTCTGAGTTGCAGCATCTCTTGTCCAGGGATGTCCTGCCCCGTTCACAGGGATTGAAGACCTGAACATTAACATCTCCTCTAAATAATAATCTAAAGTGTCAGTTTAATGTCTTGCCATCACTTCCTGTGCACCCTGCTGTGTGCTCATCCTCCAGCACTTCCTCTCACTCAACCGCAGCCCCTGAAGCCCTTCACTGGACTGAATGCTGTGCAGCAGCTCAGTGGCCTCTGCTGCTCTGCAGACAGGAAGGAGCTCGCTCTCATGTTCTCATTTTAAAATGACAGCTTCCTAACTGCTTGAAACATACTGTCTACCCCCCCCTCTCTCTCCTGCTTCATGAATTCAATGATTAACACATTGAATTGTTTAAACAAGCATTGCACTGATCAATGAGGATGATCTCATTATTATAAATTTAAAACATAATGTAAGAGGAATCTGATGCATATAATTATTAGGGGTCAAGTCTAAATGAATAGATTTGAGTGTGTGATCAACCTGGCCTCTATGAGCATCATCAAGCAAAGTATGCATGGTTTATATGTCATTGCTGTGAACTGTTTTCTTTTAACATTATATATATATATAAACCATATATGTATATATAAAATCTGCATTTCAATCAGATTTCTGCTTGGAGGTGTAGATACCATTGACAAGACTCAATATAAGTATATGATAGACATTCCTATAAACTTCTACTGAACAACATAACAATTGTATACAGGTAGATTTATACAGAACAGTAGTGTCATTCCTATAATTTTGTACTGTTTGTGTGTGGGCGCGCACGAGTGTGTGTGTTTTGGTGCATTTCTTATTCCATTTGCCAGTGCATGTTTTTTTCGACCCTCAGTGCTCATCCAGTTCCGAAAAGGTTTGATCACAATATTTTGTCAAAGGATCCCTATGATTCAGCACCAACAACATGGCAAGGAAACCCATTCCATACCCTCAGCACTCTGTGTAGTTTTAATCCCCTCATTTGAACAGTGTTTTCACCAGACCAGATTTTGAGTAGTGTATCTGTTTTCCAGCAGCCAGCTGGTTAATTGAAGTTTTTACTTAATAAATATAATGAAGAAGTTGTTAGATGCTAAGTGTAAAAATACATATTCCCTGAAATGAGATCATGTGGCTAATGTTCTATCAGATGACAGAATCAGAGGTTTAGATGTTTCTGGTCATTTAATAAAGAGGCGTTGTGGGAGAAACCTGTATGTTTAAAGGTGTGAAGTTTCTACCTTGAGCTCAGCTTTTTGAAAGTGCCTCCAGACAGAATGCAGGCTTGTGAAGTCGCTGCACTGATATGTAAGTATTATTGCTGGTGCTTTATTAAACATGCTGCTGATTATCCATCTGGTTTGGGGACAGTTAGAGTGAAAGATTCCAGGTTTGTAGGGAAAAAAACTGTTGTTAGGTAGTGTCTTGTGGTAATTTTATATACAAATAAGCATAAAAGCAGTTAAATTAAACCGATTATTGTAAAACAAGGAGGCACATGGGCACGCGATGAAGGTGAGCCTGTGCTTCGTGGTAATGTCATGCTAAGTGTGTAGGAGTGTAGTAAAAGCTAGTCAAATAAAAGGAAAGATGACTTGGTAAAGAATAATAAATGCATGTAGACGCTTTGTAAGAGTCATTAATTATCAATTGCTATCTATGATGGATTATAGGAACCTGAAAACTCTGCATGTTGTTATAATTAGGGCTTCGGATTTTCAGTTTAACCTATTTAATTCACATTGACTTCACCCCTTTTCCATTAAAAAAAAAAAAAAAACTACAACTGAAAATAAATAAATACATTTTGTTTTGAAAAAAAAAAAAAAAACCTTTGTGTTTGTTTTGTGTAGCCCTGCACTATTGGAGTGCAGGGGTGTGTGTGTTTTGTTTATTTATTTAAAAATAAATAAATACATTTGTTTAGTGTGTGTTTTAGTTTTGTTTATTAAATAAATAAATAAATAAATAAACAAACAAACATAAAAATAATAACTACTACTACTACTAAAAAAAAACTGCATTTCCCTGTGACTGCGTTTCCCTGTGACTGCGTTTCCATGACTGCGTTTCCCTGTGACTGCGTTTCCATGACTGCGTTTCCCTGTGACTGCGTTTCCCTCTGACTGCGTTTCCCTGTGACTGCGTTTCCCTGTGACTGCGTTTCCATGACTGCGTTTCCCTGTGACTGCGTTTCCCTCTGACTGCGTTTCCCTGTGACTGCGTTTCCCTGTGACTGCGTTTCCCTGTGACTGCGTTTCCCAGTGCTGCTGGGCAGTGTCCCTCCTTCCTGACTTGTATCTATCATTGATTCGTTCTGAATACTGTAACAGCCCTGGCGATGGCCTTGTGTGGGACACTGTGTTTGTCTTGTTTGTCTTGTTTAGTGTTATGTGTATTGTAAGGGAACGGGACACACTGTTAGTGTGTGTGTGTGTATATGTGTGTGTGTGTGTGTGTGTGTCTGTGTCTCGGTGTGTGTGTGGGGGGGTGTGGGGGGGTTGTGTGTGTGTGTGTGTGTGGGGGGGGGGGTGTATGGGGTGGCTCCGCCGAGGCTATAAGTAGGGGGGGACGAGCCTTGAGGAGGAGAACGCGTGCAGACTTCGAAGTGAGTGGTTGCTGCGAGACTGTGAGGGACAGCGAGGGAGGCACGAGAGAAGGCCTCTAGCTGTGAAGCTGTGAGGGAGGCACGAGAGAAGGCCTCTAGCTGTGAAGCAGTGAAAGAGTCCAGAGTGAGTCTGAAGAGAATGAGAGTGCGTGAGAAGAAAGGAGAGTGCATGTGAGGGAGAGTGAGATGAAGACTTTGAAGTGAGAGGGCAGGAACTTTTCATTATTTTGGAGTGAACCCTGGCCCTAGACAGGGATTTGCTGTTCTGTCAGTTTATTTGGAATCCCATCTGGTCTCCTCGAGTCTTACTTCACTGACGACGCGAAGATCGTTACAATACTTTAAACCAACCCCAACTACTGAGTGGCAGCACAATCCTACATTTTCATTGGAGACTCCGCTTGCAAGATTTAAAAGTAGATTACAAGGAGGCTTGTTCGCGGGATTTAAAGCTCTATTACAGGTAAGATACAGAGGATTTAAAACACAAGTGCAAATTGTGGCGAAATGTAAAAAAAAGAAGGAAAAAAAAGCCTAGACCACATTTCATTGTGGAAGACAGCAAAGGAAAAAAGGTACAACTATGCGCAAGTACTGTCGAGTTACTACTATACATATTTTGATACATAAAGTAACCAAAAACAGATGACATTAAAGACCAAAAAACAGAAGCCTTAATCACATTAAAGAAATGAAAAAAGTGATGTTAACATGCTACGTTTGTACAAACCAAGGGGCGGCAGAAAGAGTTTATTTTTTTTTTTAAATCCGAGTCGGTGATAATAAGGGCCTGTTCACACTGGAGCTTTTTTTCGTACTCAGTACAGTTCGGTTCATTTGGAGAGCAGTGTGAACATCAAAGTTCGATTTGCAAACAAACCGAACTGAACTGAACTGAGACCACTAGAAGAGATCGTCTCAGACCGTTTGGCAAAAGAACTGAGTTTGGTTCGCTTAAAAAACGTGAATGTGAACACTGGATGGTCTCGGTTCTTTTGCAAACAGGAAACAAACCCGGTAGATTTGGCTGTACAGTAGCGTACAGTTACTGCATACACAAACAGGTGGTAAAAATGTCCAGATGAGTGATATGGACAACGGGGGAAACAACGACATTGTTAGAAATTTGATCAGAAAAAATTTTAAAAATCAGACTGACAAAACCCAATGTATTTGCTGTAATATCAACATACCTGGGAATTTATTAATTACCGTGGCTCCGGTTGGCTGGTGCGATTGCTATAACCTCTTTTTCTTTTTTTAAAAAAGCTGTTTTCTTTATTTTTGTAGAATTGTTCAAGTTCATGTTGAATGATGTCAACTGCCTCCAATCGCTTTCATGATTCATCACTGACATTGGAAAAAAAAAATCACATTTGCAGAAAATACAGCGGTATGTGGATTACTGTATACGATGTTGTGCGAGGGAGTGTGCAAGCACCAACTTTATTATACAATATAGCACAGTATGCAAGTTAAACATTCCGTTTTTGGCTCGTTGTCCAGTTTTTAACAAATGTCTGTTTGTTAAAGTTATGCTTGGTGCGTACGTAAATATGTTTACCAGTGCTGCAAAAAAAAAAAAAAAAAAAAAAAAACTAAAATACAAAGTATTATATTAAAAAAGGACCAGATTTTTTTTTCTAAATTATTATATGTTCCTGATTTTGGTTTAGTAAACTTAAAGAAAGAAAACAATGCTATGCAGTAGGATGTCAGTCTCAGAGTTTGCCAGATAGTTTCCAGGTATGAATTACATGTTCGCTGTTGTCTTGCATAAATGAAATAAAACACAATTTATTTATTTATCGCTGTACACACTCTATTCTAATGTTTTACACGAGGAGCTATATCCCTAAAAAATACATTCCTTTATATCTGTTGTCATTATTACAATACCGTAGTTCTTTTTTTCAATATACGAGGATTTTATATAAATGAAAAAAAGCAAAATACTAAACAATATATACAGTCGGCTAATGTACTAATATTGTATTTGAATATTTACATAGTGTGAAGAAGCAATGCCAGAAAATGGAAACATCCGATGGTCTTTTATTAATAAAAAACGAGTTTACTTGATTATTATTATTATTATTATTATTATTATGTATTTATTTCTTAGCAGACACTCTTATCCAGGGCGACTTACAACTGTTACAAGATATCACATTATTTTTACATACAATTATTATATTTTTTTTTTACACATTATTTTTTTACATACAATTACCCATTTATACAGTTGGGTTTTTACTGGAGCAATCTAGGTAAAGTACCTTGCTCAAGGGTACAACAGCAGTGTCCCCCACCTGGAATTAAACTCACAACCCTCCTGTCAAAAGTCCAGAGCCCTAACCACTACTCCACACTGCTGCCCTGATTATTTCAATATGAACACAAGTGAACTGAGTCCTGGGAAAACACGGAAGTGAACCACGAAAACGAGCCCCAGTTAATTTCCAAACGAACTCAGTACGTTTGTATACAAGGCAAGTGTGAACAGCTAGCACATTGATACAATGCTTCAAAGCAAACAAACCGGACTGAGGACGTTTGAAATGAACCCAGTGTGAATACACCCTAACTATCGTATTACATTTTTTTTTTCCTGGGTTGGGAAATAACATTAACGATTTAATAAAGGTAACAACAAGATAACACAATGTCAATCTCAGTGAGCAGAGTACAGTAGCTTGTAATTCCAGTCTGTAACTTTGTTTAAAAAATCATAGCCTTGGCTGTCATAGACTCCATTTTACCCTTCGTTTCACTGGAGCAGACAGTCATGTGACATATACCAGTGCGCTGACTGGATAGGATTGCTTTTGAGTTGTGAGGACGTTGTCAGGGGTGATACACGGGGCAATCCTCGCGGGATTTGGTCACAAGCAACATAGCTGCTACTAGTAAATTGTCTAGACAGTTACTGCTAGAGCTGCTGACCCGCTTTAGAGATCAATTATTAGTAATAATAAAAGTAATCGCAGAATCATTTTAATTTTCCCGTGATGCTAGTAAAATTCCAGACTTTTTCAAGACTTTCATAACGGAGACGTGGTTTTTCAAGCATTTTCAAGCACTGGAAATCAGTTTCGCATTTTTCCATACTTTTTCCAGACTTCCAGACTAGCGTCATTTAACCTTGATTAATAGTCATAGCTCAGCTACATTTTCATTGGGAATTTGTCACCAAGTGCAAGATATTGCAAAAGAGCAAGAAAGAGCCAGGGATGAGACCACTATGACTTTCTGTACCCAAGATCCGTACACATGCCTGCTGCACTGCTATTACTCGAGGCACTTTACAAAGGCAACACAAACACAACCATGGACAATGCACACTGCAAAGCGACACGTCACGCAATATTCACTCATTCATGTCATAATACGGTCATGCAACACTATCAGTTTTCATTCGTTTTTGAATCGATGACTTTACAAGACACATCCTCCAGGCGGTTGCCCAGTAAGGACGCTGCAGTCTCGTCTCTGGGATGCTACATCAGGGGTCTGGATACTCATTCCCGTCAATTTATTTATTTTCAAGTTAATGAAGTTTAAATGTTAAATCCTGAAACTCATTTCCACACTGAGTTATTGATTTCTCCTGACTCGTCCATCAGATGAGGTGTGGAATAGTTTCCTTTCTGCATATTCTCGCTCCCAGGCACTGACTGCATTGACAGCCTGAGTTAAACTGACAGCAGAGAAGACTCTTGTGACATGTCAGCGTCACCGCCCACTTTGACAGAGAGCAAGAGAGTGGATTTGCATTTTTATAATTTAAAATGCATGCTCTTAAGAGTGATACATAAAACATACATGCTGAAAAAATGGACCGCAAAGGGTTAAGAGTGATACACAAAACAGTCTTTAAGGTTTCTCTTCTCTGTGAATTCGCTGGTGTTTTTGAACGGCTTGTTTAAGACGGAAACTCTTCCTACAGTCAGAGCAGCAACACAGTTTCTCTCCTGTGTGAACTCGCTGGTGTTTTTTTAGGCTTCCTAAATGACTGAATCTCTTCCCACAGCAAGAGCAGTGATACGGTTTATCTCCTGTGTGAGTTCGCTGGTGTGAAACAAGGCTGTCTGACCGACTGAAACTCTTCCCACAGTCAAAACAGTGATACGGTTTCTCTCCTGTGTGAGTTCGCTGGTGTCCTTTTAGCCTTCCTAACTGACTGAAACTCTTCCCACAGTCAGAGCAGTGATACGGTTTCTCTCCTGTGTGAGTTCGCTGGTGTGAAACAAGGCTCTTTGACTGTCTGAAACTCTTCCCACAGTCAAAACAGTGATACGGTTTCTCTCCTGTGTGAGTTCGCTGGTGTGAAACAAGGCTGTCTGACCGACTGAAATTCTTCCCACAGTCAGAACAGTGATACGGTTTCTCTCCTGTGTGAGTTCGAAACAAGGTGGTCTGACCGACTGAAACTTTCCCACAGTCCGAGCAGTGATATGGTTTCCTCCTGTGTGAGTTCGCTGGTGTGGAACAAGGCTGTCTGACCAACTGAAACTCTTCCCACAGTCAGAGCAGTGATATGGTTTCTCTCCTGAGTTCGCTGGTGTCCTTTTTAGGCTTCCTAACTGACTGAAACTCTTCCCACAGTCAACAATACGGTTTCTTTCCTGTGTGAGTTCGTTGGTGTCCTTTTAGGCTTCCTAACTGACTGAAACTCTTCCCACAGTCAGAACAGTGATATGGTTTCTCTCCTGTGTGAACTTCGCTGGTGTTCTTTTAGGCTTCCTAACTGTCTGAAAACAGTCAGAGCAGCGATGGTTTCTCTCCTGTGTGAGTTCGCTGGTGTGAAACAAGGCTGTCTGACCGACTGAAATTCTTCCCACAGTCAGAACAGTGATACGGTTTCTCTCCTGTGTTTCTGGTGTGAAACAAGGCTGTCTGACCGACTGAAACTCTTCCCACAGTCAGAGCAGTGATACGGTTTCTCTCCTGTGTGAGTTCGCTCGTGTAAAACAAGGCTGTTTAACTGACTGAAACTCTTCCCACAGTCAAAACAGTGATACGGTTTCTCTCCTGTGTGAATTCGCTGGTGTTGTTTTAGGTTTCTAAAATGATTGAAACTCTTCCCACAGTCAGAACAGTGATACGGTTTCTCGCCTGTGTGAGTTCGTTGGGTTTTGTTTAAATGCCTTGTCTGCATGAAACCTTTCCCACAGTCAGGATATTCTCCACCGCCTGCCCTTGCTTTAGCTGCTGGACTGGAACCTGGAAAACATGAACAGGAAAGAAAGTAAGAGGGGCTGCTTGTAGGCTTAAGGTTGGTTCATAATTAAGACTCCGACATAATTTGTTGAGGGTCTCTGACGCTGTGTGACAGGTTGGAATTACGTCACACACACTCTTGCGACATGCCTATTTTTTGGAAAGTCATACAGCCTTTTCTCATGCGTCTGTGACCTGAAATCGCATGGGGTCTGCACCGGATGTATCACATTCATCTGCAGTGATGTATGAACCAACTCTTACGGCATGTGCAGGGCTGGATTAACAGATAGGCAAACTAGATATACAGGTAAAACTTGACTTCACTGACGTTCAAACCGAGGCATGCATCTCAAAATCAAATTGTCCTGACGGGTGTTATGCAGATTTCTGTACCCCATAGAATTGTGTATCCCCTGTGCAGAGGCAGTTTCTCAAAGATCGCTGGACATGCACGCGTGATATTTCTGTGCCCGAGCCCCACTGTGTTGTCAAGCACTGCCATGGAGTTCAACAACGGTGGAGGAGTGGATTAAAGCATATGAATTTCAGCTGTGGGGGCTTGCACTGGGTTACACCATCTTAAAGTTAAAAACTTAGAGTAAGTAGCGGGGTTCCAAAGATATAACGTTCCACATCCCCATGTGTTGCTAGAACTGTATTTTTGTTTACGACTGTAAGTCGCCTTGGATAAGGGCGTCTGCTAAGAAATAAATAATAATAATAATAATAATAATAATAATAATAATAATAATACAATACTACTGTTTAAATAACGTACCTGTCATTTATTTTCAACGCTAACATCATGACAACTTTTTACACATAACTAAAGCATGTTTCAAAGCTCTTTTCGAAATGCCCACCCTAGTGCACTGATAGCGTCAGGATTACTGCCAACATTGTCAGGTAACACAGCAATAGTGACCCATGATGTGGTATGGAACAGAAAAACCAGAGCCCTTAAGGTTTATTGTTAGGGGTGGAATTTCGAATAATAAGATATTCGAATATACCAAGAATGAAAGTTTCGACTCCTCAACCTCTAATTACTCATAACAGTGACAGGTCTTTAGAAAGTATTAGCAGCAACCACACATAGGGACGCTGTGGCAAAGTGGGTAAGTGAGTGCAGGTGAAGGTAATGCAGCAGTGCAGAAGAAAACAGACAGACAATTATATCCAGGTGCAAGAAAACAGACAGACAATTATATCCAGGTGCAAGGGTGTGTATTGTTTTCACAATGTCCAGAGGCTGATGGCAATCAGCTGTAAATAATACTGTTGTAAAGTGATACAGTGGTGTGTATCACTTCGATTAGAATCCCCGGGTTTGACCCGTAACAAAAAGTCCCGTTCTTTTAACACCCACACGTAACACAAAACACAGACACAGTTCTTTAGTGAGTGATTTTAGTGCTCGTGGTGTGTAATACAATTTGTTGTGGTGGGAAGTGCTGGTGTCCGGGTTTGATGCTGGCCTGCGGCTACAGCTCCGGATCGTGTTAGTAGTCTTAGAAACAAACAAACAAACAAACAAACAAACAGTTTACTAGACAAACAAACAAACACAACACTCACGTTTTTTGTTAGGAGTGGGAATTTCGAATAATAAGATATTTGCAGGCGATCTGATTCAAACATTCAAAATCCTAAAAGGTATAGACAATGTCAACCCAGGGGACTTTTTTGACTTGAAAAAAGAAACAAGGACTAGGGGTCACAAATGGAGATTACATAAAGGGACATTCAGAACAGAAAATAGGAGGCACCTTTTTACAGAGAATTGTGAGAGTCTGGAACCAACTCCCCAGTAATGTTGTTGAAGCTGACACCCTGGGATCATTCAAGAAGCTGCTTGATGAGATTCAGGGATCAATAAGCTACTAACAACCAAACAAGCAAGATGTGCTGAATGGCCTCCTCTCGTTTGTAAACTTTCTTATGTTCTTATGTACAGTGCCTATGGAAAGTCTACACCCTCTTGAACTTTTTTTCACATTTTGTTGTGTCAGTGCCTCACAGTTTCATGCATTTAAATTAGGATTTTTTCCACTTATCTACACACCATACTCCACACTGTTAATTGAGAAAAAGATGATATATTACAAATACAAAACTGGAAGATCATAATTGGATAAGTCTCCAACCCCTGAGTTAATACTTGGTGGAAGCACCTTTGGCAACGATTACAGCTGTGAGTCTGCTGGGATAGGTCTCTACCAACTTTGCACACCTAGATTAGGCAATATTTGACCATTCTTCTTTACAAAACTGTTAAAGTTCCTTGGGGAGCGTTGATGGAAATTTTCGATTGGATTTAGGTCGGGGCTCTGACGGGGCCACTCGATGACATTTATCTTTTTGTTCCTTAGCCACTCCAGTGTAGATTTGGCTGTGTGCTTTGGGTCGTTGTCATGCTGAAAGGTGAACTTCCGTCTCAGTTTCAGGTTTCTTGCAGAGGGCAGCAGGTTTTCCTCAAGGACTTCACTGTACTTTGCTCCATTCATTTTCCCTTCTATCCTGACAAGGGCCACAGTCCCTGCCGATGAGAAACATCCCCATAACATGACGCTGCCACCACCATGTTTCACAGTAGGGATGGTGTTCTTTGGGTGATGTGCTGTGTTGGGTTTGTGCCAAACATAACGCTTTGAATTTAGGCCAAAAAGTTCCATTTTAGTTTTGTCAGACCAAAAAATTTTTGCCACATGGCTACAGAATCTCCTGCGTGTTTTTTGCATACTTCAAACGGGATTCAAGGTGGGCTTTCTTGAGTAACGGCTTCCTTCTTAACACCCTACCATACAGGCCAGATTTGTGGAGTGCTTGGGATATTGTAGCCTGTAGCTCTTGCAAAGTTGTCATTGGCCTCTTGGTAGCCTCTCTGATCAGTCTCCTTGCTCAGTCATCCAGTTTGGAGGGACGGCCTGATCTAGGCAGGGTCTTGGTGGTGCCATACACCTTCCACTTCTTAATAATCATCTTGACCGTGCTCCAAGGGATATTCAAGGCCTTTGATATTTTTTTTATACCCATCCCCTGATCTGTGCCGTTCAACAATTTTGTCCCAGAGTTCTTTTGAAAGCGCCTTGGTGCTCATGGTCTTTGCTTTGAAATGCACTACCCAGCAGAGGGAACCTACAGAAACTGCTGAATTTATCCTGAAATCACTACAATTTAACACAGGTGGAGGCCACTTAACTTGGTGTGTGATTTTGAAGGCTATTGGTTACACCTGAGCTAATTTAGGATTGCTATTACAAGTGGGGTGGACACTTATCCAAACAAGCTATTTCAGTTTTTATTTAATTAATTTTCTACAAATAGGACGAACTGTGTTAATTTATATATATATATATATATATATATATATATATATATATATATAGAGATAGAGAGAGAGAGAGAGAGAGAGAGTGAGAGTATATAAGGTATATATAAGGTTTAGTTTGCAGGATAGGTTGCAGTTTAAATCTGAATGAAAGGTTACTTCTAAAGCCCTATCCACACCAGACAGAGCGACGCGAGTGAAGTCACCAAATGTCGGAAAGGATCCAGAAGACTGGAAATAAACACATGACCCAGCCCACGCATTCCTATTGGACAAACTAGAGATGGGCTGTCTTTACAAAACAGGGCTTGTTTTGATAAAAGGTTATCCTGACCTCTGGCAACTCCATTGTAAAATAATATATATACACGTTACTTAATACTAAAGTATTTTAAAGTGCAACATTATTATTATTATTATTATTATTATTATGTTGTTGTTGTTGAGCACTACATCTTGATTATTATTATTATTAGTAGTATTAGTAGTAGTAGTATTATGTTGTTGTTGAGCACTACATCTTGATTATTATTATTATTATTAGTAGTATTATTATTATTAGTAGTAGTAGTAGTAGTATAGTATTATCCGTGTTATTCTGCAAATCCATTTTTTGCTACACTTCTTCATAAACGCTGTTGAAGACTGTGACACATCAGATCATGTGTTCGAGTCATCTCTGACTTCATTTACTTATGAATGATTATATTTTCTATGCATTCAGACATTCTACCAGTAAACTAAAAACACGTATCCCCGAATTTGACATGAAGTGTTGTGTTCAGATAAAAGTGTTAACATCCTCACCCCATGGATGGGACGTGTTTTGAGGCGTGTGTTTGATGTCTGTCAAGGGTGTTAACCTTACTTCAGATTGGTCAGCTTCATTCCAGTTGCGCAATGAAAAAAAAATAAAAACAGAAACAAGTTCTATTTTAGCGACGCAGAATTTTCTCAAAGCGATGTCGCTCGCATCACTCGCTGCTGGTGTGGATACTCCCATTTGACTGCAGTGACTTCTAAATTATTTGCTTGTGTTGCTCGAGTTCCGTGTGGATATGGCTTAATAAACAAAAAGCCTTTTTTCAGTCGAGACGCCTCACATCTCTAAAAGATGTACTGCTTGCTTGTTTCAGTCGAGACGCCTCACATCTCCACTGCACACAGTAAAAGATGCACTGCTTGCTTGTTTCAGTCGAGACGCCTCACATCCCCACTGCACACAGTAAAAGATGCACTGCTTGCTTGTTTCAGTCGAGACGCCTCACATCTCCACTGCGCACAGTAAAAGATGCACTGCTTGCTTGTTTCAGTCGAGACGCCTCACATCCCCACTGCACACAGTAAAAGATGCACTGCTTGCTTTTTTCAGTCGAGGGCGCCTCACATCCCCACTGCACACAGTAAAAGATGCACTGCTTGCTTGTTTCAGTCGAGACGCCTCACATCCCCACTGCACACAGTAAAAGATGCACTGCTTGCTTGTTTCAGTCGAGACGCCTCACATCCCCACTGCACACAGTAAAAGATGCACTGCTTGCTTGTTTCAGTCGAGACGCCTCACATCCCCACTGCACACAGTAAAAGATGCACTGCTTGCTTGTTTCAGTCGAGACGCCTCACATCTCCACTGCACACAGTAAAAGATGCACTGCTTGCTTGTTTCAGTCGAGACGCCTCACATCCCCACTGCACACAGTAAAAGATGCACTGCTTGCTTGTTTCAGTCGAGACGCCTCACATCTCCACTGCACACAGTAAAGATGCACTGCTTGCTTGTTTCAGTCGAGACGCCTCACATCTCCACTGCACACAGTAAAAGATGCACTGCTTGCTTGTTTCAGTCGAGACGCCTCACATCTCCACTGCACACAGTAAAAGATGCACTGCTTGCTTGTTTCAGTCGAGACGCCTCACATCTCCACTGCACACAGTAAAAGATGCACTGCTTGCTTGTTTCAGTCGAGACGCCTCCACATCCCCACTGCACACAGTAAAAAAGATGCACTGCTTGCTTGTTTCAGTCGAGACGCCTCACATCCCCACTGCACACAGTAAAAGATGCACTGCTTGCTTGTTTCAGTCGAGACGCCTCACATCTCCACTGCGCACAGTAAAGATGCACTGCTTGCTTGTTTCAGTCGAGCAAGCAGTGCATCTCCACCAAAGATCACTCCTTGCTTGTTTTCTCTACCTGTCTGTCTGCTATTTCCTCCTGGATGCACTGCTTGCATCACCTCAAACTCAACCTCTCTGCATCTGACCTCCTTTGCTTGTTTCCTCCTCCTCCCCTCCTCTGATCTCTCTATCTCTGTTCCTCTTTCATCTACCACCTCTCTCCCTCTTCCTCCGTAAAAGAACCTTGGAGTCACCCTGGACCCCTGCCTCTCTTATTCCCAGCACATCTCCACTCTGGCACGCACTTGCAGTAAAAGATTCTTCCTGAGCAACATCCTGAAGAATCCGACCCTTCCTCACCAACTATGATACACTGCTCCTGGTCCAGGCCCTGGTACTCCCCGCCACAGACTACTGCAACTCCCTCCTGGCTTGCCTCCCTCGTCCGCCACCCGTCCGCTTCCAGCTCATCCAGAACTCTGCTGCCCGCCTGGTTGTTCTCTCTGCCTCGCATCCCCCCTGCACACAGTAAAAGATGCACTGCTCCGCTTGCTCCACTGGATCCCGATCACATCCCATCCAGTTCAAGACTCTTGTACTAGCCTGCAGATGCCTTTTTAAACAGTCAGACTGCACCCAGCTACCTCAGACCCTCATCTCTCCCTACACCCCCAGTCGACCTCTCCTCTCCGCCTGCACTAGAAGACTGGCTTGTTTCTCCGCTCACGCATCCCCACTGCCTCCCGAGCCGCTTGCTTCTCCACCCTTGCTCCGCAGTGGTGGAAAAGATGCTTCCTACAGATTTGTCAGTCAGGACTGCCCAGTCCACTGACCACATTCAGCGCCTCCCTTAAGACTCACCTCTTCAAACAGCACCTGTAGAACTCCTCTGTTGTTTCCTGGGACACTATCACCCTTCATTTAAATATGCTTTAGTTTGCTCTTATCTGCCCCCCTCCATTTTACTACATTTAATCCTATGCTTCAGAATACTGTAATCTGCCAAGTGTTTAACCTGTAGTATTTTGTACTTAATCATATCCTAAAAGTAACTATCACTATTTAATCATATCCTGATGTAACTTTCAAAGATTATCTGCTGTATTATTGAATTGTGGTTTGTCACACTGAAAAAAAAGATTGTATTTCTTGTTCTTATTGTATGACTTGTATTGTAACACTTGAATGTATTTGTATTTGCTTGCTTGTTGTAAGTCGAGCCCTGGATCTCCACTGCTACAGAAAAGAAATAATAATAATAATAATAATAATAATAAAAGATGCACTGCTTGCTTGTTTCAGTCGAGACGCCTCACATCCCCACTGCACACAGTAAAAGATGCACTGCTTGCTTGTTTTTTGCCACATTCTGTGTTTTCTTCTAAAGTAGCAGATGGGTTCTGGCATTTTAGATGATTGAGAATGTACTTGTTGATTTACAATATGAAATGCTTGTGCTGCAGAGATTACATTGGATGGTGGTCTTTCAAAATTTCCAAGCACTTTTCAAAATACTCACTGCTCATGTACTCCCTTAGCCAATAGCAGAGCTAGGTAAGGAAGAGCCCCGCCTCCTGTCAGTTATCAGTGAGGTGACAATTGTAGTGGCTGATCACTTTTAACTTGCTCCTCTGTCAAAATACCATGCCAAGCTTTTTCGGGTGTAGTTAGCTAATTTTTCCATTTGTTTTAGAAATTAACGAGTACTCGAAACTTGATCACACTGTTTCGAGTAGTAATTTCATTTAGAATACTCGATTATTCAGACTCACCCCTGTTTTATGGATCTCTCTTCCTGCAGTGATTTAGAGTACAGATCTCAAACCTCAGTGCACTAGAGCAGACATTTCTAAAAGAGCTTTGCAACAGACTAAAGTCATGTGTTAAAAGTTGTCAGGATGTGAAGAATGAAAAGAAATGACAGGTACGTTATTTAAACAGTTGTAGCAACACGTGGGGACATGGAACGCTATATTTTTCAGAACCCCGCTACATACTCTTTATAGCCTTTACTTTATGTGTAAAAGCAAAGTCAGTAAAGACTGACGCTGGTGAAACTGAGCCCTGGGATCAAAATCTGCCCTCAGAGTTCTCCTGTAATGTTTCGGGTCTATTTCCTCTAAAACACCCTACAATTATATATTTTTCAATAGCATTACGTTTAGGGGTGTTAATCATTTAAAATTTAAATGGTTAAACGTTAGCAAAGTGTCAAATGTTTTTAATTTTGCTGAATTGTTTAAACTTTGTCAAATGTGCAGTTCAAATATTAAGAAGAGCGTGTCTGCAAATAACGGCTACTCAGTTTTCTTTCGTTGTCCATTTCCTACCTTTGTCACGTGACATCATTGTCACTGGATATTCACCTCGCAGTTTCCACCATGCTTTTGCTCTCATGACTATCAATGTTATCTTCGGGAGATCTAAATAACCGAAGCGCTGTCTGGGCACATTGTGATATAAAGGGAGACTGTGCTCTGCAGAGCTTAGTTACAGCAGCAGTACAGGAACAATGTTAAAATATATGAAAATATAACTACTGGTTCTGGATCTAGTGAGGAGGAGGTGGAGCCCAGGCAAACAACAATGCAAGTGCATGGCTGGTAGTGCAGGAAACGTGATAAAACTCGGGCTGAAAACACAATACCATGGTTGATTACTGAGACGATCGCAACTGATTCAACAAGTTCATGTGTTTTGTTGATCCAGATTTGTAGTCTTGCTGGTTTGCATTAAATCCTTGAGTGTGAGTGTGTGCTGGTACGGCAGATCAGCGCGTTGCTAGGATACACACTTCAAGCCTTTACATTCGTCTTGGAGAAGACAAATCACAAGCAGGCCTATTGGATGCACGGCTTCTTCATTTAAAAATTAAGGCAACACTATTTTTATCTATTAAATCTACCAATTACCTTTTGTTTCAAAGCATGTTGTGTTTGGATTATATGGCAATATTATAGAAAAATAAGCTGAATTTAGTACAATTGTTACATTAGTCACGGTTTGAGAGACTAATTCAAACGCTTTGTTTTTGGACATAAAATGTGAACAGTATTGAAAAGCCATAGTTCAGAAATTACTTCTGTTAAATACAGTATTTTAAATTATTATTACAATGTTAATCTGATGCAGACGCAAGCATATTCTTTTCAGTTGTTAAATGTAAGTCCTTTGTATTTTTTGTTTATTATATAATTGAAGTGTTCTCATTTGAATGCAAGTCGTGCCTTTTTGTTTAACTATTATGCACACACTGTTTTAGTTATTAGAGTGTCTGTTAAAAAAAAAAAAATAAACTAACGTTTGTTTATTTTAAAAAATAAAACCTCAATGCATGGATAATCGTTGATAAATGTCTATACGATAATTGAATATGAAATGAGGGTGCCGACTGCACCTCTACTTAACAGGATCAATTGCATTTTTTAAGGAGAGTTGAAAAGCTGAGGTAAAACACTGAACAATCAGAAGACCTTTTTACAGACATATAGGCTATGCGATCATTTATAGAAAGCTATTTATTTAAAAAGATATAGCACTCTCAATGTTTTTACTTGAACGTTTAAACTAACTATTTGTAGAAGTCTAAAAGTCTAAAATAAATGTAATGGAATTGAGCACCCCTAATAAAGCTACACATGTACAATAATATCCCTCTATTTAGACACTGAACATTTCTAATGTTATATACAGTACTTTAGCTCTTCTCCCCTTGGTATAATCGGGTAGGAGTGCCCGTGTGAAAGGGGCTTATATCTGTATCTTAAGATCACCAGTAGTGAGTCCTATCCTGAACTGGTGTGAGTGGTACAGGAAAAACAAATAGCTAGTAATGTAACCCACATGCTCCCTCCCTCCCTCTCTGTCACACTGTGGATATCGCACAACCTAAAATGACAATGTCACAGCTACTGGGAGTCACTCACCTGCTAGACTGCATTCTGAATGTGACTGACGGTCTTCCTTTCCACCTCCTTGCATGCTGCTGAGAAAGCCTTCCTCTCCAGCACCTTGCTCTCTCACGCAGATTCTCTCCAGCTCAGGGATGTTTGGTTTGAAGTCCTCGGATTCTTCCTTCCCTGGTTCCATGTGGTCAAACTCTACTTCAGGGGGCTCCTGTTTAATATGGTTAATTTCCAGCACCTCTTCTTGTTTCACAGGAAGGGGTTCTTCTGTCTGAGAGATCTCCAATTCACTGTGCTCAGCTTTAATCTCAGAGACCTCTGACTGACTGCTGTCACATTGCATCTCACAGAGCTCCTGTTTAATGGGGAGGAAGCCAGCCCAGAGACCTCCGCTCTAAAGGGGACAAGTTCAGGTTCAGAGAACTCCTCTTTAATCTGGACAGATTCCATCTCCACACTGTCCATGGCAGCACACGGGATTCTGCTTAGTAGCAGCTGAAAAAGAAATGCATTTATTTAAATATAGTTCTACTAAGGCCATTCACAGGACTGACAAAACCTGGCTGTAATAGCAGGGCTGGCTTTACTATTGAGGGACACAGAATTTCTTGTAATACGTTTATAATCCCAGAGGACTGTATCTGTCTAATCTCAAGAATGATGGATGAAAGTTACTATAGTTCTCTTTTCATTTAATAAGTATGTTTGGTGTTTTATAAAACATTCTCTTAAAAGACCGATCAGCAAGGAGTCATTTTGTCCTCAAACCTTGGTTGTTAGGAGCTTATTGTTCCTTTTAGGAGGCTGTGTGTTCCAGTGGTTAAAGAAACAGACTTGTAACCAGGAGGTCCCCGGTTCAAATCCCAGCTCAGCCACTGACTCATTGTGTGACCTTGAGCAAGTCACTTCACCTCCTTGTGCTCCGTCTTTCAGGTGAGACGTTGTTGTAAGTGACTCTGCAGCTGGTGGTCCACTATGAAAGGCGCTATATAAAACTAAAGATTATTACTAATATTATTATTATTATTATTATTATTATTATTATTATTATTAGAATCTGTTTCTTGAAGGATCCCAGGGTGTCGCTTCAACAACATTACTGGGGAGTTGGTTCCAGACTCTCACAATTCTCTGTGTAAAAAAGTGCCTCCTATTTTCTCTTCCAAATAGCCCTTTATCTAATCTCCACACACATACAAAATGTAATGAGATGTAAGAGAGTAATAAGAATTAAAAATAAATAAATCCCTAGAGAATTGTGTTTATTTATTACCTTAAAATAAGTACTACATAAATAAACAGTGTGTTGTCGTGGCAATTGGTGATCAAAGAAATAATAAAGTAAAATAAAACAAAATAAAATCAATAAATAATAAGGTCATCGCCTTAAAGTGATGTCTTTGAAGTCATAATGCATTGCAAGTGTTATTAGGGAATGCTGTGTCGCATTTTCAAGCGCGTCACTGAGCTGCGCTGCGAGGTTTGGAGACGCGCTTCTCTGCAAGCTGCGTGTGACGTCAGAAAGACAGCAGCCAAGAGCAGCCGGCGCGCGCTCCGGGTAACAGAACGAAACCCGTATTTACCCGCGAGACGCTTTCAGAACAATGAGAATCTGTCTGGAAACCCGCGAAGCTGTCAGCCCTGAAACACGCAGACTGTGAATGAGAGGATGAGAATAAAAACAAACGCGCTGACACAGACACGCCGCTTCACAAATACAACACACACACAAAAAAAAACAACGCGCTCCTACCACACTACAACCCGGACCTTTCAAAATAATACAATATAACAGCGCTCTGTAGTTTATAAACACATTGTAGAGCTCCATGCAGACTCTCTTACCTCCTCTCTGCTCTCCCTCAGTGTCTGAACGGATAAAACAACGCGCTCCTACCACACTACAACCCGGACCTTTCAAAATAATACAATATAACAGCGCTCTGTAGTTTATAAACACATTGTAGAGCTCCATGCAGACTCTCTTACCTCCTCTCTGCTCTCCCTCAGTGTCTGAACGGATAAAACAACGCTCCCTACCACACTACAACCCGGACCTTTCAAAATAATACAATATAACAGCGCTCTGTAGTTTATAAACACATTGTAGAGCTCCATGCAGACTCTCTTACCTCCTCTCTGCTCTCCCTCAGTGTCTGAACGGATAAAACAACGCGCTCCTACCACACTACAACCCGGACCTTTCAAAATAATACAATATAACAGCGCTCTGTAGTTTAAAAACACATTATAGAGCTCAATGCAGACTCTCTTACCTCCTCTCTGCTCTCCCTCAGTGTCTGAACGGATAAAACAACGCGCTCCTACCACACTACAACCCGGACCTTTCAAAATAATACAATATAACAGCGCTCTGTAGTTTATAAACACATTGTAGAGCTCCATGCAGACTCTCTTACCTCCTCTCTGCTCTCCCTCAGTGTCTGAACGGGTCTGTCTCCCACAGAACGAGGAATATACCAATCACAAAATACAAACCGATCAGCGCGGTTTGACAATTCATCTAATATGGACCGCAAAGGAAATTGTGATACCGGGGATCTTTTAATAAAAAATGAATATGACTCTCAATGTTAACATCGTAAACGAGCTGTTTGTAGCTCTATATTTTCCCCAGTGAATACAATTTGAATTCAGGTAACCCCTCCCCCATGCCGGAGTTGGTATAGTCCTTTCTTTATCAGGGCGGCAGCAGCGTCGATGCAGCGAGTTTTACGCAGATATATAATCTGTGTTTCGTGTAATTATATTGATATTTCCCGTCCTCTTCTTCCGAATGAGATGTTCAAACACTAACGCGATACCCCTGATAATGTTTTTTAGAAGTATATTAGGTTAATTCAAGTTGAGCGCCGTTGTCACAAACAGATCCACAATGGCGTAGGCATGGGCACAGTTTCATAGCTTTCTCTTCGCTAGTCTTGGAGGTTCAGTGCGTGTGAACTTGTTTTTGGTAAATACAGCACAGGGTCGCAGAAAGGTCATTCTTTACGAGTAAACTTCCAGGCAGTAACCTCTGCTATTTCTACCCCATGCTTTTATTTAGTTTCTCTTAAACTGTATTATTGTCTCCTATTCTTTATCCAGGACAGTATTCCTCCCTGCTGTCCAGCGGCACAGATTTAGAATCTTCCTCAGACTGCGCTGCGAACTAAACCAGGCAACAGAGCCGCCTCCACAGCAGCAGAAGAGTCATCAGCAATGAGACACGCCAAGGAGCGCTGCTCTGTGAGACTCGAGGGCCGCATTATCAAAGCGCTTCCTCCAGGCTTTAATTAACTGCTATTGATTTTAAAAAGGACAAAACATCATGTTAATGTTACAACATGAAAAACAACACACACTGAGAGTGCTGAAGAGGGCTTGAAATACAGTGTATTACTCAGCTGTGTGGTTCTAGTTTTGTAAAATGAACAGGTGGTTTACCTCTTTAAAATAAATAGGAGTTAATTAAAGACTGGTGTAAAAGCTTTGAAAAGATGTCCTGAGGTGTCTTATTGTGATTAAAAAGCGTCCCATTCCACAAGAAAAACCTGAGAGGCGTTAGAAAACTAAAGCTCTTTGAATGAAATGCTTTTTATTATATGAATAACTACCCAGGGGAGTGACAGAGCAGGTTAATAAACTAAATGTATTGAATGAATAATGAAATCAGATCATATATGCCAGAGAGTGAGAGGTTTGTATTAAACAGTCAAGTTACAGTATTTTTAAAAGGTTTTAGTAGTTTAACTGCTTATGACTGTCCAGATTGGAAACAAAGGTAAATATTCTCATACAATACTCTGCATTTATATTACTGCGCCCAACAGTACTTTCTGTAAAGCTGTATTTGGGTCTATAGTTGTTGTCCCCGGTCTGTACCAAGTGTATTCATTCAGGAGAAGCAGAGTCTTCAGTAAGGAGGGGAATAGGGGACGTTACAATGTGGGGCACATTGTAGTTATTTATTTTAAATTGTTTTAAATGCTTCGACACTATTGTATAGTACTTTAGATTATATATGTTTACATATATACATTCGAATTGGGATTATTTTGTGTTTAACGAACGTGATCATCAGAAATACTGTAACGGGAAATAAGCAGCCTACAGAATGTGTGCATTGCAGAGAGCGTTTATTATTAAAACATGACGAGACATCTCTCAGGTTTTATTAATAACACCGATATTCTATCTGAGTGACAAGTTACAAGTTAAATTGCAACAAAACCGTCAAAATGTAAGTGATTCAATGTATCCAGTAGGTGGCACCAAAACACTGTTCAGCTTTTACATTGTACCGCTTAGACTGCATTGGTCGATAATGTACATTCCTGCTTGAATGAGTTCAGTAAAAAGGGGCGGGCCTAGATATTTCAAACAGAATTACTGATATTTTTGTGATACAATACTGAAATGATTAGGTATTTATACCACAATATAAAGCATTCTTTAATTCTTAGTTTAATCTGCTGCATAATAAAGTGAATGTGCACAAACATTTGTGTTTAGATTGTAAGTCTTCAAATAGATTATTATGTTTAACCCATTTTGCTTTTTAAATTATACTTTCAGTGTTCTACTATGCCACTAATGGGAAAATGTAAAATAAATTGATGGCTGATCGAAACAAAATCTTTTTTTTTGTGAAACGTAATTTCCTCTCTTCAAAAAAATGTAACTTCTAAGAATCTTCCTGTTTCTTTTCTTTATAAATCACCTCCTCACCCAGTTCATTGCTCTGTGTGTGTAATCTCCATGCCTGCAATGGTAATGACTAGAGTTAAATCACCTCCTCACCCAGTTCATTGCTCTGTGTGTGTAATCTCCATGCCTGCAATGGTAATGACTAGAGTTAAATCACCTCCTCACCCAGTTCATTGCTCTGTGTGTGTAATCTCCATGCCTGCAATGGTAATGACTAGAGTTAAATCACCTCCTCACCCAGTTCATTGCTCTGTGTGTGTAATCTCCATGCCTGCAATGGTAATGACTAGAGTTAAATCACCTCCTCACCCAGTTCATTGCTCTGTGTGTGTAATCTCCATGCCTGCAATGGTAATGACTAGAGTTAAATCACCTCCTCACCCAGTTCATTGCTCTGTGTGTGTAATCTCCATGCCTGCAATGGTAATGACTAGAGTTAAATCACCTCCTCACCCAGTTCATTGCTCTGTGTGTGTAATCTCCATGCCTGCAATGGTAATGACTAGAGTTAAATCACCTCCTCACCCAGTTCATTGCTCTGTGTGTAATCTCCATGCCTGCAATGGTAATGACTAGAGTTAAATCACCTCCTCACCCAGTTCATTGCTCTGTGTGTGTAATCTCCATGCCTGCAATGGTAATGACTAGAGTTCAATCACCTCCTCACCCAGTTCATTGCTCTGTGTGTGTAATCTCCATGCCTGCAATGGTAATGACTAGAGTTAAATCACCTCCTCACCCAGTTCATTGCTCTGTGTGTGTAATCTCCATGCCTGCAATGGTAATGACTAGAGTTAAATCACCTCCTCACCCAGTTCATTGCTCTGTGTGTGTAATCTCCATGCCTGCAATGGTAATGACTAGAGTTAAATCACCTCCTCACCCAGTTCATTGCTCTGTGTGTGTAATCTCCATGCCTGCAATGGTAATGACTAGAGTTCAATCACCTCCTCACCCAGTTCATTGCTCTGTGTGTGTAATCTCCATGCCTGCAATGGTAATGACTAGAGTTAAATCACCTCCTCACCCAGTTCATTGCTCTGTGTCTGTAATCTCCATGCCTGCAATGGTAATGACTAGAGTTAAATCACCTCCTCACCCAGTTCATTGCTCTGTGTGTGTAATCTCCATGCCTGCAATGGTAATGACTAGAGTTAAATCACCTCCTCACCCAGTTCATTGCTCTGTGTGTAATCTCCATGCCTGCAATGGTAATGACTAGAGTTAAATCACCTCCTCACCCAGTTCATTGCTCTGTGTGTGTAATCTCCATGTCTGCAATGGTAATGACGAGTTAAATCACCTCCTCACCCAGTTCATTGCTCTGTGTCTGTAATCTCCATGCCTGCAATGGTAATGACTAGAGTTAAATCACCTCCTCACCCAGTTCATTGCTCTGTGTGTGTAATCTCCATGCCTGCAATGGTAATGACTAGAGTTAAATCACCTCCTCACCCAGTTCATTGCTCTGTGTGTGTAATCTCCATGCCTGCAATGGTAATGACTAGAGTTAAATCACCTCCTCACCCAGTTCATTGCTCTGTGTGTGTAATCTCCATGCCTGCAATGGTAATGACTAGAGTTAAATCACCTCCTCACCCAGTTCATTGCTCTGTGTGTGTAATCTCCATGCCTGCAATGGTAATGACTAGAGTTCAATCACCTCCTCACCCAGTTCATTGCTCTGTGTGTGTAATCTCCATGCCTGCAATGGTAATGACTAGAGTTCAATCACCTCCTCACCCAGTTCATTGCTCTGTGTGTAATCTCCATGCCTGCAATGGTAATGACTAGAGTTCAATCACCTCCTCACCCAGTTCATTGCTCTGTGTGTGTAATCTCCATGCCTGCAATGGTAATGACTAGAGTTAAATCACCTCCTCACCCAGTTCATTGCTCTGTGTGTGTAATCTCCATGCCTGCAATGGTAATGACTAGAGTTAAATCACCTCCTCACCCAGTTCATTGCTCTGTGTGTAAATCTCCATGTCTGCAATGGTAATGACGAGAGTTAAATCCTAGTGGCCAGGTGTAACCGCTTTTCATTTATTTTAATTTAAAATGTATTCCCATGCTGCAGTAATTTTAATGTGCCCAGCAAAAGTCAATGTAAAGAATGTGTAAACAGAATACACTTCTCCTTTTCTGCGGTCAGTCAGCTCTGCATACATTTCTGAGAAGGAAATACATGTCTGTGGTTAGTGAGAGGAAGTGAAGGCAGGCAGGGTTTAAATTGAGCCTGAATACTGGAATGCAGCCCTGCACCCCCTGTTAAACTGACAAGAGGGGATTCTGAAAAGGGGAGATTGAGCTGAGCAGCTTCATACCAAACATGTCCTCAATCATCTTTAGATGACGAGGTCTGCTCTGCTCCTTAGAAAAGTTTACTGTGAAAAAACCATGGTAAGAACATGGCAAAATAAAGACAATTCTAGATAAGTTTGATATTGTATGATGATAAACTGATTCTATACACAGATTCATGTAGAAAGTTAAAGAAGTAGACAAATATGTTGACTTATTTTATTTTAATTAATTAATTATTATTATTATTATTATTATTATTATTATTATTATTATTATTATTATTATTATTATTATTATTATTGTGACTAACTTTTTGGGGTTGCAGCACCCCCTAGTGGTCACACACAGGATGCTGTATTTATTCAGCTAGAATTAAACAAAGATCTGTTATAAAGCTGTGGTATAATGAAAAACAATTCATGTGAAAATCTGAGGGGAACATTGAAGCAGGGTTTCACTCTAACTATTCTCCTGCTGAATGAAAACCTACAAGTGTGGTGTTCTGTGTGTCTCTGCTCTGGGGGTTCTTGCCACCCCTCCTCAAAGGCTCAGCCACTGTAGAGCCTCACCCCTCTGAGGGAGACTCCCTGGACAAACAGTCACTTCAATCCAGCCTGAAGCTGCCCCTGCCTCGTGCATCATTGCAGGCAGCCTCCAAAAGAGATGTCACAGACTGGCTGGGCAGTGAGACATGGTTCCAGTGGCAGAGTGGGGGAGCTCACAGGTAGCTCACATTACCACTGCTCATGCTATCCCAGCTCTGTGGATTAAAAACCTCCAGTAATGCCAACCCAGCAGCTTCATGAGCACCAAATTAAAACCTGGTGAGGGTGTTCTTTAGTGTATTGAGAGAACCAGAATCTGGGACTATGAAGAGATGTCTGTCTGTCACATTTACATTGTGCACATTCACTGGATGCAGGTCAGACTGATCAGACTTACTAATCTAGTATTGCAATGATTTCTTTATAGTGCATCTCCATGCATCCACAGAGCAGGTGCAGTGTGAGTGTTTATGTTACAGTGTGTCACTGTGAGGGGGAGGGTTTGTCTAGTTCATGTAGATGTGTGTCTCTAGTAGATGTGTGTTACTAATCTAGTATTGCAATGATTTCTTTATAGTGCATCTCCATGTATCCACAGAGCAGGTGCAGTGTGAGTGTTTATGTTACAGTGTGTCACTGTGAGGGGGAGGGTTTGTCTAGTTCATGTAGATGTATGTCTCTAGTAGATGGATGTTACTAATCTAGCATTGCAATGATTTCTTTATAGTGCATCTCCATGTATCCACAGAGCAGGTGCAGTGTGAGTGTTTATGTTACAGTGTGTCACTGTGAGGGGGAGGGTTTGTCTAGTTCATGTAGATGTATGTTTCTAGTAGATGTGTGTTTCTAATCTAGTATTGCAATGATTTCTTTATAGTGCATCTCCATGCATCCACAGAGCAGGTGCAGTGTGAGTGTTTATGTTACAGTGTGTCACTGTGAGGGTTTGTCTAGTTCATGTAGATGTGTGTCTCTAGTAGATGTGTGTTACTAATCTAGTATTGCAATGATTTCTTTATAGTGCATCTCCATGCATCCACAGAGCAGGTGCAGTGTGAGTGTTTATGTTACAGTGTGTCACTGTGAGGGGGAGGGTTTGTCTAGTTCATGTAGATGTGTGTCTCTAGTAGATGTGTGTTACTAATCTAGTATTGCAATGATTTCTTTATAGTGCATCTCCATGTATCCACAGAGCAGGTGCAGTGTGAGTGTTTATGTTAGTGTGTCACTGTGAGGGTTTGTCTAGTTCATGTAGATGTATGTCTCTAGTAGATGTGTGTTACTAATCTAGTATTGCAATGATTTCTTTATAGTGCATCTCCATGCATCCACAGAGCAGGTGCAGTGTGAGTGTTTATGTTACAGTGTGTCACTGTGAGGGTTTGTCTAGTTCATGTAGATGTGTGTCTCTAGTAGATGTGTGTTTCTAATCTAGTATTGCAATGATTTCTTTATAGTGCATCTCCATGTATCCACAGAGCAGGTGCAGTGTGAGTGTTTATGTTACAGTGTGTCACTGTGAGGGGGAGGGTTTGTCTAGTTCATGTAGATGTATGTCTCTAGTAGATGGATGTTACTAATCTAGCATTGCAATGATTTCTTTATAGTGCATCTCCATGTATCCACAGAGCAGGTGCAGTGTGAGTGTTTATGTTACAGTGTGTCACTGTGAGGGGGAGGGTTTGTCTAGTTCATGTAGATGTATGTCTCTAGTAGATGTGTGTTTCTAATCTAGTATTGCAATGATTTCTTTATAGTGCATCTCCATGTATCCACAGAGCAGGTGCAGTGTGAGTGTTTATGTTACAGTGTGTCACTGTGAGGGGGAGGGTTTGTCTAGTTCATGTAGATGTGTGTTTCTAGTAGATGTGTGTTACTAATCTAGTATTGCAATGATTTCTTTATAGTGCATCTCCATGCATCCACAGAGCAGGTGCAGTGTGAGTGTTTATGTTACAGTGTGTCACTGTGAGGGGAGGGTTTGTCTAGTTCATGTAGATGTGTGTCTCTAGTAGATGTGTGTTACTAATCTAGTATTGCAATGATTTCTTTATAGTGCATCTCCATGTATCCACAGAGCAGGTGCAGTGTGAGTGTTTATGTTACAGTGTGTCACTGTGAGGGGGAGGGTTTGTCTAGTTCATGTAGATGTATGTCTCTAGTAGATGGATGTTACTAATCTAGCATTGCAATGATTTCTTTATAGTGCATCTCCATGTATCCACAGAGCAGGTGCAGTGTGAGTGTTTATGTTACAGTGTGTCACTGTGAGGGGGAGGGTTTGTCTAGTTCATGTAGATGTATGTCTCTAGTAGATGGATGTTACTAATCTAGTATTGCAATGATTTCTTTATAGTGCATCTCCATGTATCCACAGAGCAGGTGCAGTGTGAGTGTTTATGTTACAGTGTGTCACTGTGAGGGGGAGGGTTTGTCTAGTTCATGTAGATGTATGTTTCTAGTAGATGTGTGTTTCTAATCTAGTATTGCAATGATTTCTTTATAGTGCATCTCCATGCATCCACAGAGCAGGTGCAGTGTGAGTGTTTATGTTACAGTGTGTCACTGTGAGGGTTTGTCTAGTTCATGTAGATGTGTGTCTCTAGTAGATGTGTGTTACTAATCTAGTATTGCAATGATTTCTTTATAGTGCATCTCCATGTATCCACAGAGCAGGTGCAGTGTGAGTGTTTATGTTACAGTGTGTCACTGTGAGGGTTTGTCTAGTTCATGTAGATGTGTGTCTCTAGTAGATGTGTGTTACTAATCTAGTATTGCAATGATTTCTTTATAGTGCATCTCCATGCATCCACAGAGCAGGTGCAGTGTGAGTGTTTATGTTACAGTGTGTCACTGTGAGGGGAGGGTTTGTCTAGTTCATGTAGATGTGTCTCTAGTAGATGTGTGTTACTAATCTAGTATTGCAATGATTTCTTTATAGTGCATCTCCATGCATCCACAGAGCAGGTGCAGTGTGAGTGTTTATGTTACAGTGTGTCACTGTGAGGGTTTGTCTAGTTGAAGGGCCCTGTTCACAAAGCTTTAACTTGATCTTGTAACTCATGAGATGAAGTTGTGCATGTGAGACTCTTTTCTGCAGTGCTGTTAAAGAACCCACTGAAGTATTGAATTCATCATCTAAAGCTGTGTGAGTTCAAGCTTTCTGAATCCTCTGAGTTGCAGCATCTCTTGTCCAGGGATGTCCTGCCCCGTTCACGAGGAATGAAGACCTTAACATTAACATCTCCTCTAAATAATAATCTAAAGTGTCAGTTTAATGTGTTGCCATCACTTCCTGTGCACCTGCTGTGTGCTCATCCTCCAGCACTTCCTCTCACTCAACCGCAGCCCCTGAAGCCCTCCTTCACTGGACTGAATGCTGTGCAGCAGCTCAGTGGACTCTGCTGCTCTGCAGACAGGAAGGGGCTCGCTCTCATGTTCTCATTTTAAAATGACAGCTTCCTGACTGCTAGGAAACATACTGTCTACCCACCCCCTCTCTCCTGCTTCATGAATTCAATGATTAACACATTGAATTGTTTAAACACGCGTTGCATTGATCAATGAGGATGATCTCTTTGAATTGGTTCAGCCTCACTGATAAACTGCTTAGTCTGGAGAGTAAAGAAAAGTAACAGATGTATAGTTTGACATTTTAGAAATCTATACAAATATGTTGGCTATAGAATTCTATAGACTAGAAATGTGTAAAAAAATATCTTGACTGTATATGTTACATATTGCCGCTAAATAATGTTAATGATAATTATATGCTGATACATTGTAGCTACCTTCATGTGACTAGCCTACAGTACAGAAGAGAGCATTACATAAATACATACTGTATATATGGTCAAGGCTGGTCAGCGGCGAGAATAGCAAACACAGACAGAGCACCAGTTTTAAGTGAGTTTGCACACTTTATTTACAATAAAACAAAGATAGGCCACTGGCCCTTTAAGAAAACAAACAAAAGCCTTGCTCCACCAAGAAGCAATAACTACACATTTTAGTAGGTCTAAAACTATAACTATGCACAACAAACACACAATACTGTGTGCTTATATAGCAATGCAGTGGCCAGGGGTTCAATCAATCAATCATTCAATCACCACCTGGCCACATGCCACACTTATATAACTAATAAAACAATTATTCACTCAAACCATTTAACAATTACACAACTAAACCTTTTGTGTGTGGGGGGGGTGCACACGTGTGTGTGTGTGTGGGCAGGTTTATAGCGCTTGCTGGGTCAAAAACGTCTCCACAAGGATGGAAAGTCTGACAAATCCTACCTTGAGGACACAGGCCAAGTCCTTGTAGTGTTTAAACAGATATTAACAGATATTGTTTTTTAAAACGGACTAAAAGTGCCCAGATATTTTGTTTGTTTATGTGTGTGTGTGTGTGTGTGTGTGTGTGTGTGTGTGTGCGTTTCTGTGTGTGTGTGTGTGTGTGTGTGTGTGCTTTTCTGTGTGTGTGTGTGTGTGTGTGTGTGTGTGTGTGTGCGTTTCTGTGTGTGTGTGTGTGCGTTTGTGTGTGTGTGTGTGTGTGTGCGTTTGTGTGTGCGCGTGTGCGTTTGTGTGTGCGCGTGTGTGTGTGTGTTTGTTTATGTGTGTGTGTGTGTCAGTGTGTTGTAACAAACCCAATCCTTAAGCAACGTCCAATAACTAGTATTTTGTGACGGAATTACAAGTAAACTACCCTGAACAATATAAACTCTCCAAAGTAGTAGGATTGCGCGACAGAACCAAGAAAAATTGCTGGTAAAAGCAGGATTGTTTACAACAAATAGACAATATTAAGAAAATTAAATCAGAAGACAGTACCAGAATTCACATAGCAGATGTTATTGAATATGTGGGGAATATTATACCTGTCAAAAGAGGTATCAAACATTTGATGTACATGAGTTTTAATCAGACAGCATTTGGACCATTCACAAATGTTCAGCAGAGACCACATTAATACTAATCATATAGGACAGATCAAGCGTTTAGTAAATGTACAGCCTAACATGCCCATGTTGATTAAAGTGTTTCACAGAGTCCATCAGGCAGTCCTTATAGAAAAAAAAAAAATGTCCAGGAAACAACCACAAGCAATACTTAAAAAGGCCCAAGCTGTTATATCAAGTCCATATTGAGAATGCAGGTTGAGCCAGTAAAGTTTAAACACAAAACAAAAAAACAACAAAAAAACAAAATGAGACTTCTATGCGAGGTGCTCGTTAAACCCCGATAAATAAACAAAATGAGACTTCTATGCGAGGTGCTCGTTAAACCCCGATAAATAAACAAAATGAGACTTCTATGCGAGGTGCTCGTTAAACCCCGATAAATAAACAAAATGAGACTTCTATGCGAGGTGCTCGTTAAACCCCGATAAATAAACAAAATGATAATAATCCCAAACAGTCAGAACAAAACAGATAATCCAGCAGCGAAAAAATAAGATTCCTCCCCATTAGGGGATCTCACCCAGTTCTTCCTTGGTCCTGTCGAGCTTGGAGTTTCCAACCAGGTAAGGAGACAAAAAGTGATGATTTGCAGGTAATAAATGGATTAGTCACCGTTGTTGCTCTTAGGATAAAAAATAAACAATTTGAATGATGTAAATAGTTTCCATTGGGCAGGAGATTTGATAACTGGTTACTTTCCAACTGGAAAATGGCAGATTAGTAAAAAATACACTGTTTCTAACAACCAACCGATCATTGCTTCCCGATCTCCCTTTTATAGACAGCAACCTTCTTCAAAAAACCCTGCTCTTTCCTCCAAACACTCTGCATCCACACTGAACCACCCCCCTGCCCAGGAAGTAATAGCCATATTTAAAGGGTTCCCAATTAAGATACTTAGACAATGATAAATCAAGCTCAATAAGCCCTTTGCCAAGGCAATTAGCAACACCTGACTCTAATTAGAACTTCCATGTGGAAATTTAGTTAAAACAAGAGAGACCAGTGCAGAGATAAACCCCTTACCAAAAACTGACAGTAAATTGATATAGCTTCACCTAAGTTTTACCTTATGAATCTGAAAAGCCCACTTTAGAAAAATGAGGACAAAATTACTTATTTAGCAATTTAATAGAGAATTAACTTAACCTGGCCAGGTATTCTGATACTCAATTAAGAGCAGCAGGCAGCAAATTACTTATGCTGCATTCATGTGGCTAGTGCTACATATCCCCCACCGGAGGTACTGAGGTTTTAGAACTGAAATAGGGCTTCAAATTCACTACATGGACTGTATCAGCCTTGTCTGGTTGATGCACCCCCTGCACACGGTAATTGACAGGGCCTAACTTTTTTAGTACAACGCAAGGACCTGTCCATTTAGGTGCTAGCTTGGCGGTAAAGTTGATTGAGGCATCAGAGATCGGGTGAGCTCGCACCCAGACCAAATCTCCCACCAGGAACTGTACATTTCTCCGATGGGCATTATAATATTTGGCTTGTCTGGTTTGGGCTACCTCTACTCTCTGACGTACCGTATTTAACAACGTCTGTTGACGTTCTAACAAGTTATATTGAGGACTGCTAGGAGGTGGAGCTGTAGTGATCAAACGGTCAAGAGGACCTTTCAGCTTCCTCCCCAAGGCTAGTTCGGCCGGACTAAACCCTGTGGTTTCCTGCTGGGCAGTGTTAATTGCAAATCGAAACTCTGGTAACCACCGATCCCATAGCCGGTGATTCTCCCCTACAAATGAGGCGATCATGGTCTTCACCGTCTTGCTGCGTGTATTTTTCTGATAAGCTGAAACTCGGAGCAGCTGATTCAAATCCCGCGGCGTTCTGGGACACGGGGGAGGAGCGGAGCACGCAGCACAAACACAAACAAACAAAAGGCAGGCAGTCTTCCTAGCGACAGCGTGTGGAAGCGACATCGTGGGAGAAGTACAGTCGTGGACAAGTACAGCGCAGTTAGAAGCAGTTTGAAAGCAGGTTGACCAGCTGCAGAAGCTACACTAAACAAAAAAATGGTCTTCAAGCCAGTAATCTGTGACAACTGCATGATGTGGGAAATCCGAGAAAACCCAACAGAGCTCAACCAAGTTTGTGTAAAGTGCCACACGATCCAAGACTTGCTTCAGCGATTAAGCCTGCTAGAAAAGGAGCTGGAGGAAATGAGACAGCAACAGGAGCTTGAGGAGCTGACACACCCACAATTCATGGAAGTCTGCACCCCTAGCAGACTGAAAGCCACCAGGGAGATGGAAGAGAGTCGAAACAGCTGGGTTCAAATAGGCAGAAGCAGGGAAAAAAAGAAACTTCGTCAAACACAACCACCAGAAATCCAGACATCCAACACATTTGAGCCACTTCAACATTTAGATGACCAAAACCAACATCAAGAGAATGAAAGAAACAACACCCAGGACCCTATAAACAGTGCTGACCAGCCAGCAAAAAGAAGGGAGGTCATGATTGTTGGGGACTCCATACTGAGAAACACAGCAAGTTCAGTTCGTAGTTTGGACCCCCTTACTACAACAGTGTGCTGCCTTCCAGGAGCCTCTGTCAAGCACATCACGGAGAACGTGGACAGGCTCCTAGAACGAACTGGAGATGACCCGGTAGTAGTCGTCCACATTGGTACAAACAACATTGGAAGAGACAGGCCAAGATCCCTGCAGAACAAATTCAGAGAGCTAGGAAGGAAATTAAAAGACAAGACCAAAACTGTGGTATTTTCTGGGATACTGCCGGCGCCTTGCAAAGGACCATATGGACAGCTGGAAATACAAAATCAAAATGCATGGCTGAAATCGTGGTGCACACAGGAAGGCTTCACCTTTCTTGAACATTGGAGCACTTTCTACAACAAGGACTATCTATACAGGTGGGACGGACTGCACTTAAACAGAAAGGGAACCAATCTACTCGGAGAAAGGATCCTTCAGGCGGTACAGAAGCATTTAAACTAGAAAGGAAGGGGAGAAAACAAAAAAACAGAAGGGAGACTACATCAAAACAAGGGCAACAACTCAGGTAAGACCACTATTAAATGTATTTATCTTAATGCTAGAAGTCTCAGAAACAAAATGTTAGAACTTGAAGCTACTGCACTAACAAGTAACTACGATGTGATAGGTGTTACAGAAACTTGGTTGTCTGAGAGTGATGGAGACGAATATAATATTAGTGGGTACACACTGTATAGGAAAGACAGGCAGGACAGAAGAGGCGGAGGGGTAGCGCTATACATAAGAAATAGCCTTGAAGCCCAGGTGTTAAATCAGGACAAAGAAAACAATGCAGAATCAATATGGGTCAGAATAATGGACACAAATTCAAAGGGCATAATAATAGGAGCATGCTATAGACCGCCAAATTCAGACGCTGAGCAAAATAATCTGTTATACAATGACATTCGAAATGCGTGTAGAAAAGGAGAAGCCATACTAATGGGGGATTTCAACTTCCCCTGTATAAAATGGGAAAACCCAATGGGGGGCACGACGGACGAAATTGAAATGGTGGAAATGACAAATGACTGCTTCCTAACGCAATTTGTCAAGGCACCGACTAGAGGGGAGGCATGCCTTGATTTAGTCTTTTCAAATAATGAAGACAGAATAACTAAAACAGAGGTCAGAGAGCCATTGGCAAACTCAGACCACAACATGGTCTCATTTGAAATATTTTTAAAACCCCAAAAGTAATGACTAAAGCTAAGGTTTACAATTTTAGAAAAGCAAACTACGAAGGTATGAAACAGAGACTAATAGAAGTAGATTGAGTAAATAGAGAAAACATCCACAGAAAAAAAAAGGGTGGCTGTTTTTAAAAATGTAGTACTAGAGGCACAAAACAATTACATCCCAAAAGTAGACAAATCTAAATCTAAAACAAAATGGCCAAAATGGTTTAATAGATCAATTAAAAAAAATATTCAGCGAAAAAAGGCACTTTACAGAGCGTTTAAAAGGGACCAAAACAAAGCACACAGAAAGAGTACTTGGAACTGCAAACACAAGTCAAAAAAAAGGAAGTTAGAAAGGCCAAGAGAGAGAAAAATCAATATTGCTAAGGGGGCTAAAACCAATTCCAAAATGTTTTTCCAATATTATAACAGCAAGAGAACATTCAAAGAGGAGGTTAAATGTCTAAGAGACACAAATGGCAAAATCATAGATGAAGAAAAAAAAAAGCAAATATATTAAATGATTACTTTTCACAGGTTTTTACAAAGGAGGACACGGACAACATGCCCCACATGTCGACCTGTTCCTATCCAATTTTAAATAACTTTAGCATAACAGAGGCAGAAGTGTTAAAGGGACTAGGAGCTCTTAAAATAAACAAATCCCTGGGCCAGATGAGATCCTCCCAATAGTACTCAAAGAAATGAAAGAAGTTATTTACAAACCGCTAACCAAGATCATGCAACAGTCTCTTGACACAGGGGTTGTACCAACAGACTGGAAAATAGCAAACGAATACCAATCCACAAAAAAGGGAGACAAAACCGAACCAGGTAACTACAGACCAATAAGCCTGACTTCTATTATATGTAAACTTATGGAAACTATAATAAGATCCAAAATGGAAAATTACCTATATGGTAACAATATCCTGGGAGACAGCCAGCATGGTTTTAGGAAAGGAGATCATGTCTAACTAACCTACTTGACTTTTGAGGATGCAACATTGACAATGGATAACTGCAAAGCATACGACATGGTTTATTTAGATTTCAGAAAGCTTTTGACAAAGTCCCGCATAAAAGATTAATTCTCAAACTGAACGCAGTAGGGATTCAAGGAAATGCATGCACATGGATTAGGGAGTGGTTAACAGGTAGAAAACAGAAAGTACTGATTAGAGGAGAAACCTCGAAATGGAGTGAGGTAACCAGTGGTGTACCACAGGGATCAGTATTAGGTCCTCTGCTATTCCTAATCTACATTAATGATTTAGACTCTGATATAGTAAGCAAACTCGTTAAATTTGCAGACGACACAAAAATAGGAGGAGTGGCAGACACTGTTGAAGCAGCAAAGGTCATTCAAAATGATCTAGACAGCATTCAAAATTGGGCAGACACATGGCAAATGAAATTTAATAGAGAAAAGTGTAAAGTATTGCATGCGGGCAATAAAAATGTGCATTATAAATATCATATGGGAGATAGTGAAATTGAAGAAGGAACTATGAAAAGACCTAGGAGTTTATGTTGACTCAGAAATGTCTTCATCTAGACAATGTGGGGAGCTATAAAAAAGGCTAACAAGATGCTTGGATATATTGTGAGAAGTGTTGAATTTAAATCAAGGGAAGTAATGTTAAAACTCTACAATGCATTAGTAAGACCTCACCTAGAATATTGTGTTCAGTTCTGGTCACCTCGTTACAAAAAGGATATTGCTGCTCTAGAAAGAGTGCAAAGAAGAGCGACCAGAATTATCCCGGGTTTAAAAGGCATGTCGTATGCAGACAGGCTAAAAGAATTGAATCTATTCAGCCTTGAACAAAGAAGACTACGCGGCGATCTGATTCAAACATTCAAAATCCTAAAAGGTATAGACAATGTCAACCCGGGGGACTTCTTTGACTTGAAAAAAAGAAACAAGGACCAGGGTCACAAATGGAGATTAGATAAAGGGGCATTCAGAACAGAAAATAGGAGGCACTTTTTTACACAGAGAATTGTGAGGGTCTGGAACCAACTCCCCAGTAATGTTGTTGAAGCTGACACCCTGGGATCCTTCAAGAAGCTGCTTGATGAGATTCTGGGATCAATAAGCTACTAACAACCAAACGAGCAAGATGGGCTGAATGGCCTCCTCTCGTTTGTAAACTTTCTTATGTTCTTATGTTCTTATGTTTATTCTCTCTGTTAAATTGGTTTGAGGATGATAACTCGTGGTTAATTTTTGTATTACTCCCCACATCTGACACACATCTTTCATTATTTGGCCTGTGAATTGGGCCCCTCTGTCTGACAACAGAAATCTAGGGCGTACCCCAGCGGTAAAAAATCTCCTCGGTCAAGAACTTTGCTATCTTCGTGGTTTTGCTGTCCCCGAATAGCCACCATCTCTACCCATTTGGTAAAGTAATCTACCACGACTACTAAAAAGACATTGCCTTTCTTACTCATGGGAAATGGTCCCATTAAATCAATACCGAACATCTCCCCTGGTTCAGACACTTCAGTTGACTGTAAAAGTCCAGCAGGTTTTTGATTGCTGGATTTATACTGCTGACATGTAAGGCAGGTTTTTACATGTTTCCAGACGTCTTTCCGGATAGTAGGCCACCAAGCATTATTTAATATCCGCAGCAATGTCTTTGAACGGCCGAGATGACCTCCCAACGGATTGTCATGGTAGTGCTCTAGGAAGATGTTTGTCAAGCTCTCAGGAACCACCAACTGATTGCTCACACCATCGCCTTTGGTTGGAGCTCTTCTGTATATAACCCCTTGATGTTCCTCGTAAGAGATACGATCAGGTTTCTTAACAGAAGATGACTGCAGATTTATTTAATATCACAGATCATGGGATCTAATGATTGAGCATGTAGAATTTCTGGTAAAGAAGTTGGTATCTCCGAGCTTGCGGAGTACTAGACATGGCAGCGCATTGGCTTGCCACAGGATCTGAAGAGAGGAGCCCTGGAGAGAGCATCTGGTACAATATTTAGACTGCCTTTTCTATACAGAACCTTAAATTGAAATGGCTGAAGCCGTATAGTCCATCTTGTAAGCCGTGAGCTGGTCTTGGGAGAATTAAAACACCCAGGATAGTGCGGCATGATCGGTCACAACTTCAAATTCTGTTCCCTCTAGGTAGTGTCTCCACTTTTCTACAGCCCAAACCACTGCAAGACATTTTTTCTCGGCTGTTGAATAATTACATTCAGCCCCTGTAGGATTCTTGAGGCAAAAGCTATTACTTTCTCACCTTCTTCTGCCTTCTGGACTAATACAGCCCCAAGTCCTACTTCACTGGCATCGGTGTAAACCAGGAATGGTAGAGCTTCACTGGGCTGAGCCAGTACGGGAGGTTTCAACAATGCTTCTATCAGCTGATCTTTACTCTCCTGGCATTCTTTAGTCCAATTCCATGGAACTCCCTTCTTTTTAAGGTTATTCAAGGAAGCCGCCAGGTCTGCAAATCTTGGTATGAATTTGTGGTACCATCCCACAAGCCCTAGGAACCTTTGTACCTCTTTGAGGTTACGGGAGGGGATACTTCTGGATAGCCTCCACCTTGTCCGGATCAACCTCCACCCCGCTGCCTGAAATAAGGTGACCAAGGAAATTCAGTTGACTTTTGAAGAAGTGACATTTCTTGAGGTTGAGAGTCAGGTGAGCCTCCGATAGCTTGTTAAAGATGGCATTTAGATCCTGAAGGTGTGTTCTTTCATCAGGCGAATATACTATAATGTCATCTATGTATACAAAGCACTTTTTTCCCTCAATTCAGCCAA
>CM072681.1:24673842-24771342 GCA_036884735.1 Huso huso | reverse complement strand
TTCCGGTTCTTTTTCAGCACGATTGACTGACTCACACACAGGAATTTTAATTTTCACTGCGTGTTTGTGCCCTTTATTTGAAATACCAAACAAAGATAAATAAAAGAAACAAAAACCCAACTCCGTTTTGGAGTGCTAACTAAACTTTTTACTTTTGATTCCTAACTAAACTGGGACGGCTAAGCCGTTTACCGATTCGAACAATTCTTCAAACACAAAGGTTTCCACACTACCTTTACAAAATCACAAAGGTTTCTTTAATACGACAGCCTCTCTCTTCTCACAGACTGGAGACTACCCTGAATAAACATTTCACCTTGTTTAAATACCTGCCTGCTAATATAAAAAACATGACAGAATTACAAAATCAATTTCAACTTTCACATAATCATAGATTGGTTTTTAAATTCTCTTACAAAATTAGAAGTTGTAGAACAGTCATTTTCTTCTGTTGTCTGTCCAATGCTTTGTATCACCCTCCACCTCTGAGTGGGCTCCAGTAATGGCGCCTGTATTGAATCATGGGATGGATTGTCCTGTCCTTCTTGTTACTATGCTTGTAAAGCCCGAGGGAATGCTCACATGATCTTGTACAGGCAGTACAGCATGCATTCAAACAAAGAGAAAGTCTGCAATGGTTTAATAAAAGGTAGGTTTTTCAGTGCAGTAAACCATGCTTGGCAGTATCTGAACAATGCAGCGAGTGCATTTGTGTTTGTAATTGAATGTGTGTAATCTGTAAATATACAGGCGTGTCTGGACTCGCTTTTGTGTTCCAGCTTTATTCCCTGTGAAATACTGTAAATGCACCGGCCAGTCTACACAGTTTGCTGGACTTGATATTTTGTGAGCGATTTACTGTGAAACATTTCTACTTAAGCATGTATATAAAATTGCTATTTAAAAAGAAAGCCAGTTGTTTCACATTTCTACCATTTCATTCATGAAATAAGAAAAAAAAACGCAGTTTGTAAGGCTTTTTTAATTACCTTTAATTAATTACCTTTAATTACCTTCATAATTAAAGCACAAGAACAACATTTCTGTGATTTTTCCTGCTTTGGTTGAAATTGAGCTGAATCTTTTGAAGATCTCACCGTGATTTATGTAGGGCTTTAATTATTTTCAATATTAACTCACAAATTGTGTTTCGATGGGAACACTGAAAACAGCCCCGAGGAAGCCCCCCCCCGTAAAAAGCTTCCACCGCCAGTGGTTTCAGAGACCCTTTGAACTGGTCTAAACTGCAGCTACAGCAGCTCCCTGACACTTCCTTTTGAAAGTGTTAAAGCAAACTAATGATTCACTTATTCAGGGCAAGCATTTCTTTCTTTTTTTTACTGGTTTGTTGTCAGCATTCACAACATGATAACTGCCCCCCCCCCCCCCCCCCCCCAAACTGTGTCAGTGTTAATGCTTGTCATTTCAATTACAATGTTACAATTTCTGATACTGCTAGAAAACATTCCTACTGTGTTTATTGATTTAATTTGGTTATAATAGTTTTTATGAAAATAGAGCTTATGTTTTGTACCCAGCCTTCTCCCTGTTACACTTATCACACCCATTATTGAACTGAATTCACAACTCAAGTCTGCTTTCTTCTCTTCATATGAACACTGGAATCAGTATGAATGCTAAACTACAGCTACAGATCTGTCAGTTTCCTAAACCCCATGCATGTGTCCAAGTTAATGAAGGATTATTATCATGTGAGATTATCTTGCTTTGTTTTTACTCTTCCCTCACCTTTACAATCATTCACAGGGTTCTTATTGAAATGACTCAAATCTTGTGTTTGTATTATTTGGTAAGTCTGTGTTAAGGTGCTTTGACTATGAGTTCAGGAGCTGCCTGTCATATACATATTTAATATAGGCTAGATTAGACTGTCTTTATATTATTATACACCAGCACCAAGTAGTACACAGCAGTGTGTTACTAACAAAACAAGAGAAGGAAACCTGATCAAAAGTGTCCGATCACTAGATGGCACTGGCTCTTACTTCTCCCTATGTTAGCACATGTTACATGTATGTATGGCAGGCACCTATAACTGATGAGCATGGTATAACAATGGTAAAAGCATTGGAAACAGCAGCATGACTGTGGTGCTTTTATAAGGGTCTAGTCCGTGACTGTCTCTGTTGTGTTTTTCAGTGCTGACTGTAGTGAGCTGCTCCAGACAGTATGAAGGTAAGAGAACAGCTTACAATGTGAACACAGTTTAAAAACAGGATTTACAATTCATGGGGGAAAAGCATGAAGCTCGTTTGAGAAATGACACTTTTCATGTTAGGTGTGTGTGTTGAAAATAGGCTGTGGCAATGCAGTCACAAAGTGAAGAGACTGGTAAAGATTCTCATCCTGCTTCCTAATCATCTATATACAAAAAACACATTTCTAAAATCAGCTTTCTTTTTCTTCTGTCCACTATAACAATATAACTTGGTTAAATAAAACAATGAATGACTCCAGCAAACACTGGCCATTAGAGTGCCATACTGTGCTCCACCTAGAGGCTATGTGTGGTATTGCTGGAACGCTTTGAATGAGAATATTACATTGGCTGACCAATTCAACTACATAAGTGCTTCTTGATGAATACATCAATTTGAAACAACACAGTAATGAATGTAACTCAGTTAAATTGAGTAAGAACAATTGTTAGGGTTTCCAGTGACCAGACAGGCAGTGATTCTCTCATGTTCTTTTGTAGAAGAGCTTGTATTGTCTCTAGTCTCATAGACTTCAGTTTGGAACATGCAGATATTTCAAAGACATCACGACAGATAATGTTTCTGCTGCTTCCTGTACTTCATGTGTTGTGGTTGAACTCACATTGATGTAAAAAACAACAGGGGTGGAGCCAAACATTCCCATCACAATTAAAGAGGGACCTGTGATAATGTCAGTAAAGGTAATAAGAAGATGGCTTTAAAAACACTGGTTAGTATTCATTTGTTGTCTACTTCAGTCAGAATTGCACATTGAAATCTGGATTAACCGTGGTCTGTCATATTATATATTTTAAAAAAATGAATCCCTCTCACAGAGGAGTGAGTGCAGTGCTGCCCCCTGGTGGTGGCTTCCATGCAGAGTCACTTACAATAGGACCTTGGTTTTACGTCCCATCATGAATATTGCATATATTTACAGAATGTAATCAGCATTTCTAACAATTTTTGTTTTTATACATTTATCAGTAATTTCACCATTCTGATGAAATGTCACATGCTGCACACTAACATTATCTATCTTTCTCTTTCTCTTTCTCTCTCTCTCTCTGCAATAGAGATCCTAATTCTGTCATCTTCCCTGTTTCTACAGAGCTGCCCCAGACTACGCTCACCCTGGAGCCTCCATTCCCAGAGATATTCACCGGGGAGACAGTCACTCTGAGGTGTGGGGTTGAGGGGGGTTCTGCTGGCTGGAAATATCTCTGGTACAAAGACAGTGAGGACACTCCAGTGCTCCAGACTGCTGGACGCAGTATAACTGGTGACAGCTACACAATCACTGCAGCTGCTGTATCTGACCAGGGCCAGTACTGCTGTCGAGGACAAAGAGGAGATCAGCCACTCTACTCACAGCTCAGTGATAAAGTGACAGTAACTGTGTCTGGTGAGTTTATTAACACAGTGATCCTGTTACACTGACTGTGTCTGGTGAGTTTATTAACACAGTGATCCTGTGACACTGACTGTGTCTGGTGAGTTTATTAACACAGTGATCCTGTTACACTGGCTGTGTCTGGTGAGTTTATTAACACAGTGATCCTGTTACACTGGCTGTGTCTGGTGAATTTATTAACACAGCGATCCTGTTACACTGGCTGTGTCTGGTGAGTTTATTAACACAGTGATCCTGTGACACTGACTGTGTCTGGTGAGTTTATTAACACAGTGATCCTGTTACACTGGCTGTGTCTGGTGAGTTTATTAACACAGTGATCCTGTTACACTGACTGTGTCTGGTGAGTTTATTAACACAGTGATCCTGTTACACTGACTGTGTCTGGTGAGTTTATTAACACAGCGATCCTGTTACACTGGCATTGTCTGGTGAGTTTATTAACACAGCGATCCTGTTACACTGACTGTGTCTGGTGAGTTTATTAACACAGTGATCCTGTTACACTGACTGTGTCTGGTGAGTTTATTAACACAGTGATCCTGTTACACTGACTGTGTCTGGTGAGTTTATTAACACAGTGATCCTGTTATATTGACTGTGTCTGGTGAGTTTATTAACACAGCGATCCTGTTACACTGACTGTGTCTGGTGAGTTTATTAACACAGTGATCCTGTTACACTGACTGTGTCTGGTGAGTTTATTAACACAGTGATCCTGTTATATTGACTGTGTCTGGTGAGTTTATTAACACAGCGATCCTGTTACACTGACTGTGTCTGGTGAGTTTATTAACACAGTGATCCTGTTATATTGACTGTGTCTGGTGAGTTTATTAACACAGCGATCCTGTTACACTGGCTGTGTCTGGTGAGTTTATTAACACAGTGATCCTGTTACACTGACTGTGTCTGGTGAGTTTATTAACACAGCGATCCTGTTACACTGGCTGTGTCTGGTGAGTTTATTAACACAGCGATCCTGTTACACTGGCTGTGTCTGGTGAGTTTATTAACACAGTGATCCTGTTACACTGACTGTGTCTGGTGAGTTTATTAACACAGCGATCCTGTTACACTGGCTGTGTCTGGTGAGTTTATTAACACAATGATCCTGTTACACTGACTGTGTCTGGTGAGTTTATTAACACAGTGATCCTGTTACACTGGCTGTGTCTGGTGAGTTTATTAACACAGTGATCCTGTTACACTGACTGTGTCTGGTGAGTTTATTAACACAGCGATCCTGTTACACTGGCTGTGTCTGGTGAGTTTATTAACACAGTGATCCTGTTACACTGACTGTGTCTGGTGAGTTTATTAACACAGTGTAGAATCCTGTTACACTGACTGTGTCTGGTGAGTTTATTAACCCAGCTGAATACAGAGCAATGCCCTCAATACAGACCCCTTATACACTGTAAGCAATATAATGTGTCTATTAATCTATACTGAGTGATAGAACACTGTTAGAGACAGAATGTTTGGATGCCTTTTAAGAACAGTAATCTTCCACCTTATCTTAAACAGGATTACTGAATCATTAAAAATATTTACAAAAAAAAAGTTTAACAGGAATAATGCTGCTACAGTAAACTGGACTAATTGCTGCCCGATTGGAAATTTTAACAAGACTTCCATTATCATATTGAGAGAGATTCCTCATGAATTCTGTTCACTCAAAACACACAAGTAGAGCCTGCAATGGGTCACACTGCTGCTATTCCTCCTGTATCACAAGTAGAGCCTGCAATGGGTCACACTGCTGCTATTCCTACTGTATCACAAGTAGAGCCTGCAATGGATCACACTGCTGCTATTCCTACTGTATCACAAGTAGAGCCTGCAATGGGTCACACTGCTGCTATTCCTACTGTATCACAAGTAGAGTCTGCAATGGGTCACACTGCTGCTATTCCTACTGTATCACAAGTAGAGCCTGCAATGGGTCACACTGCTGCTATTCCTACTGTATCACAAGTAGAGCCTGCAATGGATCACACTGCTGCTATTCCTACTGTATCACAAGTAGAGCCTGCAATGGATCACACTGCTGCTATTCCTACTGTATCACAAGTAGAGCCTGCAATGGATCACACTGCTGCTATTCCTACTGTATCACAAGTAGAGCCTGCAATGGGTCACACTGCTGCTCTTCCTACTGTATCACAAGTAGAGCCTGCAATGGGTCACACTGCTGCTATTCCTACTGTATCACAAGTAGAGCCTGCAATGGGTCACACTGCTGCTATTCCTACTGTATCACAAGTAGAGCCTGCAATGGGTCACACTGCTGCTATTCCTACTGTATCACAAGTAGAGCCTGCAATGGGTCACACTGCTGCTATTCCTACTGTATCACAAGTAGAGCCTGCAATGGGTCACACTGCTGCTATTCCTACTGTATCACAAGTAGAGCCTGCAATGGGTCACACTGCTGCTATTCCTACTGTATCACAAGTAGAGCCTGCAATGGGTCACACTGCTGCTATTCCTACTGTATCACTGAAGAGATGCTGCTGGGGGACTGGAATCTCTCTCCTAACTGATTGTAGGGGAATGTGTCCTAATCCTATCCTGTTGTCTGTTTCAGAGGGCTATCCCAAGGCTGTCCTGACCCTGAAGTCTGCCTGGGCACAGATATTCATAGGAGAGACAGTCACCCTGAGCTGTGAGATGGAGGGGGGCTCTGCTGACTGGAGGTTTAAACAGTACAGAGATGGACGTGAAGAGGCAGGGTGCAGTGATCAAAACAGCAGGAGATATGGGGACAGCTGCACAATCAGTAAAGCTCAGAATTCCCACAGTGGAGTGTACTGGTGTGAGTCTGCATCAGGACAGGAGCGCAGTAATGCTGTCACCTTAACTGTGTCCAGTAAGTCATTTACATTCTAGATAATATTCAGACCCTGTTGAATAGTCCTGCACTCAGATTGGCTGAGAGGGTATTGTAAGCTACTGATCGGCTTGCTGATTTGAGTAAAGCTGTCTCTGGATCTCCAGTCAGTATGAATTGTTGCTGTTTTCTGATAGCAGCTGGGCAAATGGGCAGAAATAGGTTTCAAATGATTTAATAGCAAACCTAGGACACCTTCCCACCAACCCCCTACCCCCCACCACACACACACACCCCCCCAACGCACACACACAGATACTACCCACCGTCACACGCACACACACAAATACACCCCCCCTCCAGACTCACACACACACATACCCCCCCACACACAAACATACACCGCCCCCACAAACACACACACAGATAAACCCACTCCCCACACACACACACACCCCCCCCACACACATACACCACCACCACCAAGACCCACACACAAACACACATAACCCCCCCCCCCACACACACACACCCACACACACACACCCACCCACACACCCACACACACACACACACACACACACACCCCCAGCCCTGGCACTTGAGAGCTGGATTGTCTTCTTCTCTGCATTGTGATTTCTAACATTGTGTCTTACACAAAGAACCGTGTGTTTGAAAGATTCCATATGAGCTCCTACAAAGTGACAGACCCTGTTATAGGATTTGATATTCTTGTCTTATGTTCAGTCCTTTGGGTTTCAAAGAGCCTTAAATATAAATCAAGGGTATCTACACTTGGAAAATTGTTTCCTAATATATTTGTTTTCCACCCTGTAGAAAGTTTATATAGCTCATAACAGGGAATCATAAATTATAACACGATGAGATAAAAGAGCATTACAAACATGTGTGTAAAACTGCAGCCTCCTCAATCCTTACCCGTCTCTCAGCCCTGCTGATCTGAACTCTTTCTGTCTTTTCAGATCAATGGGTGATCCTGCAGACCTCAATCCTGACCCGCTCTCAGCCCTGCTGATCTGAACTCTTTCTGTCTTTTCAGATCAATGGGTGATCCTGCAGACCTCAATCCTGACCCGTCTCTCAGCTCTGCTGATCTGAACTCTTTCTGTCTTTTCAGATCAATGGGTGATCCTGCAGACTCCTCAATCCTGACCCGTCTCTCAGCTCTGCTGATCTGAACTCTTTCTGTCTTTTCAGATCAATGGGTGATCCTACAGACTCCTCCCAGCCTGTGTTTGAGGGAGACGTTCTGACTCTGAGGTGTCGTGTATGGAGTTATACAGCTAACAGTGTTATATATTATAAAGATAATAAAGAGTTACAGTCCTGGGCTGACACAGAGCTGAGTGTGGATCGTGTTTCAAAGAGTGATGAGGGGTCCTACAGGTGCAGAGCGTGGAGGTACGCCTTTTACCTGGGTGAATCTGCAGAGGTGCGGGTGTCAGTGAGAGGTAGGTTCATTCTAACAGAGAGTCCTCACCCCCTTCTCTGTCTGTAATGTCTCACAGATACATTCACACTGGAGTCTATTCCAGCTGTGTTAATGTGACTCTGCAGAGGTGCGGGTGTCAGTGAGAGGTAGGTTCATTCTAACAGAGAGTCCTCACCCCCTCTGTCTGTAATGTCTCACAGATACATTCACACTGGAATCTATTCCAGCTGTGTTAATGTGACTCTGCAGAGGTGCGGGTGTCAGTGAGAGGTAGATTCATTCTAACAGAGAGTCCTCACCCCTTCTCTGTCTGTAATGTCTCACAGATACATTCACACTGGAGTCTATTCCAGCTGTGTTAATGTGACTCTGCAGAGAGGTGCGGGTGTCAGTGAGAGGTAGGTTCATTCTAACAGAGAGAGTCCTTACCCCTTCTCTGTCTGTAATGTCTCACAGATACATTCACACTGGAGTCTATTCCAGCTGTGTTAATGTGACTCTGCAGAGGTGCTGGTGTCAGTGAGAGGTAGGTTCATTCTAACAGAGAGAGAGTCCTCCCCTTCTCTGTCTGTAATGTCTCACAGATACATTCACACTGGAGTCTATTACAGCTGTGTTAATGTGACTCTGCAGAGGTGCGGTGTCAGTGAGAGGTAGGTTCATTCTAACAGAGAGAGTCCTCACCCCTTCTCTGTCTGTAATGTCTCACAGATACATTCACACTGGAGTCTATTCCAGCTGTGTTAATGTGACTCTGCAGAGGTGCGGGTGTCAGTGAGAGGTAGGTTCATTCTAACAGAGAGAGTCCTCACCCCCTTCTCTGTCTGTAATGTCTCACAGATACATTCACACTGGAGTCTATTCCAGCTGTGTTAATGTTCTCAACACAACTCAGGTGCTGAAGTAACGAGTCCTAGCAAAGTTTTCTGATATGAAAGCTCTTCCTGGTCTGAGTAACTCTCACAAACAACTCTCTAGTCTAGAAGCTGTAATAAAGCAGAAAGAGGCCACACCAAAGTGCATATTAAACTTTGCAAGTCCTAACTACTCAACTGGACGGCTAAGCGGTTTATCAGCAACAAAACACCTGTACTTTACAAACATTAAACACAGTGCCTTCTCTTCAGGTTCACACACAGGTCTCTCTCCCCAGGCCTTAGCCTTCACACAGACAAGAGACCCACCTTTTTTTGCCTGTTTATATACACCTGCCTTACCTGCAGACAGGTGTCCCCAATTACATTAATAAAACAGTGAACCCCTTGAACCCACCTTCCCCAGTGTGCAGGGCCTCTGCCTATCACAGTTGTCATAAGTTATGATTGAACTCCTTGAACCCACCTTCCCCAGTGTGCAGGGCCTCTGCCTGTCACAGTTGTCATGAGTTATGATTGAACCCTTGAACCCCGCCTTCCCAGGGTGCAGGGCCTCTGCTGTCACAGTTGTCATGAGTTATGATTGAACCCCTTGAACCCGCCTTCCCAGTGTGCAGGGCCTCTGCCTGTCACAGTTGTCATTAGTTATGATTGAACCCTTGAACCCGCCTTCCCCAGGGTGCAGGGCCTCTGCCTGTCACAGTTGTCATGAGTTATGATTGAACCCTTGAACCGCCTTCCCCAGTGTGCAGGGCCTCTGCCTGTCACAGTTGTCATGAGTTATGATTGAACCCCTTGAACCCGCCTTCCCCAGTGTGCAGGGCCTCTGCCTGTCACAGTTGTCATGAGTTATGATTGAACCCCTTGAACCCGCCTTCCCCAGTGTGCAGGGCCTCTGCCTGTCACAGTTGTCATGAGTTATGATTGAACCCCTTGAACCCGCCTTCCCCAGTGTGCAGGGCCTCTGCCTGTCACAGTTGTCATGAGTTATGTTTGAACCCCTTGAACCCGCCTTCCCCAGTGTGCACTGCCTCAAAAAGCACCCCAAAGCTTTCCCGTGTGAATGCTTTATGCTTCTTACTGGCACTCTGCACTCTGCAAACATTCCCATCACAATAAAAAGGAGCCTGTGATAATGTCAGTAAAGGAATAACAAGATGGGGTTAAAAACGCTGCTTAGTATTCATTTGTTTTCTACTTCAGTCAGAAATGACAGAAATGCACATTGAAATCCGGATGGACCGTGGTCTGTCATATTAGATATTTAAAAATGAATCCCTCTCACAGAGTACTGAGTGTTGGAATAGTGTATTAATAATAGATAGATTCTATTGATTTCCTTGTGGACAATATAGGATAAACACCGGAGAGGGAGAGGAGTGCTGAGTGCTGTCTGATCTTCTCTCATCTTCTGTCTCTACAGAACGACCCCAGGCTGTCCTGACCCAGGAGCCTGCATGGACACAGATATACGAATCAGAGAGAGTCACACTGAGATGTCAGGTTCAGGGGTGTTACACTGACTGGAGATTCTCATGGTACAAAGCTGGGAGGAATGCTCCAGTAACCCAGGATTACTACAGCAGGATAGATGGTGACAGATACACAATTAGCTCTGCTACTGGAGACCACAGTGGGGAATATACCTGTAAAGGTGAAAGGAGAGGTAACCCATCGTACTCTAAAACAAGCCATGCTCTTACACTGAGAGTATCAGGTAAGTCATTTCAAACACTCTGAATTCTAACATTCTGATCCTCTCCTCTATTGTAGACTCCAGATGGAGGGCTCTCTGTCTCCCGACTGCCTTCCTACCTGAGTGCTGTCTGCCCTGCCCCCTCTCTTTCTCCCCAACACACTGAGAGAGTTCCTCTATTTACACTGCTCCTCCGCCCTTCTCTCCTTCTCATCGGTGTCAGTGCTGTCTGCCCTGCCCCCTCTCTTTCTCCCCAACACACTGAGAGAGTTCCTCTATTTACACTGCTCCTCCGCCCTTCTCTCCTTCTCATCGGTGTCAGTGCTGTCTGCCCTGCCCCCTCTCTTTCTCCCCAACACACTGAGAGAGTTCCTCTATTTACACTGCTCCTCCATCCTTCTCTCCTTCTCATCGGTGTCAGTGCTGTCTGCCCTGCCCCTTCTTTCTCCCCAACACACTGAGAGAGTTCCTCTATTTACACTGCTCCTCCGCCCTTCTCTCCTTCTCATCGGTGTCAGTGCTGTCTGCCCTGCCCCTTCTCTTTCTCCCCAACACACTGAGAGAGTTCCTCTATTTACACTGCTCCTCCATCCTTCTCTCCTTCTCATCGGTGTCAGTGCTGTCTGCCTCTCCATTCCATTCCTGTCACCTTCACACACTGAGAGGATTCCTCAATCTACACTGAACTGTTCCTGCCTTCTCATCAGTGACACTGAGTACCCCCTCTCTGTCTGCCTCTATCCTTTCACAAGCACACGCTGGGAAGGTGTTCATGTCCCTCTGGGATACACATGCACATGTAAAGTAGCTACATCCTAACAAGTGGTTTTAAAAGCACATGTACAGAGTCCAGTGGGTAAAGCACCTAATGCTGTTGTCTCCTCTATTTCAGCGGACACTCCGGAGCCTGTCCTGACCCGGGAGCCTGCAGGAGAGGTATTTGAAGGAGACACGGTCACCCTGAGCTGTGTGGTTGAGGGGGGCTCTGGAGGCTGGAGATATCTCTGGTGCAAAGACAGACAGGGAGCTCCAGTGTACCAGACTGACAGCAGCAGTGGAACTGGAGCTGGATACACAATCAGTGCTGCTGCTCTGTCCCACAGTGGAGAGTACTGGTGTGGAGCTGGACGGGGCAGGAACACGTCTTACTCACAATACAGCGATCCCATCTGGGTAAATGTAACTGGTGAGTAATACAGAATCTCCTTCCTTTTTACTAAAGCTTTGCCCTCAGCAGTAGGGGGTGCTGTTTGGTTCTGCTAGAGGTGATTGGGAGCCTCAATCCTCCAGCATTCCTCTAATTCTCAATTTCTAATTATATTCCTCTCTATACCTCTCTGTCTATTAAGGTTTAAGTTTCTCACCTATTCTACCACACAATAGCTAAAATATAGAACACTATGACAAAGCATATCTATTTACAGTAAATGTCCATTTTAAAAATAATAATCTCATTGCTCATTTTTCAATACCAAGAAAAAAAATATTTATTGAATTATGAGAGTGGGACTTAAACTCATGACTAACACTGTTGTAAGTGAGGACTCAACTCACTATGCTTCATAGCCTCTATACTCCAGCACTGCCTCTGTCTCTAAGGAGCCTCTATACTCCAGCACTGTCTCTGTCTCTCTAAGGAGCCTCTATACTCCAGCACTGCCTCTGTCTCTCTAAGGAGCCTCTATACTCCAGCACTGCCTCTGTCTCTCTCAGGAGCCTCTATACTCCAGCACTGCCTCTGCCTCTCTAAGGAGCCTCTATACTTCAGCACTGCCTCTGTCTCTCCAAGGAGCCTCTATACTCCAGCACCGCCTCTGTCTCTCTCTAGGAGCCCTCTATAATCCAGCACTGCCTCTGTCTCTCTAAGGAGCCTCTATGCTCCAGCACTGCCTCTGTCTCTCTAAGGAGCCTCTATACTCCAGCACTGCCTCTGTCTCTCTAAGGAGCCTCTATGACTCCAGCTGCCTCTGTCTCTAAGGAGCCTCTATGCTCCAGCATCACCTCTGTCTCTTTAAGGAGTCTCTATGCTCCAGCACTGCCTCTGTCTCTCTAAGGAGCCTCTATACTCCAGCACTGCCTCTGTCTCTCTAAGAGCCTCTATGCTCCAGCACTGCCTCTGTCTCTCTAAGGAGCCTCTATACTCCAGCACTGCCTCTGTCTCTCTAAGGAGCCTCTATACTCTAGCCTCTATAAAAGGCAGGCAGTCTTCCTAGCGACAGCGTGTGGAAGCGACATCGTGGGAGAAGTACAGTGAGTGGACAAGTACAGCGCGGTTAGAAGCAGAAAGGAGGAATTACATCTTTAAATCTGGGTTGCTTTAATCAGAAAACATTGCATCTTAAAGCCTTGCAGCTGCGTGTATTTTTCTGATAAGCTGAAACTCGGACAGCTGATTCAAATCCCGCGTTCTGGGACACGGGGAGGAGCGGAGCACGAGCAGCACAAACACAAAACAAACAAAGGCAGGCAGTCTTCCTAGCGACAGCGTGTGGAAGCGACATCGTGGGAGGCCAAGTACAGTCAGTGGACAAGTAGTACAGCAGTTAGAAGCAGAAAGGAGGAATTACATCTTTAAATCTGGAGGTTGCTTTAATCAGAAAACATTGCAGCTTAAAGCCTTGCAGCTGCGTGTATTTTTCTGATAAGCTGAAACTCGGAGCAGCTGATTCAAATCCCAGCGGCGTTCTGGGACACGGGGAGGAGCGAGCCGCAGCACAAACACAAACAAACAAAAGGCAGGCAGTCTTCCTAGCGACAGCGTGTAATGGAAGCGACATCGTGGGAGAAGTACAATGTGGACAAGTACAGCGCAGTTAGAAGCAGAAAGGAGGAATTACATCTTTAAATCTGGAGTTGCTTTAATCAGAAAACATTGCAGCTTAAAGTCTTGCAGCTGGCAGTGTATTTTTCTGATAAGCTGAAACTTCGAGCAGCTGATTCAAATCCCGCGGCGTTCTGGGACACGGGAGGAGCGAGCACGCAGCACAAACACAAACAAACAAAAAGGCAGGCAGTCTTCCTAGCGACAGCGCGTGTGGAAGCGACATCGTGGGGAGAAGTACAGTCGTGGACAAGTACAGCGCAGTTAGAAGCAGAAAGGAGGAATTACATCTTTAAATCTGGGTTGCTTTAATCAGAAAACATTGCAGCTTAAAGCCTTGCAGCTCGCGTGTATTTTTCTGATAAGCTGAAACTCGGAGCAGCTGATTCAAATCCCGCGGCGTTCTGGGACACGGGGAGGAGCGAGCACGAGCACAAACACAAAACAACAAAAGGCAGGCAGTCTTCCTAGCGACAAGCGATAGGAAGCGACATCGTGGGAGAAGTACAGTCGTGGACAAGTACAAGCGCAGTTAAAGCAGAAAGGAGGAATTACATCTTTAAATCTGGAGTTGCTTTAATCAGAAAACATTGCAGCTTAAAGCCTTGCAGCTGCGTGTATTTTTCTGATAAGCTGAAACTCAGAGCAGCTGATTCAAATCCCGCGGCGTTCTGGGACACGGGGGGAGGGAGCACGCAGCACAAACACAAACAAACAAAAGGCAGGCAGTCTTCCTAGCGACAGCGTGTGGAAGCGACATCGTGGGAGAAGTACAGTCGTGGACAAGTACAGCGCAGTTAGAAGCAGAAAGGAGGAATTACATCTTTAAATCTGGGTTGCTTTAATCAGAAAACATTGCAGCTTAAAGCCTTGCAGCTGCGTGTATTTTTCTGATAAGCTGAAACCTTCGAGCAGTTGATTCAAATCCCGCGGCGCGTTCTGGGACACGGGGGGGAGCGGAGCACGCAGCACAAACACAAACAAACAAAAGGCAGGCAGTCTTCCTAGCGACAGCGTGTGGAAGCGACATCGTGGGAGAAGTACAGTCGTGGACAAGTACAGCGCAGTTAGAAGCAGAAAGGAGGAATTACATCTTTAAATCTGGGTTGCTTTAATCAGAAAACATTGCAGCTTAAAGCCTTGCAGCTGCGTGTATTTTTCTGATAAGCTGAAACTTCGGAGCAGCTGATTCAAATCCCGCGCTTCTGGGACACGGGGAGGAGCGAGCACGCCACAAAAACACAAACAAACAAAAGGCAGGCAGTCTTCCTAGCGACAGCGCGTGGAAGCGACATCGTGGGAGAAGTACAGTCGTGGACAAGTACAGCGCAGTTAGAAGCAGAAAGGAGGAATTACATCTTTAAATCTGGGTTGCTTTAATCAGAAAACATTGCAGCTTAAAGCCTTGCAGCTGCGTGTATTTTTCTGATAAGCTGAAACCGGAGCAGCTGATTCAAATCCCGCGGCGTTCTGGGACACGGGGGAGGGAGCGAACGCAGCACAAACACAAACAAACAAAAGGCAGGCAGTCTTCCTAGCGACAGCGTGTGGAAGCGACATCGTGGGAGAAGTACAGTCGTGGACAAGTACAGCGCAGTTAGAAGCAGAAAGGAGGAATTACATCTTTAAATCTGGAGTTGCTTTAATCAGAAAACATTGCAGCTTAAAGCCTTGCAGCTGCGTGTATTTTTCTGATAAGCTGAAACTTCGAGCAGCTGATTCAAATCCGCGGCGTTCTGGGACATGGGGAGGAGCGAGCACGCAGCACAAACACAAACAAACAAAAGGCAGGCAGTCTTCCAGCGACAGCGTGTGGAAGTTTACATCGTGGGAGAAGTACAGTCGTGGACAAGTACAAGCGCAGTTAGAAGCAGAAAGGAGGAATTACATCTTTAAATCTGGAGTTGCTTTAATCAGAAAACATTGCAGCTTAAAGTCCTTGCAGCTGCGTGTATTTTTCTGATAAGCTGAAACTCGAGCAGCTGATTCAAATCCCGCGGCGTTCTGGGACACGGGGAGGAGCGGAGCACGCAGCACAAACACAAACAAACAAAAGGCAGGCAGTCTTCCTAGCGACAGCGTGTGGAAAGTTTATCGTGGGAGAAGTACAGTCGGACAAGTACAGCGCAGTTAGAAGCAGAAAGGAGGAATTACATCTTTAAATCTGGAGTTGCTTTAATCAGAAAACATTGCAGCTTAAAGCCTTGCAGCTGCGTGTATTTTTCTGATAAGCTGAAACTTCGAGCAGCTGATTCAAATCCACGCGGCGTTCTGGGACACGGGGAGGGCGAGCACGCAGCACAAACACAAACAAACAAAAGGCAGGCAGTCTTCCCTGGCGACAGCGTGTGGAAGCGACATCGTGGGAGAAGTACAGTCGTGGACAAGTACAGCGCAGTTAGAAGCAGAAAGGAGGAATTACATCTTTAAATCTGGAGTTGCTTTAATCAGAAAACATTGCAGCTTAAAAGCCTTGCAGCTGCGTGTATTTTTTCTGATAAGCTGAAACTTCGGAGCAGCTGATTCAAATCCCTGCGTTCTGGGACACGGGGAGGAGCGGAGCACGCAGCACAAACACAAACAAACAAAAGGCAGGCAGTCTTCCTAGCGACAGGCGTGAAAACGACATCGTGGGAGAAGTACAGTCGTGGACAAGTACAGCGCAGTTAGAAGCAGAAAGGAGGAATTACATCTTTAAATCTGGAGTTGCTTTAATCAGAAAACATTGCAGCTTAAAGCCTTGCAGCTGCGTATATTTTCTGATAAGCTGAAACTTCGGAGCAGCTGATTCAAATCCATGCGTTCTGGGACACGGGGAGGAGCGGAGCACGCAGCACAAACACAAACAAACAAAAGGCAGGCAGTCTTCCTAGCGACAGCGTGGGAAGCGACATCGTGGGAGAAGTACAGTCGTGGACAAGTACAGCGCAGTTAGAAGCAGAAAGGAGGAATTACATCTTTAAATCTGGAGTTGCTTTAATCAGAAAACATTGCAGCTTAAAGCCTTGCAGCTGCGTGTATTTTTTCTGATAAGCTGAAACTTCGAGCAGCTGATTCAAATCCCGCGGCGTTCTGGGACACGGGGGGAGGAGGCGGAGCACAGCACAAACACAAACAAACAAAAGGCAGGCAGTCTTCCCTAGCGACAGCGTGTGGAAGCGACATCGTGGGAGAAGTACAGTCGTGGACAAGTACAGCGCGGTTAGAAGCAGAAAGGAGGAATTACATCTTTAAATCTGGGTTGCTTTAATCAGAAAACATTGCAGCTTAAAGCCTTGCAGCTGCGTGTATTTTTCTGATAAGCTGAAACTTCGAGCAGCTGATTCAAATCAGCGGCGTTCTGGGACACGGGGAGGAGCGGAGCACGCAGCACAAACACAAACAAACAAAAGGCAGGCAGTCTTCCTGGCGACAGCGTGTGGAAGCGACATCGTGGGAGAAGTACAGTCATGGACAAGTACAGCGCAGTTAGAAGCAGAAAGGAGGAATTACATCTTTTAAATCTGGAGTTGCTTTAATCAGAAAACATTGCAGCTTAAAGCCTTGCAGCTGCGTGTATTTTTCTGATAAGCTGAAACTTCGAGCAGCTGATTCAAATCCCGCGGCGTTCTGGGACACGGGGGAGGAGCGAGCACGCAGCACAAACACAAACAAACAAAAGGCAGGCAGTCTTCCTAGCGACAGCGTGTGGAAGCGCGACATCGTGGGAGAAGTACAGTCGTGGACAAGTACAGCGCAGTTAGAAGCAGAAAGGAGGAATTACATCTTTAAATCTGGGTTGCTTTAATCAGAAAACATTGCAGCTTAAAGCCTTGCAGCTGCGTGTATTTTTCTGATAAGCTGAAACTCGGAAACTCAGTTTGAAAGCAGGTTGACAGCTGCAGAAGCTACACTAAACAAAAAATGGTCTTCAAGCCAGTAATCTGTGACAACTGCATGATGTGGGAAATCCGAAAACCCAACTGAGCTCAACCAAGTTTGTGTAAAGTGCCGCACGATCCAGGACTTGCTTCAGCGATTAAGCCTGCTAGAAAAGGAGATGGAGGAAATGAGACAGCAACAGGAGCTTGTGGAGCTGACACACCACAATTCATGGAAGTCTGCACCCTAAGCAGACTGAAAGCCACCAGGGAGATGGAAGAGAATCGAAACAGCTGGGTTCAAATAGGCAGAAGCAGGAAAAAAAAGAAACTTCATCAAACACAACCACCAGAAATCCAGACATCCAACACATTTGAGCCACTTCAACATTTAGATGACCAAAACCAACATCAAGAGAATGAAAGAAACAACACCCAGGACCCTATAAACAGTGCTGACCAGCCAGCAAAAAGAAGGGAGGTCATGATTGTTGGGGACTCCATACTGAGAAACACAGCAAGTTCAGTTCGCAGTTTGGACCCCCTTACTACAACAGTGTGCTGCCTTCCAGGAGCCTCTGTCAAGCACATCACGGAGAACGTGGACAGGCTCCTAGAACGAACTGGAGATGACCCGGTAGTAGTCGTCCACATTGGTACAAACAACATTGGAAGAGACAGGCCAAGATCCCTGCAGAACAAATTCAGAGAGCTAGGAAGGAAATTAAAAGACAAGACCAAAACTGTGGTATTTTCTGGGATACTGCCGGCACCTTGCAACGGACCATATGGACAGCTGGAAATACAAAATCAAAATGCATGGCTGAAATCATGGTGCACACAGGAAGGCTTCACCTTTCTTGAACATTGGAGCACTTTCTACAACAAGGACTATCTATACAGGTGGGACGGACTGCACTTAAACAGAAAGGGAACCAATCTACTCGGAGAAAGGATCCTTCAGGCGGTACAAAGCATTTAAACTAGAAAGGAAGGGGAGAAAACAAAAAAACAGAAGGAGACTACATCAAAACAAGGGCAACAACTCAGGTAAGACCACTATTAAATGTATTTATCTTAATGCTAGAAGTCTCAGAAACAAAATGTTAGAACTTGAAGCTACTGCACTAACAAGTAACTACGATGTGATAGGTGTTACAGAAACTTGGTTGTCTGAGAGTGATGGAGGCAGATATAATATCAGTGGGTACACACTGTATAGGAAAGACAGGCAGGACAGAAGAGGCGGAGGGTGGCTATACATAAGAAATAGCCTTGAAGCCCAGGTGTTAAATCAGGACAAAGAAAACAATGCAGAATCAATATGGGTCAGAATAATGGACACAAATTCAAAGGGCATAATAATAGGAGCATGCTATAGACCGCCAAATTCAGACGCTGAGCAAAATAATCTGTTGTACAATGACATTAGAAATGCGTGTAGAAAAGGAGAAGCCATACTAATGGGGGATTTCAACTTCCCTGTATAAAATGGGAAAACCCAATGGGGGGGCACGACGGACGAAATTGAAATGGTGGAAATGACAAATGACTGCTTCCTAACGCAATTTGTCAAGGCACCGACTAGAGGGGGGTATGCCTTGATTTAGTCTTTTCAAATAATGAAGACAGAATAACTAAAACAGAAGTCAGAGAGCCATTGGGAAACTCAGACCACAACATGGTCTCATTTGAAATATTTTTTAAGACCCCAAAAGTAATGACTAAAGCTAAGGTTTACAATTTTAGAAAAGCAAACTATGAAGGTATGAAACGGAGACTAACAGAAGTAGATTGGAGTAAAATAGAGAAAACATCCACAGAAAAAGGGTGGCTGTCTTTTAAAAATGTAGTACTAGAGGCACAAAACAATTACATCCCAAAAGTAGACAAATCTAAATCTAAAACAAAATGGCCAAAATGGTTTAATAGATCAATTAAAAAAAAAATATTCAGCGAAAAAAAGGCACTTTACAGAGCGTTTAAAAGGGACCAAAACAAAGCACACAGAAAGAGTACTTGGAACTGCAAACACAAGTCAAAAAGGAAGTTAGAAAGGCCAAGAGAGATATAGAAATCAATATTGCTAAGGGGGCTAAAACCAATTCCAAAATGTTTTCCAATATTATAACAGCAAAGAGAACATTCAAAGGGAGGTTAAATGTCTAAGAGACACAAATGGCAAAATCATAGATGAAGAAAAAAAAAATAGCAAATATATTAAATGATTACTTTTCACAGATTTTTTACAAGGAGGACACGGACAACATGCCCCACATGTCGACCTGTTCCTATCCAGTTTTAAATAACTTTAGCATAACAGAGGCAGAAGTGTTAAAGGGACTAGGAGCTCTTAAAATAAACAAATCCCTGGGCTGGATGAGATCCTCCCAATAGTACTCAAAGAAATGAAAGAAGTTATTTACAAGCCGCTAACCAAGATCATGCAACAGTCTCTTGACACAGGGGTTGTACCGACAGACTGGAAAATAGCAAGCGTAATACCGATCCACAAAAGGAGACAAAACTGAACCAGGTAACTACAGACCAATAAGCCTGACTTCTATTATATAAAACTTATGGAAACTATAATAAGATCCAAAATGGAAAATTACCTATATGGTAACAATATCCTGGTGACAGCCAGCATGGTTTTAGGAAAGGGAGATCATGTCTAACTAACCTACTTGACTTTTTTTTTGAGGATGCAACATTGAAAATGGACAACTGCAAAGCATACGACATGGTCTATTTAGATTTCCAGAAAGCTTTTGACAAAGTCCGCATAAAAGATTAATTCTCAAACTGAGCGCGGTAGGGATTCAAGGAAATGCATGCACATGGATTAGGGAGTGGTTAACAGGTAAAAACAGAAAGTACTGATTAGAGGAGAAACCTCGAAATGGAGTGAGGTAACCAGTGGTGTACCACAGGGATCAGTATTAGGTCCTCTGCTATTCCTAATCTACATTAATGATTTAGACTCTGATATAGTAAGCAAACTCGTTAAATTTGCAGGCGACACAAAAATAGGAGGAGTGGCAGACACTGTTGAAGCAGCAAAGGTCATTCAAAATGATCTAGACCGCATTCAAAATTGGGCAGACACATGGCAAATGAAATTTAATAGAAAAAGTGTAAAGTATTGCATCTTGGGCAATAAAAATGTTCATTATAAATATCATATGGGAAATAGTGAAATTGAAGAAGGAACTATGAAAAAGACCTAGGAGTTTATGTTGACTCAGAAATGTCTTCATCTAGACAATGTGGGGAAGCTATAAAAAAGGCTAACAAGATGCTTGGATATATTGTGAGAAGTGTTGAATTTAAATCAAGGGAAGTAATGTTAAAACTCTACAATGCATTAGTAAGACCTCACCTAGAATATTGTGTTCAGTTCTGGTCACCTCGTTACAAAAGGATATTGCTGCTCTAGAAAGAGTGCAAAGAAGCAACCAGAATTATCCCGGGTTTAAAAGGCATGTCGTATGCAGACAGGCTAAAAGAATTGAATCTATTCAGTCTTGAACAAAGAAGACTACTACAGGCGATCTGATTCAAACATTCAAAATCCTAAAAGGTATACACAATGTCAACCGGGGGGACTTCTTTGACTTGAAAAAAAAGAAAAAAGGACCGGGGTCATAAATGGAGATTAGATAAAGGGGCATTCAGAACAGAAAATAGGAGGCACTTTTTTACACAGAGAATTGTGAGGGTCTGGAACCAACTCCCCAGTAATGTTGTTGAAGCTGACAACCTGGGATCCTTCAAGAAGCTGCTTGATGAGATTCTGGGATCAATAAGCTACTAACAACCAAACGAGCAAGATGGGCTGAATGGCCTCCTCTCGTTTGTAAACTTTCTTATGTTCTTATGTTCTTACTCCAGCACTGCCTCTGTTTCTCTAAGGAACCTCTATACTCCAGCACTGCCTCTGTCTCTCTAAGGAGCCTCTATACCCCAGCACTGCCTCTGTCTCTCTAAGGAGCCTCTATGCTCCAGCACTGCCTCTGTCTCTCTAAAGGGCCTCTATGCTCCAGCACTGCCTCTGTCTCTCTAAAGCCTCTATACTCCAGCACTGCCTCTGTCTCTCTAAGGAGCCTCTATAATCCAGCACTGCCTCTGTCTCTCTAAGAGCCTCTATGCTCCAGCACTGCCTCTGTCTCTCTAAGGCCCTCTATGCTCCAGCACTGCCTCTGTCTCTCTAAAGCCTCTATACTCCAGCACTGCCTCTGTCTCTAAGGAGCCTCTATAATCCAGCACTGCCTCTGTCTCTCTAAGGAGCCTCTATACTCCAGCACTGCCTCTGTCTCTCTAAGGGCCTCTATACTCCAGCACTGCCTCTAAGGAGCCTCTATACTCCAGCACTGCCTCTGTCTCTAAGGAGCAGGGGGCTTTGGGGAATCCCACTCTGGAAGATGCTGGTTCTGATTGATTTGAATATCTTGGTCAGACAGCTTCACAAACACTAACCTGTCTTCATGTCATCTTTTCATAGCTCTGTTCTCCAGGGTGACTCTGACAGCATCTCCAGGAGCCACAGTGAAGGAGGGAGGCTCTTAACCTGACCTGTGAGGCAGCAGTGAACAAAACCCCGCCCTCAACTCCACTACACCATTGTGAGAGACAGGAGCCTGTGACTAACAGCACTGACTCTGCACTGTACAGCATAGCCAGCACTGAGAAGAGCCACACTGGGAGCTACCGTGTGCTGTGGAGTCACAGGGAGTGAGGAAGAGCAGCCAGGAGCTACACATTGAAGTGGAAAGTAAGAACACAATCTATGTACAGGGATAGCACTGACAGATTGCATAGAACTGCACTGCCATTAATTACCAGCAGTGTGTAATTGAGTTACACCATTGTGTTGTCACAATATATAAAATAATGAACTGTGAGTGTTTCTGATCTGTTAGTCTATTCAGTGTTGTAGTGTGTGTGCAGGGGCTGCCTGGTTAATATTACACTTACAAGAAATTAAAGCATTGATTTGATCAACCTGCTGCCTGTCTTGATAAGATACAGTTGGATTTTAGGAGCTGTGGAATCACCCTATATTGCATCAGCCATGGCATTCTTTGGTTCTGTAACATTCTATTAAACCCAGCTGTGTCTTATTGTGAAAGGGTGAGGTTTATCAAACCAACCCCAGTCCTTAGAGTGGCAGAGTGGCTGCTTCTTCATTGCAGCTCTTGAAGCAGCATGATCAGGAGTAACTCATGTACATAACAATTCCAGTCCCATTGTGCTGAATCAGCCCTGTCAGTCAAGGTGTATGGAGCTCACTAGCACACACTGATCCTGTACCTTCCTCCCCCAGCATCCTGGCACAGCGCTGCTGCTGCTGCTGGCTTCAGTGTCGGCTTCTTTGTGATTCTTCTCATTGTGTTCACTCTGCTTCTCCTCTATCACAAGATCAGAGGTGAGACTCCAGTGTTTTATTACATGTTTCACTTGTCCTGTCACGGCACATACTCTGGCTTCTTCCTTCATCCTCTAGTGAAAAATAACTACCATCATATTTTGAAAAGGCTGTTTTTAAATCTAATGAATTTTTAAAATAAATATATTATAATTGTATATGCACTGCTAATAATCCCATGATATTTAGCATGTTTGTACACTTACAGTACATAAACAAGCTGAAACAGTGTTATTCATTTGCAGGTTTCCCGTGTATCACCGGTGGTAAGAGGAGGTAAGTCAGCACAAGTATGTGTACAGACAGGGTCCTCGTCCACTACAGCACTGACAAGCATTTCTCATGACTCGAGGGTTCAATCCCAGCTTCTCTTCCACCTTCACAAACACTTCTTTATTCTGGTAATGGGGTCCATGACTAGCAGTAGTGTCCTTGACCCCTCAGCTGCGCCAGACTGGACAGGAAATTACAAGTCTGTGTGGGGCAGCAGTGTGGAGTAGTGGTTAGGGCTCTGGACCCTCTTGACCAGAGGGTCGTGGGTTCAATCCCAGGTGGGGGACACTGCTGCTGTACCCTTGAGCAAGGTACTTTACCTAGATTGCTCCAGTAAAAACCCAACTGTATAAATGGGGAATTGTATGTAAAAAATAATGCGATATCTTGTAACAATTGTAAATCGCCCTGGATAAGGGCGTCTGCTAGAAATAAATAATAATAAAACTAATCTGGCTCAGCTGGTTGCCATGGAGACAGTATTATGGGAATGAGGAAGCTCAAGAGTGCAGCAGAAATGAGAAGTTAAAAAGCACTTTCCCAGCTCATAGCACAGAAACAATACAAATCTTCAGCAGTGACTCTCAGCACTACTCAGAACAATTTCAAACATCATACCAATCTAACAGCAAGATAAACTGTTACAGTTGTATCTGAAGCTATATGCCATTTAACAATATTGTCAGTATTTTTTAATATAACATAATTTGGTGATACAAAAATCATGCTTGTCTTCAGTGACACATGGAGAGGAGGAGTGTGGAATCATTACTGAAGTGAAACTGATCAAGCCTGGTGTATCTCACTACTGTCACAGGGAATGCTCGGATCAGAACCAGGACCAAGCAGCAGGGGGAGTAGAGCTCTCCAGCCGAGCACAGCAACCTGGTGAGTTACTGACACACAGAGGAGACACCAACACATTATTCACACACAATAATAACAGTGAAGCTAGGAATCGACATTCATTTCTAAAATTGCATGAAACCAACATTGAAGATAATTTTTTTTTTTTAAATGTCCCTCCAGATTCTGAAGACATCGTTTACAGTGAGATTGACACCAGCAAACACAACAATACAAAGAAAGGTAAGAATCTCTGTAAATTGTGTCTCTGAATTACCAAGCTGAACATCCCTTTCACACTTCCCTAAACGATCAGCGATTGTAACCCATGACAGGTGTGAGTGGCTTCTGCTTGTTTTCTATATCAGTTCACATGTCCAGCTGCCCTGGCTCTCATGGTGTAAGTGTCTCCTCTGAGCTCTTTGGTGAGCAAGAGGACTGCGAGCTGAGCTGCTCCTGAAACCAGAAGACCCCCCGCAGTCTGTGGGGAACCCCTGAACACCAAGGGGGGCCCTGTCTGCTAAAACACTGGGAGCTATTGATCCAATGGGTTTACTGTCCTGTTTGTATTAACAGTGTGTTTATTTTACCAGTCAAACCTGCTGAGACTGACACTGTGTACTCAGCTGTGAAAATAAGTGCAGGTAAGAATCTCTTAAAGCTCTTTCCATTGCAACAATCTCTCTCTCTCTCTCTCTCTCTCTCTCTCTCTCTCTCTCTCTCTCTCTCTCTCTCTCTCTCTCTCTCTCTCTCTCTCTCTCTCTCTCTCTCTCTCTCCTCTCTCTCTCTCTCTCTCATACAGAACCACATTTGCTCTGTGTGTCATTTCTTACTTAAAAAAAAAACCGGATTAGTAATTGTAATTATTTGTAATCTGGATAAATGTAATCAGCAGTGACATTTTCAGAAAAAAAAAAACAGATAAAACGATCCAGATAAAAAGCAATCTCGATCACAAAATATTTTGGTCCAGATTACAAGTTTTGAAAAAAACGGACCCTGATGTAGCTGATGAATGTAGGATTTAGACATGACTATGAGAGCTCTATTGAGAACACACAGTTTTAAAATCCACCAGGATGGAACAGAAAATGATACAAAACACTTCTAAACAAGACAAATAGATTAGTAAAGATAACTCTGACATGTCCTACACTGACTAAGTTGGACCATAAATTCTATAATATAACATTATGTGTTAAACTTGAACCCACAAAGCAAGGGAATGCCACAGCACACATAACTAAAAGATGAATCAGGTCATGCTTTAACATTGATAGTGACACACTGTGATATCATTATACACTGTGGCCAGGGATATTCAACCTCCACAGTGGAACATCTTATCAACTTTAACTGCAGACACTCCATCAAAACTATAAAAAGAAACTCAAGCAAGCAGGGAATGCCTTCATCAGTGTTATTGTTATTATTATTATTATTATTATTATTATTATTATTATTATTATTATTTTTATTTCTTAGCAGACTCCCTTATCAGGGTGTCTTACAATTGTTAAAAGATATCACCTTGCTTTTTGTTTTACACATTATTTTTACATACAATTACCCATTTATACAGTTGGGTTTTTACTGGCGCAATCTAGGTAAAGTACCTTGCTCAAGGGTACAGCAGCAGTGTCCCCCACCTGGGATTGAACCCACGACCCTCGGTCAAGGTCCAGAGCCTAACCACTCCTCCACACTACTGCTGTTATAACAAGCACCTGAAAATTAGATTGTAATCTAAACTGTAAGCACTGCTGAGAGTATCTAGAACCCCTCCTCTGTGTCCTCCTCCTCTATTAATCAGGGTGCATTTCACAGGCAAACACACAGCAGATAATGCAGAGTCCATGTATGCCACAGTCCTCCCAATGAAGAAAAGGAAGGCAAGTTTTTTCTGCAGTAACTTTCTCTTCCTGCTCCTTAAATCATTTCCCCATCTCCCGTCAGACCCTCAGGTCCAGCACTAAACACTGTGGCCAAATTCATACCTTCCCAGTCATTCACCCCTACCCACTAGAGCCACAATCCCCCTCCCAGTCATTCACCCCCCACCCACTAGAGCCACAATCCTCCCTCCCAGTCATTCACCCCTACCACTAGAGCCACAATCCCTCCCTCCCAGTCATTCACCCCCCCCCACTAGAACCAGAATCCTCCTCCCAGTCATTCACCCTACCCACTAGAGCCACAATCCCTCCCTCCCAGTCATTCACCCCTACCCACTGGAGCCAGAATCCCTCCTCCCAGTCATTCACCCCTACCCACTAGAGCCACAATCCTCCTCCCAGTCCTTCAGCTATAACCACTTGAGACAAATAGCCTCCCTCTTAGTCCCTCCTCCCATACAGCTCTCTTCTCAGCTTGTTTCAGTGTGTGAAGAGCTGACTATTTTCTCTCCTCTGTCTGACCCACATTAGTGAAGGAAGGGGGGGGTCCCAGGGATGAGAGCCAGCCTGAATCCAGAGACACTGAGAAGGAGAGCATGTCAGAGATCACAGTCCCTCCTGAATTTAGAGAACATCCCAATTCAGACCTGTTCCTGGCTATTGAATTGATGTGGTGCTTTAGGACAGAGTTACTGGGCCATTCTACAGATAAGAGAAATACATTGTGCTTTTACTCTACAGACACTGTTTGTTCCAGTGTAACAATATATAAAACAACCTGTGTGTCTTGGAGCTCTTCACACTTGTGATTTTTTTTTTTTTTTTTTTTTTTTTTTTTTGGGGGGGTGGTGCAATCCCTGACCCGGAGGAAATGTATCTTGTTTTGTTGTTGTTTTATTTGCTTTGCTGACTCAGAGCTGTGCATTTCCAAGTGTATAGACTGCTGCAGGCAATCCGGGCTGCATGAATAAAATAACACTGGTGGCCGTTTGATTGTAGCCCTTCAAAAGTTACAAGCTGTCAAATTGCAATAAAAAAAAAATTTTAAATGCTCCAATGTATCCAGTAGGTGGCACAAAACACAGTTCAAAGTTTACATTGTAAAGCTTAGACTGCATTCTGTTGGTTTGTATTGGTTGCAGTGGCGGCTGGTGACTGCTAAGTCAGGTGAGACACAAGTACAGAATGTGCAATGTATCTTATTATTATTATTATTTTTTACCTTGCCCATATTATTATTATTATTTATTTATTAGCGAACACCCTTATCCAGGGCGACTTACAATTGTTACAACATTATTTTTACATACAATTACCCATTTATACAATTGGTTTTTTTTTTTACTGGAGCAATCTAGGTAAAATACCTTGCTTAAGGGTACAGCAGCAGTGTCCCCACCTGGGATTGAACCCACGACCCTCGGTCAAGAGTCCAGAGCCTAACCACTACTCCAACATTTGCATTATTACAGTATTACAGTACTCAGTATTATTAGCATGACAGAAATGGGGATTTTTAATTTGATTTCTAACGTGATTTTCAGCTTTACATCACAAATTAACATTAACAGTGAATTAAAGCAAAAACAGGTTCATGAATAACAGTTGGACATTATACAATCCGTTTTATTATTTTCTGATTTCAGTTTTTACCCGTTTTAAAAAATGTAATCAGGATGATTTATGTACACTGAAGGTGCAGCGAACAACACAAAAGTGTCAATCTAGTACAGGCTTCTATGTCTTCCATTCGGGTTGAGTTTGTGTAATTTGGAGTACGAGTCATTTTGTATTGAATTGTAGTGAAAAAAATAGTATTGTTAACTTTAAAAACGCATTGTATAAGTAAAAAAAAAAACACATACTTTATTTTTTTTCTTTTTCCACTCCAACAAAACAAATTATTGTATTTTGTTTCTCTGTAATAGTCATCAAAAAAAATAAAACTACAACAAGGAACCAACTGACTGACTTCCAACTTTACAGTTAGTTTTTAAAGAAAGTGGGCTTGATACCAGGAGGTTCCTTGTTCAAATCCCTGCTCAGCCACTAAGTCACTGTGTGTGACCCTGAGCAAGCCACTGAACCTCCTTGTGCTCCATCCTTTGGATGAGATGTAAAACAAACATGGTCCTATTGGAAGTGACTCTGCAGCAGTAGTTTTTTGATGCATAGTTCACCCCTCTAGTTTTTGTAAGACTCTTAAAATAAAAGATAAAAGTGTCCCACAGTAAAAAGCACAGCAAAAGTTTAATAAAAGCATGAGGAAGCATTGTAAATCACAGTGCAGTCATGGTGAAGCATTGTAAAGCATAGGGAGATATGGTAAAGCACAGAGAAGCATTGTACAGCACAGAGAGGTATAGTAAAGCATATTCAAAACTAGAGTAAACTAACCCTTATAATAGTTTCCCATAGTAAATGCACATCAAAGTGTAATAAAGCACAGAGAAAGCATGGTAAACTGAGGGGGGTGGGGGGAATAGAATGAATTCTAGAATGGTTCTAGTTTCCGAGTTGTTTTTAATCTCACAGGTTCTAGGTTACAGGGATTTTTGTTCTGGGTTCAAGGGGTCCTGTAATATTTTTTTAGTGTATTTAAGTTCTAAGGTTTTGTGCTCTACTGTTCTGGACACATAATCATTCTGTGGTTCTAGTTTTTTCCACCTGTATTAACATTCTGTGGTTCTAGAGTGGAACTAGGTTTCCTGTTCTAGACACATGGTCATTTTTATATAATGTGATACTCATTTATTTTTTGAAGTGTAATAAAGTTCTGTGATTCTAGATCGACCCAAGGTTCCTTGTTATAGATTGTTCATGATACACGATTATTTCATTTGTTTACATACAGTGATTCTCGGCTCTGTGGCTCTAATTCTAAAAAGCTGGTTCACACTTCAATCATAACGACTCATTTCAGAGCGCAGATTCGATTTTCTCTCCCTACCAGAGCGCCACACTTCAATGGTTGTAGAGACATTCCTCTCTGGTTTTTATTTTAGTGTCTCAGGCGACCCTGTAGGCCTGCATGCGCGAGTACTCCTTGTGGCTGGACGGGGACACACAGATGAGCAGCACGGCCGTCATGAACTGCACCCCCTCCCATGGCCCCCCATCCAGCAGCTCCACCCCGGCTGTGCAGCAGCTGCACTCAGCCATGAAGCACCCGACCGCCTCCAGCGTGCACAGCCCTGTGGGGAATCACAAAAACAAAAACCCTCTGAGTGACGTACAGGGATCTGTCAAAAACTGTGCCAGTCTACATGGAGTCGTATGGGGACCCTCATTATAGCAAATATTTAGTTTTATTTTAAATAAATAAAATGGTATCATGCTTTTATTTTAAGTTAATTGGAGCTCAACAAAATAGCAGACAGACAGCGAGCTAAATCACTAGCCTCTCATTCCTGCCTTTCTCCTTCCTCTGGAGGCCTGGGTTCCAATCTGGGGGCTGGGTGGCACAGACAATCAAACCACTGGTGATCGTTAAATATACCTGTTTATATATGCATATATATATATATATATATCTATAGTATTTTCTTGGGGACCCCAGTTCTAGGGTTCTTATCTGCCCAGGAGGTGAAGGACCCTGGTCCCCATTGTGGAGTACATGCTGTGACAGGCACAGGCACACATAGCGATGAGCGCCCCGAAAAACATGAGCCCCAGACTGACGATCGGGAGCAGGAACTGACATCGCCACAGATCTGAAACACACAGGACACATGTGATCAGGGGACAGCCCCAGGCTCTACACCCCCAGAATCTGATCCTCTCCGTATCTTCTGCTCAATAATGTTAATACCAAGTTTCATGACAATCGCATAAGCAGTTCTCCAAATATGTGAAGACAAAGCGACAGACAGACAGACAGACAGACAGACAGACAGACACCCAGCATTATCCCCAGAATCTGATATTATCAATAGCTTCTCACTAAAATATTATACCCAAGCAAAAGCACCACACTCGGAGAGAACGCTCTTTTAGCTTCATGGCCCCGACTCTCTGAAACTCTCTCCCAGCTTTGGTGCGTGATGCTCCCACCATCGCTCGCTTTAAATCAACTCTCAAGACCCACCTGTTCTCTCTTGCTTTCCATGCTCTTTAAACCTGATATCTGTTATTAGCTGTTGTCTAATTGGCTATTTCAGATTTTTCACTCTCTTATTTTTAAGATTCTGTATGACACACACATCCACAATATTCAGAATTCACATCCAAGCCTTGTATTTAATGCACCATGCCTTGTCTTTCACTGTATTTAATGTGTTGCATTGTTTTTCACTGTATTTAATGTGTTATGTATTGCTTCTCACTATCTTATAAAAGCTTTTTGATGGTGATCCACTATGAAAATGCGATATATAAAATTAATATTGATTGATTGATTGAAAGTTGGATCAATGTAAAAACACAACATGGAACTGAATGATTAGGTTTGGAAAGGTGTGTGATTGAACTGGAATTGATCTATTACCAATTTTTTAACCAATGTTTTCTTGTAAAAAATGGCCTGCGTCTTCAATTCGAGTATAGTATATAGTGATCGTGTATTAGAATCACCAACAGAAAAATGTGACTGTCCAGTACACAAACAGCCACGTGACTGACTGGCAGTTGAAGGTTTTTGTAGTTATCCTGCAGAGCAGACACTCTCCTCCTCGAGGTAAATAAAGCAAGCTTTCACTCAGCGCCCCATCTGTGTAGCTATGGCCATGGTGCACTAGCCTCGATCTGGTGCTGCTGTGTTGAGGCTCCCAGGGCACGCCCCCCAGCCAATCAGGACCTCCCGATCAGCTCAGCTCCGGGAAAGCCTTCCTGTTTAACACAGCAGCAGTGTTTCGTTATGAGGCTCAGTTCTAATCAGACCCCCGTATTTTTGTACTTGCCAAGCAAAACCACAGTTCACAAAAAAAAGGTGAAAAACACGTGTGAGTAATCACAACTGGAAATGAGAAGCAGCTCATAACTGTAATGCTCTGTGTGACAGAGACAGCTGCAAACTGCCTCCATACATCGTGTTCTTATATGGTAATGCATCTTTGTAAATGCATCTTTATTTGATTTTTGATTTTTTTCCTCAAGTTGAGGGTGGTAAATTTGGGCTGCATCTTAAATTGTTAGTAACCCGATGTATGGTAATTCCAAACACAAATACACAAATATTTGGCTCTTCATACTCATGCACATACACTAGGTACTGCAGGAGCGCTTGTGTTCAGACTGCACTGCACAGCTCATGATCCACCCCTCCTGCTCTGCACTGGACTTGCCTGAACTAACCACCATGTCACTGGATCCTCAGCTGATGACCTCGTTAGGACACACAGAAGCGCCTTGGCCTGGGCCAGTCAGGGCCAGCCAGCACCAACCCCCCTTACTGGAACGAGGCAATAGTGCTGCACATGGAGCAGGTGCCACAGCAGCAAGGACAGGCATGATAGTGCTGCACATGGAGCAGGTGCCACAGCAGCAAGGACAGGCATGATAGTGCTGCACATGGACAGGTGCACAGCAGCAAGGACAACAACAAGGACAGGCATGATGGTGCTGCACATGGGCAGGTGCACAGCAGCAAGGACAGGCATGATGGTGCTGCACATGGAGCAGGTGCCACAGCAGCAAGGACAGGCATGATAGTGCTGCACATGGAGCAGGTGCACAGCAGCAAGGACAGCAACAAGGACAGGCATGATGGTGCTGCACATGGAGCAGGTGCACAGCAGCAGGGACAGGCATGATGGTGCTGCATGGGAGCAGGTGCACAGCAGCAGGGACAGGCATGATAGTGCTGCACATGGAGCAGGTGCACAGCAGGACAGGCATGATGGTGCTGCACATGGAGCAGGTGCCACAGTAGAATCGATGTGTTTATTTGCACAATGACTGTGAGATCTTTCCCTGCAATGCACTGTATTTGTATTTTTTATTATTCATTCTTGTTATTATTAACGATGATATTGTTACACATTACTTTTACTCTTTTCTAGGTTAAATGCCCAGACTCAGCCAGTCTTGTCTGTATTTTCACTTTACCTTTTAGGAGGTGTAGCTCCCCTAGTGGGAACATAAAGAGCACAATTAATTTTATACAGTGTGCTGGATTACAGAGCTACTGTCAAATCTAATACTGTACATAAACAAAGGGTTACTTTATTTAATACAACACTCCCCTTCCAGTGATTAGGATGTATATTATGTAATTAACCACTAATGTATAACATTTATTGTTTGTTGCCTCAAACCCCAATACTCTGAGGTCAAATACATGCTGAAGGTGTATCATTAATAATAATAAAACACCAGCAGAGTAAAGCAGTTTATTGATTACAGAATAGCTTATGAATACGAAATAGTTCAATAATGAACTTCAGTTAAAAAATGCAATCAATCAAATAAATCAAAGTATTAAATCAATCAATAAGTAATTAACTATTACAAAATCCTCCAGTCTATGGTAATGCAGCACTATTCAGTTCCACTCCAGTCTATCTGGTAATGCAGCACTATTCAGTTCCACTCCAGTCTATGGTAATGCAGCACTATTCAGTTCCTCCAGTCTGTGGTAATGCAGCACTATTCCAGTTCCACTCCAGTCTATGGTAATGCAGCACTATTCAGTTCCACTCCAGTGTGCTGCACATTCCAGGTCTGGAAGCTCAATCCCCTCTGCTGACTGCTCCTGATCCTGATCGAGGTTTTCCTGAGACAGATGTCAGAACACACAAGGAGGGCTCAGAGTTTAACTGCAGCAATAACAAAAGCTTTAAAGGATGATGACACTTCTAGGCTTCAAAGGAATCAAGTCCCATTGAAATCAGAGTGCATTTCAGGGGTAAGGAGCAGCTGTGTATCAACTGTAAAGACACTCTGTGGAGGCAGCAGCTTTGTGACATTACTGACAAAGGTTATTATTAATACTCTAGATTGAAGAATCAAAGAATAATGATTATGAGTCCAATATCTCAAAACATGGGATCTTTATCATCTGGAAACCAGCAAAAAACCACATGAGCCAAATATAGCATCTTAGGACCAGGTCAAAGTGAAGGGCACTGTTAGAGTCTGCAAGAGGGTATTCTTAAAGAACGAATCAGAAAGTTCCCATCTCCATTTTCAGTGCTGTAAAGGATGATGACAGGTAGAGATAGCGAGTGCTGCCCCCTGTCTGTACACATACTGGCTAATACTGACTTACCTTGACTTACCACCAGCGAGACACGGGGAACCTGGAAAAATATATACAGATTGCTCAGTTTCATTCTTATAATTGTGTTAACAAAAAAATACAAACTTCAAAATGTTTATTTTGTAAATGAGCTGTGCATGTTTAATGATGAAATAATGATTCTTAATGAACTATCCCTAAGACTGGGCTGTGCTGTTAAGAAGAAGCCTGCATGTGTGCTGTGACAGGCCAGGTGAAATGTATTGCACTGACTGGGAGTCTCACCTTGGATCCTGCAGTATTGAAGGAGCAGCAGAGTGAATACAATGAAATGAATCAGAGTGAAGCTCACTCTGTAGCCAATAGCAACAGCGCTGTGCCAGGACACTGGGGAAGGAAGGTACAGTATGAGGTGTGTGTGACTTCCATACACCTTGACTGAGCTGATGAGGGATTCAAGAACATTACCCTGCTCACACTCACTCTATAGGAACAGCCTTCAGCCACTCTGTCACTCGAATGGCTGTTTGCTGTAACTGCATTTTATTTGAACCATCATTTTATAAGATACACAGTTAGGGGAATCAATGTGATTTCATTTAATTGTTTGTCAAAAGTGGACAATAATGATTTGTTTAAAATGTAATCAAAACCATGCATGAAGCTAAAACATTAGTGGGGAAATATACACCATTGAATTTGCAAAGTATAAAACAGTGTCTGTACTTTGTGCAGTATTTGTTCCCAATCCATTGTGTTGTAATTGCTGGTAATTCTGTGGTCTGTTTATTCTGTTTCTTCAGGGAATGGGAATATAATGGGATCACAATATGACCTATTTTACTGTGAGATCACTTTCAATCATCAAGGACAGTCATTTAGGACGGGTTTTGTAATCTTACTTTGCATTTCAATGTGTAGCTCCTGGCTGCTCTTCTTCACTCCCTGAGACTCCACAGCTGCGTGTAGCTCCCAGTATGGCTCTTCTCAGTGCTGGCTATGCTGTACAGTGCAGAGTCAGTGCTGTTAGTCTGAGGCTCCCCGTCTCTCACAATGGTGTAGTGGAGTTCAGGGCGGGGTTTTGTTCACTGCTGCCTCACAGGTCAGGTTAAGAGCCTCTCCCTCCTTCCTGTGGCTCCTGGAGATGCTGTCAGAGTCACCCTGGAGAACAGAGCTACGAAAAAGATGACATGAAGACAGGTTAGTGATTGTGAAGCTGTGTGACCAAGATATTCAAATCAATCAGAACCAGCATCTTCCACAGAGGGTGCAGAGGCAGTGCTGGAGTATAGAAACTCCTTAGAGACACAGGCAGTGCTGGAGTATAGAGGCTCCTTAGAGAGACAGAGGCAGTGCTGGAGTATAAGAGGCTCCTTAGAGAGACAGAGGCAACGCTGGGGTATAAAGGCTCCTTATTGTTTTTTTTCTCAAACATAAAGGTAACACCAAATGTTTTCAGTCAAGACAGGAACAAGCTATAAACACACCATTGAAACATCCCACAGCATCCTGCCCCCCCTCAAAGGAGTTAGGAGTTGCCTAGGTTCTAAACCCTTAGAATATATCTGCACTGATAATCTGATAATGTAGCAAAACCACTTACAACAGTGTTAGTCATGATTTTTTCAAGTCCCATTCTCAAACCATTAAATATGTATTTTTTTTTTTTGGTATTGAAAATTGAGCAATGAGATTATTATTTTAAAATGGACAACATTTACTGTAAATAGATATGCTTTTGTCAGATCACTGTTCTATATAACATCACACAGTGTGGGAGAGTGGTACATGGGGGAGTATATCAGTCTCTGTATTAGAAGGATCATTTTCCATGATTTATGCCATTGATGTCTGGGGGCTGTAATGTGGTGCAATTAATCATTGATAGTTGTTAATTAGCTGAATATTTAAACCTCGAGGGAACAGAGGTCAACAAAGGTTAGGAGTTGCTACATATGCTGGATAAATAAATAAATACATAAATAAATAAATAAATAAATTAATCAATCTGTGTACTTAAAGGGATCATGTTTTTTGAGAAAAGAATATTGTGTAAACCTGTCCTGTACTAACAGGGAGGGAAGAAAGCGAGGCAGGATTTTGTTTTGTTTGTTCACTTTTCCTGTAATTGTTTAATAAAACTTTGCTTTGATTTATTTTCGAGGCTCGTATTGTTCTTTTGTCATTTCCACTCTGTCAGCCACGCTCACAATCACTACAAAATGCAAAACAGACAGGAATATTTACAGCAGCTGACAAACAGTTACAAAAATGAGAATGAGAAAAGAAATGAGACTGAAACTGAGATTAGGATAACGAGTTTTTCATAATGGAGGCCCGTCTCATAATTGCTCGCAGTTGCAAACTAGGGTGGCCACGGGCTCCAGATTTACGGACACTGAGTCAGAAAACAGGATTTCAAAACGTGTCCCTCAACTGAAAGCAATAAACAGAATGTGTAAATGAACCATTCCACCTTTGCTAAAGTGAATAATGGTGCTTAATTACCACGTGCATCAAACAAGTGTATAATTAGAATAAGCATGATACAATGCTTGATGTATTTCTATTATTATTATGTATTTATATTTTGCAGCCACTTTATAAACAGTCGCTATTTATTTTCTGTTCATCGATATTCAATCACCAATAATATGCAAATACTCTCCCAAACAAGCATCATCCGTTTCTCATCTATTCATCCACAGCTAATCATTATAGATCTGATGGGAAGCAGCTGATCAGTGTGACTTTGTTTGCTCAGCACAGTAATCCATACAGGATTAATCTCAGCAAAGGTGTAGCTAATTTATACATCAATTACTTTCAGTTTAAGAGAATTCTGAAAACATCCGTTTCTGTCTCAAAAACGTCATCGGTAAATCTGGAGCGGATGGTTAAATTACACTACCCTATTGCAAAACAGGGTAAAAAATACATTTTCTTGTACTTATTTATAAACAGAATAACATCCATCTCAGGAACACTGAAGTCCATTAAGATCTCTTAAAGAGAAGACTGAACTCACCTCTCACAGTCAGTGTTACACTTTAAAACAGCACTCCTTTTCTTCAGCCCGTCCCTCAGTTGCCTCCACACACTCAGGTATCTCCATCTCAGTGTCTCCATAAACAGCCCTGCCGCTGGGTTGAGTGCTGATCCTGTGATCCCGCTCCTCTCACAGTCCCATTGTCTTTGCTATAAACAGCGGTACTGCAGCTGTGTGCCCTGTTTATTTATGTGAGCCCCACACTGCAGAGTCACAGCCATCTCCCTTCCACACTGAGGCACCAGGTAGCACTGTCAGGTGGGTGTGCTGAACAGCTCTAAGGAAACAGAGAGAAAATAACATGAGGCCTTTAATGATAAACAGGAATTGCTCTTTGAAATTAAATTTATTAAATACAGTAAATCATCAGTCAAATAACTTTAAAGCCAGAAAAATCATCTCACACTTTAAATGTGTTGCATTGTTAATCCTTTCTGAAAACATGTATATTGTCTGTGCTGTCATTATGGATTTGTTGCTTCATCATATGTAGTTTTAATTTAAAGGATATACAGCTAACAAGTACTGAGAATTTTAATATTTTTCTCTGTGGCTGGCTGCTATCTTTCTTACAGGCTCAGTTCAATCACTCATCCATCCTGATACTTGTATCTTCATACCCTTCGCTGTATTGTGAGTAAAACGTGTTCCTGCCCCGTCCAGCTTATAAACCCAGTACTCTCCACTGTGGGGCAGAGCAGCAGCACTGATTGTGTATCCGGCTCCAGCGGTTCCACTGCTGCTGTCAGTCTGGTACAGAATAACCATCCATCGAGCTCCCTGCCTGTCTTTGTACCTCCTGCAGAGATATCTCCAGCCACCAGAGCCCCCTCAACCACACAGCTCAGGGTGACTCAGTGTCTCATGTACTTCACTAAGATATCTTCTGTGATAGCTCCGGGTTTAAACAGGACATTATTTATAAACAGGCTTTGGGTGTTATACTTGCCAGCTAAAATAGGAGAACATCTCACAACATTTTTAAACAGAATAACATCCATCGTCAGCGACATAACAGTTTCAATGTCTCAATTTATTCAAAGACAAAAGTGTTAAATTCACCCTCTCTTACTTAAATTTTTTAATTGTGTTTACAGTTTTCAAAAAAAAAATTTAAAATAAATGCAGCTTGTTATCCATTTCATGTTATCTGGTTTGTAGCTAGTTTACACATGTAACATCCATCTCAGTGTTAAATTACGCTATAAAAAACAGTTTCTCAAGTTAAAACATCTCAGTGTTAAATTACACTTTATAAACAGAATAACATCCATCAGCTTATAAACAGAATAACATCATTCAGTGTTAAATTACACTTTATAAACAGAATAACATCATCATCTCAGTGTTAAATTACACTTTATAAACAGAATAACATGCATCTCAGTGTTAAATTACAGAATAACATGCATCTTTTATTAAAACAGAATAACATGCATCTCAGTGTTAAATTACACTTTATAAACAGAATAACATCCATCTCAGTGTTAAATTACACTTTAAAACAGAATAACATCCATCTCAGTGTTAAATTACACTTTATAAACAGAATAACATGCATCTCAAAAAGTTAAATTACACTTTAAAACAGAATAACATGCAAACATTTTATAAACAGAATAACATCCATCTCAGTGTTAAATTACACTTTATAAACAGAATAACATCCATCTCAGTGTTAAATTACACTTTATAAAACAGAATAACATCCATCTCAGTGTTAAATTACACTTTATAAACAGAATAACATGCATCTCAGTGTTAAATTACACTTTATAAACAGAATAACATCCATCTCAGTGTTAAATTACACTTTATAAACAGAATAACATGCATCTCAGTGTTAAATTACACTTTATAAACAGAATAACATCCATCTCAGTGTTAAATTACACTTTATAAACAGAATAACATCCATCTCAGTGTTAAATTACACTTTATAAACAGAATAACATCCATCTCAGTGTTAAATTACACTTTATAAACAGAATAACATGCATCTTTATAAACAGAATAACATGTTAAAATTACACTTTATAAACAGAATAACATCCATCTCAGTGTTAAATTACAAACTTTCTCAGTGTTAAACAGAATAACATCCATCTCAGTGTTAAATTACACTTTATAAAAACAGAATAACATCCATGTTAAATTACACTTTATAAACAGAATGTTAAATTACATTTTATAAATGGATTTCTGCTGTATGTATTTGGACCCTGTGCCACAGAAACAAATTGATAAAAATGGCAGATTTGCACAGAGTACTCCACCGTACTGTGTCATATGCAACAATATAAGAGTGGCATACAGCTGGACAGATGGACGGACGGACAGACAGACAGACCCATATATGCCCAGAATCCCATATTCTCAATATCTTCTGCTAAATAAGGTTAATACCAAGTTTCCTGACAATTGGATAAGTGTTTCCTCAGATCTATGGATAAAAGCAGATGAGCGCTTCCACTGTCACCCCTTCACAGGGGATTGCATCACCAGCGGGGTTAATGACAGACACAGCATCACAGGAACTGATAGCTCATTACAAAGGGATCCACACTGCTGACTGTCAGTGTTTGCAGACACTGCAGCTGTGCTGGGGAGGCCGTCATACACATTGTGTTCTTATATCTGGAGTGCCGCTCATCCAGCTGTCATGAAGCTTGGTGTAAACATTATTTATCCGAAGTTATTGAGCCTATTAGATTCTTGAGATAATGAGGCAGGGCGTCTGTCTGTCTGCCCGTCCCTCCCTCTGTATGTCACTCTTACATTGTTACATATATCTGGAGAACCAGCTCTCTAGCTGTCATGAAACTTGATATTACCATTATTTAGTTAAGGTTTGGTGCATTTCTACAGATCCCTGTTTCTTTGTGGTGATGAAGAGCTAAGGGTGGGTTTTGTTTGGTTCATTTCTACAGATCCCTGTTCCTTTGTGGTGATGGAGCGCTAAGGGTGGGTTTTGTTTGGTTCATTTCTACAGATCCCTGTTTATTATTATTATTATTATTATTATTATTATTATTTATTTCTTAGCTGATGCCCTTATCCAGGGCGACTTATAATTGTTACAAGATATCACATTATTTTTACATACAATTACATTTTTTTTTTACATACAATTACCCATTTATACAGTTGGTTTTTACTGGAGCAATCTAGGTAAAGTACTTTGCTCAAGGGTACAGCAGCTGTGTCCCCACTGGGGATTGAACCCACCCACCCTCCAGTCAATAGTCGAGAGCCCTAACCACTACTCCACACTGCAGCCCTTTGTGGGTGATAGAGAGCTAAGGGTGGATTTTCTTGGTTAATTTCTACAGATCCCTGTTCCTTTGTGTGTAATGGAGAGCTAGGTGAGTTTTGTTGTACACACCCTTTAAGTGCTAAAACCATGCTTTTAAAAAATCAATTTTCATATCTTTAATTAGCTTTATTAAAATAATTACTAGAACATTGTGAATACTTACTACAAATGACTTGAATCTACTGGAATTATTTTTATTTACTAGTCATAATAAAAGTAATTATAACAGCCATTACTAGGAATTACTGAAAACCTTAAAAATTGCTTAACTATCCTGAATTACTGAGTAAAAATATATATTTGATAACTTTCAATTATTTCAAATGACTATAAATGACTTCAAGTCTACAAATTCGTCCTCTTCAAGTTGATATTCTACTAATGACTTGTTTGACCCATCGCAGGCTCTACTTGTGATACAGTAGGAATAGCAGCAGTGTGATCCATTGCAGGCTCGACTTGTGATACAGTAGGAATAGCAGCAGTGTGACCCATTGCAGGCTCTACTTGTGATACAGTAGGAATAGCAGCAGTGTGACCCATTGCAGGCTCTACTTGTGATACAGTAGGAACAGCAGCAGTGTGACTAATTGCAGGCTCTACTTGTGATACAGTAGGAATAGCAGCAGTGTGACCCATTGCAGGCTCTACTTGTGATACAGTAGGAATAGCAGCAGTGTGACTAATTGCAGGCTCTACTTGTGATACAGTAGGAATAGCAGCAGTGTGACCCATTGCAGGCTCTACTTGTGATACAGTAGGAACAGCAGCAGTGTGACCCATTGCAGGCTCTACTTGTGATACAGTAGGAATAGCAGCAGTGTGACCCATTGCAGGCTCTGCTTTGATACAGTAGGAATAGCAGCAGTTTGATCCATTGCAGGCTCTACTTGTGATACAGTAGAATAGCAGCAGTGTGACCCATTGCAGGCTCTACTTGTGATACAGTAGGAATAGCAGCAGTGTGATCCATTGCAGGCTCTACTTGTGATACAGTAGGAATAGCAGCAGTGTGACCCATTGCAGGCTCTACTTGTGATACAGTAGGAACAGCAGCAGTGTGATCCATTGCAGGCTCTACTTGTGATACAGTAGGAATAGCAGCAGTGTGACCCATTGCAGGCTCTACTTGTGATACAGTAGGAATAGCAGCAGTGTGACCCATTGCAGGCTCTACTTGTGATACAGTAGGAATAAGGGCAGTGTGACCCATTGCAGGCTCTACTTGTGATACAGTAGGAATAGCAGTAGTGTGATCCATTGCAGTCTCTACTTGTGATACAGTAGGAATAGCAGCAGTGTGATCCATTGCAGGCTCTACTTGTGATACAGTAGGAATAGCAGCAGTGTGATCCATTGCAGGCTCTACTTGTGATACAGTAGGAATAACAGCAGTGTGACCCATTGCAGGCTCTACTTGTGATACAGTAGGAACAGCAGCAGTGTGATCCATTGCAGTCTCTACTTGTGATACAGTAGGAATAGCAGCAGTGTGACCCATTGCAGGCTCTACTTGTGATACAGTAGGAATAGCAGCAGTGTGATCCATTGCAGGCTCTACTTGTGATACAGTAGGAATAGCAGCAGTGTGACCCATTGCAGGCTCTCTTGTGATTGTGATACAGTAGGAATAGCAGCAGTGTGATCCATTGCAGTCTCTACTTGTGATACAGTAGGAATAGCAGCAGTGTGATCCATTGCAGGCTCTTCTTGTGATACAGTGGGAATCTATAGCAGCAGTGTGACCCATTGCAGGCTCTGCTTGTGATACAGTAGGAATAACAGCAGTGTGACCCATTGCAGGCTCTACTTGTGATACAGTAGGAATAGCAGCAGTGTGACCCATTGCAGGCTCTACTTGTGATACAGGAGGAATAGCAGCAGTGTGACCCATTGCAGGCTCTACTTGTGATACAGTAGGAATAGCAGCAGTGTGATCCATTGCAGGCTCTACTTGTGTGTTTTGAGTGAAATAATTCATGAGGAATCTCTCTGAATATGATTATGGTCTTGAACACAAACATATAAAGTGGAGGTCTATGATCAGTGGGGCAGCAATTAGTCCAATTTACAGTAGCTGCTGTTAATAAACTCACCAGACACAGTTACTGTCACAGGATCACTGTGTTAATAAACTCACCAGACACAGTTACTGTCACAGGATGACTGTGTTAATAAACTCACCAGACACAGTTACTGACACAGGATTACTGAGCTGAGAGGAAGTTGGTCGACTTTTTCTTTGTCCTCGACAGCAGTACTGGCCCTGGTCAGATACAGCAGCTGCAGTGATTGTGTAGCTGTCACCAGTTATACTGAGGCCAGCAGTCTGGAGTCCTGTAGTGTCCTCACTGTCTTTGTACCAGAGATATTTCCAGACAGCAGAACCCCCCTCAACCCCACACCTCAGAGTGACTGTCTCCCCGGTGAATATCTCTGGGAATGGAGGCTCCAGGGTGAGTGTAGTCTGGGGCAGCTCTGTAGAAACAGAGAAGATGACAGAATTAGGATCTCTATTGCAGAGAGAGAGAGAGAGAGAGAGAGAGAGAGAGAGAGAGATACTGTTAGTGTGCGGTATCAATGGAGTCACCAGCATATGACATTTCAACAGAGGGGTGAAATTACCGACACATATAAAAAATATAAATTGGTAGAAATGCTGATTATAGTCTGTAAATATATTAAATATTCTCATAATTCAATTAATTGTAGCTGAACTGCAGTATCAATGCAGTGGCAATGGAGTCACCACCAGGAGGCAGCACTGCACTCAGTACTCTGCGTGGGATTCACTTTTTAAATATATAATATGACAGATTCGGATTTCAATGTGCATTTCTGACTGAAGTTGACAGCAAATGAATACTAACCAGCGTTTTTAACCCCATCTTCTGATTACCTTTACTGGCATTATCACAGGTCCCTCTTTTATTGTGATGGGATGTTTGGCTCCTCCCCTGTTTTTAACATTAATGTGAGTTCAACCACAACACATGAAGTACAGGAAGCAGCAGAAACATTATCTGTCGTGTTTGAAATATCTGCATGTTCCAAACTGAAGTCTAAGAGACTAAAACAATACAAGCTCTTCTACAAAAGAACATGAGAAAATCACTGCCTGTCTGGTCACTGGAAACCCTAACAAAGCCTTTAGGGTTACAGGGCACTCAGCCTGCAAGAGGAAGCCCCTGAGTTTAAGTGAGTGGTAATTGATTGTTACTCTGAGTACCAGGTGTATATAAACTCTCATTTGTTCTCAAACAGGGTGGGGTGTGGAGGAGAGTTTGTAAGAGATTGCGGAGTATAGAGTATAGAGTATAGAGTGCGGAGTGTGGAGCGCGGAGTGTGGATGTGGAGTGTGGAGTGTGGATGTGGAGTGCGGAGTGTGGGTGTGGAGTATGGATGTGGAGTGCGGAGTGGGGAGTGCGGAGTGTGGATGTGGAGTGTGGGGTGCGGAGTGGGGAGTGTGGAGTATGGATGTTGAGTGTGGAGTGTGGAGTGTGGAGTGCGGAGTGTGGAGTGTGGAATGTGGAGTGTTGAGTGTGGAATGTGGAGTGTGGAGTGCGGAGTGTGGATGTGGAGTGTGGAGTGTGGAGTGAAAATAAGAAGCGTTATACACGGGAAAGCTTTGGGGGGCTGGTTTGATTGTTTTGAAGTGTTTGTAGGGTTTGGTTTGACCTGTTTATTTGTTCCAGTCTTTTGATTTGGTTTGTTTGTAAATAATAAAAGTGTGCAGGAGCGCACAGCTTGCAATTCCCTTGACAGCATGCCTCTTTGACACACCCTCCTAATAAAGCAGGTGAATCTAATATGTGATTGTATTGAAGGCACTCCAGCAGCATATCACTGTGTTTTTACTGACATGTCAATGGTTCTGATTCACTGTTTTGCTGCTCCTGTGTGACGTTTATAATTATGACTCATTATCACTCTGAATGATACTTTGCTGCTGCTTTGATTTTTAATATAATAATATTAACTCACATAACATACATATTTAGTATCTGTGTCTTTCTTGGGTATTCTGTTTCATACTGTGTGTGTCACAGTAATGTGAACAGGTAGGTATTCTATTTAAAACTATTTCACTTGGGCAGAATCTCTTCTGTGGTATAATCTGCAGTGTAATAATGTATAGGACCAATTTCTTATATCCAATCTGCACACCCCTGTCTAGGGAGGGGTTACACATGATTAAAGATACAGTTTGCAATGGCAATACACATTCTATTACTACCACAATCAAACAGAAATACATTTGGAGAAAATAGGGCCTGATCATCAGTACTGACAAGCATTCAGTGTATCTTTGGTGTGGCCTCTTTCTGCTTTATTACAGCTTCTACACTACTCAGAGTATGAGAGTTACTCAGACCAGGAAGAGCTTTCATATCAGAAAACTTTGCTAGAACCCGTTACTTCAACACCTGAGTTGTGTTGAGAACATTAACACAGCTGGAATAGACTCCAGTGTGAATGTATCTGTGAGACATTACAGACAGAGAAGGGGGTGAGGACTCTCTCTGTTAGAATGAACCTACCTCTCACTGACACCCGCACCTCTGCAGAGTCACATTAACACAGCTGGAATAGACTCCAGTGTGAATGTATCTGTGAGACATTACAGACAGAGAAGGGGGTGAGGACTCTCTCTGTTAGAATGAACCTACCTCTCACTGACACCCGCACCTCTGCAGTCTCACCAGAGTAAGGGGAGGAATCCCACCACCACCATGCTTTGCACTTGTAGAACCCCTCGTCACTCTTTGAAACATGATCCACACTCAGCTCCTTGCCAGCCCGGGACTGTAACTCTCTATTATATTTATAAAATATAACCCTGGTAGCTTTATAACCATCGCGGAGAAGACACCTCAGAGTTAGAGTGTCTCCCTCAAACACAGGCTGTGAGGGAGTCTGCAGGATCACCCATCCATCTGAAAAGACAGAAAGAGTTCAGATCAGCAGGGCTGAGAGACGGGTCAGGATGGAGGAGTGTAATAAAGAGAGAAAGAGTCGATGTTGTAAATCTCCCTCCCGATCGGAAAGGACGCTGTGTAAGGACGGTGGTGCCTCCTAGATGGACTGCCTCGGTGGTAGGCAGAAACCGGAAGGTGACCATATTAGGGGGAGCGCATAGTTGCACGTACCCAGAAAGACTCTATTGCAATCAGCTGCGGGACGGCCCTCTATTGGAGACGGGTTGATTGCAGGGAGGGCTTTGTGGGTACAAAAGGGAAGCAGCTACATCAGTATGCCACCTTGCGCTGACGAACGTAACAGACGGCCGGAGCCGGTAGTATTTGTTTTGATTTTGTGTTACGGTTTTGTGTTCTGTGTTTTGCAGAGGAGGATTGAGAATGATCACCAGAGCACTTCCCAACACTTTCACCACGTTCAGTTCTCACCCTTGCGCCACGGAGAACGGTGGATTATCAAAGACTATTGGATTATTGTTTTGTTTTAAAAAAGTATTATTTTGGGGTTTGCAAAGCCCGCCATGTACCCCCTGATACCATTGTTGGTAGAGGGGTGGATCTTTTGTTTACTTTTTAATAAACACTGACTATTTTTGGGATATATATTGTTTGGACAGACTTCTGTTTAGAACACATCATTGCACCTGATGACAAGGAGGCTGCAGTTTTACACAAACATGTTTGTAATGCTTTTTTATCTCATCATGTTATAATGTATTATTCCCTATTATGAGCTATACAGACTTCCTACAGCGTTAAGAAAGACTATTGTAGGAAACTATTTTCCCCCAAGTGTAGATACCCCTTGATTTATATTTAAGGCTCTTTGAACCCCAAAGGACGGAACATAAGACATGAATATGAAATCCTGTAAAATGGTCTTGTCACTTTGTAGGAGCTCATATGGAATCTTTCAAACACACAGCCTGAAAATATTCTTTCTGTAAAACAAAATGTTAGATATCCCAACACCTGGGATCTGGATAACTGCAGAGAAAAGACAATCCTGCTCCACTCATTTGAAGCTTATTTCAATATGAGCATTTGCTCAGCTGGTACTTGAAAACAGCAATGTGAGCAGAAACAATTCATACTGACTGGAGATCCACAGACAGCTTTACTCAAATCAGCAAGCCGATCAGTAGCTTTCAATACCCTCTCAGCCAATCCGAGTGCAGGATTATTCAACAGGGTCTGAATATTATCTAGAATGTAAATTACTTACATGACACAGTTAGGTTGACAGCATTACTGCGCTCCTGTCCTGATGCAGACTCACACCAGTACACTCCGCTGTGAGAATGCCGAGCTTTACTGATTGTGCAGCTGTCCCCATATCTCCTGCTGTATTGATCACTGCACCTTGCCTCCTCACGTCCAGCTCTGTACTGTTTAAACCTCCAGCCAGCAGAGTCCCCCTCCACCTCACAGCTCAGGGTGACTGTCTCTCCTGTGAATATCTGTGACCAGGCAGGCTGCAGGGTCAGGACAGCCTGAGGATGACCCTCTGAAACAGAGAACAGGAAAGGATTAGGACACATTCCCCTACAATCAGTTAGTAGAGAGATTCCAGCTCCCAGCAGCATCTCTGCAGTGATACAGTAGGAATAGCAGCAGTGTGACCCATTGCAGGCTCTACTTGTGATACAGTAGGAATAGCAGCAGTGTGACCCATTGCAGGCTCTACTTGTGAGTTTTGAGTGAAAAGCTCTACCTGTCAGTCTGCTATCTCCTCCTGGATGCATTTGCATCACCTCAAACTCAACCTCTCTAAATCTGGCCTCCTTTTCTTTCCCTCCTCCTCCCCCTCATCTGATCTCTCTATCTCTGTTCCTCTGGAATCTACCACACTCTCTCCCTCCTCCTCAGCTAAGAACTTCGGAGTCACCCTGGACCCCTGCCTCTCTTATTCCAAGCACATCTCCACTCTGGCACGCACTTGCCGATTCTTCCTCACCAACTACGCTATCAAGCTCCTGGTCCAGGCCCTGGTACTCTCCCGCCTAGACTACTGCAACTCCCTCCTGGCTGGCTTCCCTGCATCCGCCACCCATCCGCTCCAGCTCATCCAGAACTCCACTGCTTGCCTGGTGTTCTCTCTGCCTCGCTTCTCCCACGCAACTCCACTGCTCCGCTCACTCCACTGGCTTCCAATCACCGCTCGCATCCAGTTCAAGACTCTTGTACTAGCCTACAGATGCCTTGACCAGACTGCACCCAGCTACCTCCAGACCCTCATCTCTCCCTACACCCCCACTCGACTTCTCCGCTCCTCCTGCACTAGAAAACTGGCTCTACCTCCTCTATGCTCCCCTGCCTCCAGAGCCCGCTCCTTCTCCACCGTAGCCCCGCAGTGGTGGAATGACCTTCTTACAGATGTCAGGACTGCCCAGTCCCTGACCACCTTCCGGTGCCTCCTCAAGACTCACCTGTTCAGACAGCACCTGTAGAACTCCTCTTTTTCCCTCTAGACATTTATCACTCTTCCTTAAATGTGCTTTACTTGCTCTTATCTGCCCCCTATTTTACTGCATTTAATCCTGTACTTTAGAGTTCTGTAATCTGTCACAAGTGTTATTTAATCTGTAGTATTTTGTATTTAATTATATCCTGATGTAACTATCACTGACACTGTTATCTGCTCAGTTATTGAATCGTATTTTGTCATACTTGCTAGTCATTGTATTTATCTTGCTCTTAATTGTATTAATTGTACTGTGATTTTTGAAATGCATTTTTGTTTATGAATGTAAGTCGAACTGGATAAGGGTGTCTTCTAAGAAATAAATAATAATAAATAATAATAATAAAAAAAAATTCATGAGGAATATCTCTCAATATGATTATGACTTTGAACACAAACATATAAAGTGGGGGTCTGTGGTCAATGGGGCAGCAGTTAGTCCAGTTTTCAGTAGCAGCTGAGTTAATAAACTCACCAGACACAGTTACTGACACAGGATTACTGAGCTGAGAGGAACTTGATCGACTTTTTCTTTGTCCTCGACAGCAATACTGGCCCTGGTCAGATACAGCAGCTGCAGTGATTGTGTAGCTGTCGCCAGGTATACTGCGGCCAGCAGTCTGGAGCACTGGAGTGTCCTTACTGTCTTTGTACCAGAGATATTTCCAGCCAGCAGAACCCCCTCAACCCTACACCTCAGAGTGACTGTCTCCCCAGTGAATATCTCTGGGAATGGATGCTCCAGGGTGAGTGTAGTCTGGGGCAGCTCTTTTATTGTGATGGGAATGCTTGGCTCCTCCCCTGTTTTTTACATTAATGTGAGTTCTGACTACAACACATGAAGTACAGGAACAGCAGAAACATTATCTGTAGTGATGTCTTTGAAATATCTTTATGGTCCAAATTGAAGTCTAAGAGACTAGAAACTATATAAGCTCTTTGTAACAGGGGGAGGTCTGTGCTGACTGTCTGGCGCATGCATGGTTCTGCAGGAAGAGGGCAGCAGCCTTGTAAGATCCGCCTGTTAGTCATGGTGATGACATGGAGAGGTGGGGAAGAGGGTGTGTTGGCTTTCCCTCTCTCTGAGTGGCTGAGAAGCGGGCCTTGGGGGATTGCTCGGCCCATAAGTACTGTGCTTGGTTATGCATTCAGGTGGCCAGAGAGAGGATACCCAGTGATGCTGGAGACAGACTCCAGTGTAAACAAAGACTAGGCAAGCACGGATGCGGGAGACAGCCTGCCTTAAACAAATAAACCAAGAATTAAAAGAAAGAATTACCTACCCGAGTGGACGTGTGTAGTTATACAGGGTGTATAAATAATAGCTGAGCGTAGATCAGAGACCCGAGCTGACCGGCTTAGCGGCAGTGGGGGCACCTTGTACGCAGCACCTTTATTTTGTAGTTTTATTACTGTGTTTTATTTTCTATTTTTATTTCGCCTTTTGGTTTTCATTATTATTTCAGAGCAGCTGCGCGTGCTGACGGATACGTGTGCAACCCCTGTTTATCATCGTTGGTGTAAGGGGAGTTGCAGCACCAGCGCCATCAGTTGATAAATAATAAAAATAAAGAAAAGTTACCAAAATAAAACTGGGTGTTTCAAATAAAACCTTCTGTCTCCCGTGTGTGTCAGTGAATTGTCCACCACCCTTCCACACTCTTCTACAAAAGAACATGAGAAAATCACTGCCTGTCTGGTCACTGGAAACCGTAACAATTGTTCTTACTCATTTAAAATGAGTTCAGTTCATTACTGTGTTGTTTCAAATGTATTTATTCAAGAAGCAGTTAAATAGTGAAATAGAACTCAAACTTAATGTAGCTCAGTTGACCAAACTTAAATTAATGTAATACACTGACCAATAGGTACCCAGGCCTGATATGCAAATCCTGGCTCAGATTGAGGATCCTGGGAATCTGTGTATTTGTTGTTTGAGGTTTGTTGTACCGTCAATATCTTTGAGTTTTGCAGGTCTGCACTCGGAATAGGGATGAAATGCATGTTTTTATATTTGTACTTTTGTCACCATAATTGCAGGAGTTCTCCATATTTTATGAGGTCAGCATGCTCACACACAATGATCAATCCAAGCTCACAGTGATATTTAATGAGGTCAGCATGCTCACACACAATGATCAATCCAAGCTCACAGTGATATTTAATGAGGTCTGCGTGAACACACAAAAAGATCAATCCAAGCTCACAGTGATTCCCTGTTGGAACTACTATAAAATCCACTTTCTTATTAACATAGCAGTCACTTTGGAGTCATTTTTCCTAATAAAATGTGATTAAAGTTAATGTATTCACGTAAGAATTTACTGAAGCTCACATTATTCAAGTTGCAGAAATTGAATTACATTGCTTTGGTTAAGATGTACTAACTTAGCGTTATTGAGTTCACAACATTATTCACTGGCTTTCCTCAATTTTGTTCAGTAAACTCAACTTGTTTTTACAGTGTAGTAGCTTTTATAAAGTCAGGTCTTAAAGGATCCCAAAGATTCAGCATCACCAACAAGACTCGGTAATCCATTCCATACCTCTTGTCTCTGTAAGTCGCCTTGGATAAAGGCGTCTGCTAAATAAACAAATAATAATAATAATAATAATAATAATAATAATACCCTCACCACTGTAAAAAACTGTGTCCTCTGGTCCTGGGTTCAGTACTAAGAAGAACACAAGAAGAAAAGGGGAACCACTGATAATCATGATATAATAATGTAAGAATCTGGATTTTAAAACCTTGATTAGCAGTCAGCCAATGTAATATTCTTATTGAAAAGCTTTCCAGCAATACCACACATAGCCTCTCGGTGGAGGACAGTATGGCACTGTAATGGCTAGTGTTTGCTCGAGTTATTCTTTGTTTTATTAAATTGTTATATTGGACAGAAGAAAGGGAAAGCTTATTTAAAAAGTGTGTTTTTTATAGATGATCAGGAAGCAGGATGAGAATCTTTGCCAGTCTCTTCACTTTGTGACTGCATTGCCACAGCCTATTTTCAACACACACACCTAACATGAAAAGTGTCATTTCTCAAACTAGCTTCATGCTTTTCCCTCATGAATTGTAAATCCTGTTTTTAAACTGTGTTCACATTGTAAACTGTTCTCTTACCTTCATACTGTCTGGAGCAGCTCACTACAGTCAGCACTGAAAAACACAAAAGAGACAGTCAGGGACTAGACCCTTATAAAAGCACCACAGTCATGTTGCTGTTTACAATGCTTATACCATTGTTATACCATGCTCATCAGTTATAGGTGCCTGCCATACATACATGTAACATGTGCTAACATAGGGAGAAGTAAGAGCCAGTGCCATCTAGTGATCGGACACTTTTGATCAGGTTTCCTTCTCTTGTTTTGTTAGTAACACACTGCTGTGCACTACTTGGTACTGGTGTATATAATAATATAAAGACACTCTAATCTAGCCTATATTAAATATGTATATGACAGGCAGCTCCTGAACTCATAGTCAAAGCACCTTAACACAGACTTACCAAATAATACAAACACAAGATTTGAGTCATTTCAATAAGAACCCTGTGAATGATTGTAAAGGTGAGGGAAGAGTAAAAACAAAGCAAGACAATGACACATAATAATAATCCTTCATTAACTTGGACACACGCATGGGGTTTAGTAAACTGACAGATCTGTAGCTGCATTTAAAGTATTCTTGAGTAGCAACTGGTGGTGATATTAAATCGTGTTCAAAACCAGTCAGAGCTTTTTTGATACATTCAATATTCATACTGATTTTAGTGTTCATATGAAGAGAAGAAAGCAGACTTGAGTTGTGAATTCAATTCAATAATGGGTGTGATAAGTGTAACAGGGAGAAGGCTGGGCACACACTGTCGACCACACACACCGCAGGTGAGCATCTTAACCCCTATGCAAAAGATCCAGGCTCCTCTGCATGTGTGCTTATAGAGCTTTTAACCTCATCTCACCAGCAGGGGTCAGAATCCATAATGGCAGTTCATCACACAACACTGCCTGTTACACTGGCAGCACAATTATCTATTAGTCTATTAATTGTGATCCATAAGGGTAAAATGATTCTGTTATTTTGCAATAGAGGTGTGTGTCGAGTGGTACATGACTAAAAGCAAAACATGAGCTCTATTTTCATAAAAACAACTGTAACCAAATTATATTGAGAGGAATGGTACTTCCTCGTACATGTTAGGAAAACTAGTTTGAAACTACCGAGTCTCTATACAGCTCAAAGAGTTTAGCTGTTTTTACCATGTTGCAGCGGCAAAACTAAATGACTTAGAATTACCATCTGTACCAGTATCAAAAGTCTGAAACTTTCTTACCTCAAATGTGAAAAAAACATACATACCTCTTATACACAATGAGATATAAGTGGTCAAACTAAAACAAAATTGTTATTCTCCTTCTTCTTCCTCTTCCGTCTACTTTTTTTAAGGGTGTGTAGCGACTTTTCAAACAGAAAAGCTAAATAACTGGACATCTAGCAATCCTGTGATTCCACATGTTGGTCAACGTCAAAACAAACCAGGGAATGCAAGCAGTTTGATATCCACACCATTTATATTAAACAATGTATTTATATTTTAAAACAGCACATATCACAGTGAAAAACAAAAAATACCGTGGTTTGAACTTGCATCATAACATCAGTTTTTTTATTTTCTGAAAAATATTTCCCAACATAAAACCAATGTCACCTTTGAATAATTGATTTTGAGTTTCAGTGTTTTAAAATAAAATATCAAACAGAACGAAATTTCATTGTACCATTTGTAATTCAGTAATATGAGAGAATTGGTCAGGGGTCTGAATACTTTTGCAAGGCACTGTATATATATATATATATATATATATATATATATATATATATAAATATATATATATATATATATATATATATATTATAAAGCTGCCTAAAATTAATAGCACATCAAAGAAAAGTCACCGAGGTTGAAACATTTAATGGTAGCTACTGAGTCAACATTTACATTATAACGTTTAAAACAATCTTTTAAATGTAACAGACAAGGGTCATTTAAATGTGTTGGCTTAAAAAAATATAACAAGCAGACAAAAGTGATTAAAACAAAACAAGTTTGAATGACAAATTTGACCAACATTGTCACACTCTAAATTATATATGAGCTCACGTAATTTGTTCTCACACACACGCGAAAAACACTGAAACACAAACACACATGCACAAATTCACACACACACACACTCACACACACAGACACACACACATACACACTCACACACACATGCAGACAGACACACACACGCACACACACACTCACACTCACACACACAGACACACACACACGCATACACACACACACACTCACACTCACACACACACACACAGTCACACACACACACACAAGCACACACACACACACACACGCTCACACACACACAAAACACACACACACTCACACACACACAAATGATCTGGCCCTTGAGCAGAAAACTAGTTATTTAGTTGAATGTTGCCAGCATGGCAGCAGTGTGGAGAAGTGGTTAGGGTTCTGGACTCTTGACCTGAGGGTTGTGGGTTTAATCCCAAGTGGGGGACACTGCTGTTGTACTAAAATAAATAATAATAATAATAATAATAATAATAATAATAATAATAATAATAATAATAATTGTTTAGCTTGTTGCAGTTTCAACACTTGTGGTTTGTCATTGCTGTATAAAAATAATCTATAACAAAAAACATTGTCAATGTAAAAAAAAAAACTAGAAAAACGCAACAGCCGTTTAAAGGGATGATATCAAACACAAAAGCCCAAATTAGGAGAAGCAATCAGGCCAATCTTGTCAAGCATCAAGATAATAGGCACACTTGGAAAGGTGCTGGGGCCCAAGATTCACACAATTCTTGCTTCTAACTTGGAACCTTTTTTATTGTTGGCTTCGCTCCACTTTATCGCTCCACTTTGAAATGCTCTTTGTATGACTTGAAGTGACTGAGACACACACACACACACACACTGAGACACACACACGCACACACACACTGAGACACACACACACACTGAGACACACACAGACACACTGAGACACACTCACACACACACCGATTGTGTGTGTTGTAGTGTGTGTGTTTCTCAGTGTATGTGTGAAGTCGTGTCAGTGTGTGTGTGGGTGTCTCCAATGTGTGTCTCCTAAAATTGTGTAATGTGCCTCAGCGTGTGTGTGAATGTGTATATCTCAGTTAGCGTGTCTTAGTGTGTGTGTGTCAACACTGTGTGGTTTGTCTCAGTGTGTGGAAATGTCTCAGTCACTTCAAGTTATACAAAGAGCATTTCAAGTGGAGCAATAAAGTGGAGCCGACGATCAAAAAAAAGCCAAGTTAGAAGCAAAATTGTGTGAATCTTGGGCCCCAGCACCTTTCCAAGTGTGCCTATTTGCTTGATGCTTGACAAGATTGGCCTAATTGCTTCTGCTAACTTGGGCTTTTGTGTTTGATATCATCCCTTTAAACGGCTGTTGTGTTTTTCTAACTTGTTTGTTTTTTTTACATTGACAAAGTTTTAGTTATAGATCAATAAATACAGTAGAACATTTTCTAGCAGTATCAGAAATTGTAACATGTCCATTTAATTTACAAGCATTGACACAGACCTGTGAAAAACAACACATTAAAAGATAGCAGACCACAGGACTGGACCCACACTGCAGAGCTTCCTCCCTCCCACGCTGAGCATGTTTTTTCAACCACTGACCACTTCCTCAGCTAGTACATCCTACAGCAAGCTCTAACCCCATGGTATTTGAAACCGTTTAACCCCTCCTGCCCTGCACATGAAGGGTGGGTTTTGTGTGTATATATTGTAAATAATATTGTGTAAAATGTACATTTGTTGTAATTAATTCATGAAGTAGCTGACGCTCCTTTTTATGGTCATGTTCTCAGTCTTAGTGTAATAATATTATGCAATGCAATTAACTGTACAGTAAAATACATTTCAATGAGGAAAACATATGTATAATAATTGAGTGCTAATATCCAGAAAAAAAACTGAAGGGGAAAAAATGTCTGTCAGTCAAATGAGAAATACGCATCACAAGCTGCTTTGCCTTGCAATCGATTAACCACCTTGCCAGAAGCTGCAACAGTTTATAAATCAGCAAGAAAAACAGCACTGTGTGGGATTTCTATATACGGAATATAAAAAACAGAAGATCAACACAGCAACTCCTGGTCCCCTATTTACTTCTGGCTGTCAATAAAAACAAGTCCAGATTAGGCTGCACATGCATCACTAGCTGCCAAATAATGATCTCTACACATGTGAAGTTGCAATGGCAGGGATTATTTTAAAAAGATGCGTTGTCTCCTCTGTTTTTACCTGAAATGCACACTTTTTTAACCACACCTACTGTATGGCATCCTTTGTTTTGTAGTTAAATCACAAGGGTAAAGTCAGGCCTTTCTTTCTTCTGGGATATTTTTCAACTTTAATAGTGTTACATATAATGACTTTGATAATGTCTGAATAAACCGTGTTTGTTCCAGCAGTATAATAAATATATGTTACAGGGATAGAATCAGTGTTCTATAAAGTACAGTATGTCTTACTGTATTACTACTATAATATACTTTTCATTTCACAGTGTGTCTGTCACACACGTCATTGTGAACAGGATAACTGCCTTGATTTTGAACCAATATTCACCAAGATTTTATTTTATTATTCAATCCTAGCTTCCTTTGTATGCTTTGGATTGCGTTTCACTATAATCTTTCACTCCCTTCCTCTTACTGTGTGATTATGAGGACCCTCTCTATATGCCTGCACTGGTTTTTATGACAGGTAATGGCTTCAGATACCGGAATACATGATTCTAGTTGATCATTCTGGATGACTCCTTATATCAACAGAAATATTATGTACATGAAAGTACTTCTGTATTTACATTTAGTTATTTTATAAACGTATTTCATTTGTCCATTCAAATGTTTGAACGAATAATTTTTTAAATGTGAAAGGCAGGAAATAGTGGAGCTGCTCCGGAACCTTAGCTCCGGCTCCATGCTCCGGATTTCTCCAGTGACCCAGCTCCAGCTCCGCTCCGGCTCCGGAGCTCAGCTCAGAAAACTGTCAAGCTCCGCTCTGGCTCCAGGCCCCTGAGCTGGCTCCAGGGCTCCACCCTAGCACGCACCCACACGGCAGACGCCTGTCACAAACACTTTCTAAGGTACAGGCTTTCATTAAGACTTAAACATTGATTTGGATTTCACTGATACACTACAGGAATGGTTAGTATATTATAGCATGATCACAATGAACCACCAGTCCTCCTTATCCTCTCAGTCCTGAATGCTGCAGTAGTGTGGTAGGGTGTGTGGGTGATTCACTGATACAGTAAGGAATGGTTAGTATATTATAGCAGGATCACAATGAATCACCAGTCCCCCTTATCCTCTCAGTCCTGAATGCTACAGTAGTGTGGTAGGGTGTGTGGGTGATTCACTGATACAGTAAGGAATGGTTAGTATATTATAGCATGATCACAATGATCACCAGTTCCCCGTTCTATAAACCTCTGAATGGTTTTAATTCTAACTGATTTTTATTGCATAAAAACAGCTGCTATCATTATTATTATTATTATTATTATTATTATTATTATTATTATTATTATTATTAATTAGTCATTTAGCAGATGCTTTTATCCAAAGCGAATTACAGAGACTAGGGGGTGAACTATGCATCAACAACATCAACAACTGCTGCTGCTGCAGAGTCACTTAAAATATGACCCCACTGCTGTCTACTTGTAAAACGAAATAAAAATATACACAGCAGTCTAGAACAGTTCCATGAATATCAAACAAACAAAATCTTTTACTCTGTAGAAATGTTTATGGAGGGTAAATGTTTGCAATCATTATTATAAAACTAATTTTGTCAGATTTTACATTCAGCTTTCACAAAGCCATTAAACACAGGAGACCTGCAATCACTGGGTAATGAAATTTTAAAAATACTTTGATCATAGGAAACGGTCCTTTCCCTTCTGGGAACTAGCCATTGCAACTTTAAAGTTTTTATTTCACCACCTACAGCTCTGGCCAAAAGTTCTGCATCCCCCTATAGAATGAACTGATTCTGCTTCATAAAGTCGCACGAAACCTGCTGAATAATCTTAAGTTAACATATTAAATTACACACCACATTGTAGTATTCCATATTCTTAACCAAAAACTGACAGAAATTGAAAAATGTGACATTTCGAAATTCAGCATGAAATACTATACTACATGCCCCTAGTTGACTTTTGCAATTTAATTGTGTAGTTTCTTTTATTACATGATGTTAAATAAAATATCTAAATTATGTTCATACAGATTTTTTTTTATTCTGTATTATGTCTCAATCCTAAAATTGAAGATGATGCAAAACTTTTGTCCAGAGCTTTAGAATTGCTAATGTTCTTTTAACATCCCATTCCCAAAAAATATTGTTAAAGAAAGAAAGAAAGAAAGAAAGAAAGAAAGAAAGAAAGAAAGAAAAAGAAATGCACACCCTGAATAAGTGAAGCATTAGTTTACTTTTACACTTTCACAGGAAGTGTCAGTGAGCTGCTGTAGCTACAGTTCAGACCAGTTCAAAGGGCCTCAGCAGCATCAGCATATGTCACTGTGAGAGGACTTTGTGTACCACTATTTACAAGTTTCCAGGTTCCTATATTTGATTGTAGGTGTTAATCAATTTAGTTATCTTATAATCCTTCTGCACACATTTTTGTATTAATCTTTAAGCACGCTTCCATGTTTGGCCATACTTTTACCATATTGTATCATGCATGTGCAATACTTTCATTCAGGGGCGTCATTTGCTATAGGGCAGGGTGGACAGCTGCCCCCCCCAGACACACATTATAATCACTATTAAGATGGTCGAAGTTTTCTTCACAAATGAATAAAATGTATTTTTCAAACATCATTATTTTCTAATCGAACCCGGATCCGGAATGAAGTCGGCCACGGCTGCAAGGCGACATTCATTCATTTTCTATTGATAGTTCATCATTGTCTAGTGATTATATCGACAACACAATTACACTGCAGTCTATTATTTCTATAAGAATATCATATTATTGATATCATGAGTCAAAGGGAAATGTCAGATATGTTTGTCACAGCAGGTGGAAAACAGAAGAAATTAAAAACAGCGAGACAACAAGGAGGGATTCACTTGTGGAAGAAACTATTAATATTGCTGATGCCCAGGTACAATTATTTATACCTGCTCTAAAGAAAAGGTACCATAGATTTGAAACTAGATTTAGGCTCATGTGTAGAGCTGTGCTGTGCGTTTTCGGTTTGGATTGCCAGAAAATAATATATAAGGTGGCACACTTGTTATAAATTAGTGCCGTGCTTTACAAATTTGTTATAATTTATTTTAAGAATAAGAACAATGCTGACAAAACACACGTTCTCATTGTAAACTGGACCAATTACTGCCTGTTTATATTCATTCATGATGCTAATTACTGTTTTAAAATGTTACATTGTTTAAATATGCATTTATATGGAAAAAATGATTAGGCAATGCTATAAATGAAAATCTATGAATTTATTTTTCTAACGTATTTTCATATATATGCAAATGTTGGTATTCGGCAAAAACATTAGACTTACAGGCTGGTGTACTTACAGGCCTTGATGAAAGCGAGACGCCACCCCCTTTTATTTTATTTTATTCATGATTATCAGGTAAACATGTTATTTAAAACTTTGCTACAGATTTATACTTTCGACATTCACAGAATTGTGGTGCTTATTTAGCAGTTCATGTTCATTGGTTTCTATTTGATACAAACAGCATGATTTTCAAAAGGGGAAAAATAAGACCTAGGTTAGAAAGTGATTTCTAAAAGCTGATTTGGGTCACTAAGTATCTGGCTTTCAAAGGGTTTAGATGAAACGAGTCGTGAATTCACTTGTTGATGCTTTAAAAATACAAATCAAGTGATGTGGTTCCATTAATCAGGCTTTGAAAATCATTTTGCCACCTCGTTCTTGTTAAGCCCTTTTTGAAAACCATGCTGAAAGTGTCATTCTTTGTGGAAAGCAGGTGAAATGTATCAAACTTAACTCGAGGTTGTAAATATATATATCAAATCTGGTGAGATGTATTCGGATGGATGCTCTAAATTAAAGAGTTAAACTGTGTTCTTACCCCTGGCTCTTTTTGTAAAGCCCATGCAATACAGGACTTTTTTTAAATTTTTTTATTCAATGATCTGAAATCAGAGTAGTCTAATGTCCCGAGCTGCTACTCTAAAACGATTTGAAAGAGATGAGGTTGTACCACTATTTGTTTAATGTAGCAGTAGTGACGGTTTGCAACTGAAATGTTTAGTTAACTGTATCGGAAGCTGGCAGTAGAGCAATTTGGTTAGTGTTAAAGCCTTTACCCACTTTTAATGTTGACACGACTTTGCCCCCCCCCCTAAAATGATGCCCCTGCTTTCATTTGATTCACCATACATTGACTAGCTTTTTCTACACTTAACTACACTTTTACCATGAAACTACCATGAAAAAAGGTTCCTCGCTCCCCTGTCCTTTACCATGTGCTTCCCTGCTTTACCATGCATAACAGTATGTTTTACAATACTCAATTTCATTTACCTGGCTTGCACACTCTGCTCTTTACCATGACATTTCAACAAGACACCACTTCAAAATATATATTTTGAATTCAATCAAGTCTTACAAACCTGGAATCTTTCACTCTAACTGTCCCCAAACCAGATGGATAATCAGCAGCATGTTTAATAAAGCACCAGCAATAATACTTACATATCAGTGCAGCGACTTCACAAGCCTGCATTCTGTCTCGAGATGTTTTCAAAGATGAGCTCAGTGTAGAAACTTCACTGTTTTGAAGTTGTAAACATACAGGTCCCTCCCACTACGCCTATTTATTAAATGACCACAAACGTATTTCTAAGGTGTCTTATTCTGTTGTCTGACAAAACAGTCACGTGATCTCATTTCGGGGAATATTTATTTTTACACTGAGCATCAAACAACTTCATTTACATGTAAGAAGCTAAAACCTCTATTAACCAACTGGCTGCTGGAAAACAAAAACACTTTACTCAAGAACTGGTCTGATGAAACCACTGTTCAACTGAAGGGATTGAAACACTTCTCTACACACACTGCTCTGTGCTCTGTGTGTGGGAATGTAAGGTTGGCAGGGATGGGGTTAAATCTGTCCCTCCAGCAATCACAGGTGTAGCCATTCCCCAATTAGGTAATTGATGCTAATTGGGGAGTGGCCACATATATAAAAACATGGAGAAATGCTTGGTTTGGGGTGAGTGTTTGTGCTGTGATTGTTGTATTGTTGGTCAAAATGGTAGTAAAGGCTAATGCCCAGACTACATTTGATTGTTTTGTTTAACCTTTTGTTTTGCCCTTGTGCCTTTTTCTTTGTTCTTGTGTTTGTTAATAAGCGTGCGCACCAGCACTTAAACTGCAGCTTTCTGTCTCTGGGTCTCTTCCTGCCGGTAACAGCTTGGGCCGTGACGCTACCCTGTCACAAAGGCAATAACAACGTGCGCTTATAATGCTACAAACAACATTCACCAAAGTGATGGTGTACTGTATGTACCTACACAGAATTGCCATAATAGATGCAAAATGTTTGAAAATGATCTGTATAAATGACATTTTCCAGCAGAAAGACATTGTCAGTACAAAATCTAATTTCTCTGCCGGGGATAAAAATTGAAAGATCAGAGCCAGGGTCCATCCGTCCATCCATCAAATTGCACCCTGCTAACATACTTTGCAAAATATATTTTCTAAACAAAGTTGTTAAGGCAGGAGAAAGGCAGATAAAAAAAATCAAGCACATCCTCTCGACTTAATTTATTAAATGAAAATAAATGACCAACAAAATAATTACATACAGTTCTGTACCAGTGGAGACTGGCGACTTCTAAGTCTGAAGAGACACGACTACAAACCTGTTTCATCAATCTGCCATGCAAAAAAACAAGCTTCATTCATTTCTTTATTGATTTCTTCTAGCACAGTAAAGAAAATGCATGAAATCAGGTCATTCTGTCACCCTGGTAAATATGGATCCTTATTTCCATGTGAGCAGCAAGTAACTTGTCATATTGAGCAATTATAATGCTGAATTTTGCATTACTTAAGATATGTGCATGCGTCAGAGTTTCATATTAATGTTTTCATCGCCATGGTTTCAATGTGAACTTTTGCCATTATAATGAAATGCACTTTTTAGACATCAAAACATTTACACCAAAACACAAAACAGTTCAAGTGAAACTTACATACTGTATTTATTTTTTTAAGCCCAATTTCTTGAACACTGTGTTCTACCTTTAAAAATGTCTGCACACAACAAGCACCAAGGGATAAAGATGATAAAACAGCTGTATTTAAATATACAGTGTTTTTAAAATGTTCCTACCCTTATCATGGATTTCTTTTTTTTCTGATCATTTTTTAAAATCTCACTCATAGTAGGCCGACAGCAGTGCTTCAGCAGGGAGGGTCTGAGTTGATCCTCCAATTAAAACCAGGGATCTGCCATTGCTAGTACTGTACTGTGTGGTGGTCGCAGGAGATTGGAGTTTATAACTGAGTCTTGCCTGCTCTGAGGACCCAGTGCTGCTGGTAATATAGGAATGTAATATTGAGTCTAGGGTTTTGGTTAAAGTGTCATTTTTTTCTTGCATTTTAGACAATATTTTTGTTTTTGTTTTAGTGAACATTATTATATTATAATGATATATATATATATATATATATATATATATATATATATATATATATATATATATATATATATATTTTTTTTCATTTGAAATTGAGGAGGCAGGAGCCTCCACTGATACTTGTATTGAGTCATCTTGTCAGTAGTACCCACACCTCTAAGCACCAGCTTGTGAGCTTTGTGTATGTAAAGCTGTCTTTTGTACTGTAGGCTAGTCATCTCCAGAGATCTAAATATATCAGCATATAATTATCAGTTGAATGATTGAGTTGCAAAATGAAACATATACAGTGCCTTCTGCGAAAGTATTCGCCCCCCTTGAACTTTATGAACCTTTTTGCCACATTTCAGGCTTCAAACATAAAGATATGAAACTGTAATTTTTTTTGTGAAGAATCAACAACAAGTGGGACACAATCATGAAGTGGAACGAAATTTATTGATATTTCAAACTTTTTTTAACAAATAAAAACTGAAAAATTGGGCGTGCAAAATTATTCAGCCCCTTAAGTTAATACTTTGTAGCGCCACCTTTTGCTGCGATTACAGCTGTAAGTCGCTTGGGGTATGTCTCTATCAGTTTTGCACATTGAGAGACTGAAATTTTTGCCCATTCCTCCTTGCAAAACAGCTCGAGCTCAGTGAGGTTGGATGGAGAGCATTTGTGAACAGCAGTTTTCAGTTCTTTCCACAGATTCTCGATTGGATTCAGGTCTGGACTTTGACTTGGCCATTCTAACACCTGGATATGTTTATTTGTGAACCATTCCATTGTAGATTTTGCTTTATGTTTTGGATCATTGTCTTGTTGGAAGACAAATTTTGCAGACTCCATCAGGTTTTCTTCCAGAATGGTCCTGTATTTGGCTCCATCCATCTTCCCATCAATTTTAACCATCTTCCCTGTCCCTGCTGAAGAAAAGCAGGCCCAAACCATGATGCTGCCACCACCATGTTTGACAGTGGGGATGGTGTGTTCAGGGTGATGAGTTGTGTTGCTTTTACGCCAAACATAACGTTTTGCATTGTTGCCAAAAAGTTCGATTTTGGTTTCATCTGACCAGAGCACCTTCTTCCACATGTTTGGTGTGTCTCCCAGGTGGCTTGTGGCAAACTGTAAACGACACTTTTATGGATATCTTTAAGAAATGGCTTTCTTCTTGCCACTCTTCCATAAAGGCCAGATTTGTGCAGTATCGACTGATTGTTGTCCTATGGACAGAGTCTCCCCACCTCAGCTGTAGATCTCTGCAGTTCATCCAGAGTGATCATGGGCCTCTTGGCTGCATCTCTGATCAGTCTTCTCCTTGTATGAGCTGAAAGTTTAGAGGGACGGCCAGGTCTTGGTAGATTTGCAGTGGTCTGATACTCCTTCCATTTCAATATTATCGCTTGCACAGTGCTCCTTGGGATGTTTAAAGCTTGGGAAATCTTTTGTATCAAATCCGCCTTTAAACTTCTCCACAACAGTATCTCGGACCTGCCTGGTGTGTTCCTTGTTCTTCATGATGCTCTCTGCGCTTTAAACGGACCTCTGAGACTATCACAGTGCAGGTGCATTTATCTGAGACTTGATTACACACAGGTGGATTCTATTTATCATCATTAGTCATTTAGGTCAACATTGGATCATTCAGAGATCCTCACTGAACTTCTGGAGAGAGTTTGCTGCACTGAAAGTAAAGGGGCTGAATACTTTTGCCGCCCAATTTTTCAGTTTTTTATTTGTTAAAAAGTTTGAAATATCCAATAAATTTCGTTCCACTTCATGATTGTGTCCCACTTGTTGTTGATTCTTCACAAAAATTACAGTTTCATATCTTTATGTTTGAAGCCTGAAATGTGGCAAAAGGTCGAAAAGTTCAAGGGGGCGAATACTTTAAAAGGCACTGTATATATATATATATATATATATACAAATTTTATATCGTGGTACAGAAAGTCCTCTCACAGTAATGCATGCTGATGCTGCTGAGGCCCTTTGAACCAGTAGAGTGCTGATACTTCCTGTTGAAAAAAGTGTTAAAGCTGAGCACAGGAAGCGAGCACACGAGCGCTTGATTTATTCAGTGTTATTTCTTTATTTACCAGCATCTTATCAGCTTTAGCAACATGTGTCCCATTCTATTGAAGAAATATACACTGAATTTGATATTTGCTTCACAGGCCACACAAACAATGTGGGGAGGGGGTGTTAAACAAACATTCAGCACTGCTGGGAGGTGAAATACAAACTTTACATTAGTAATGGCTCGTTCACATTTAGCTCTGCTGGGAGGTGAAATACAAACTTTACATTAGTAATGCTCGTTCACATTTAGCTCTGCTAGGAGGTGAAATACAAACTTTACATTAGTAATGGCTCGTTCACATTTAGCTCTGCTAGGAGGTGAAATACAAACTTTACATTAGTAATGGCTCGTTCACATTTAGCTCTGCTGGGAGGTGAAATACAAACTTTACATTAGTAATGGCTCGTTCACATTTAGCTCTGCTAGGAGGTGAAATACAAACTTTACATTAGTAATGGCTCGTTCACATTTAGCACTGCTGGGAGGTGAAATACAATCTTTACATTAGTAATGGCTCATTCCCACAAGAGGAAAGCACCGTTTTCTATGATTAAAGTTTTTATTTCATTACCCAGTTATTGTCGGCCTCCTATGTTATTTATGGATTTCTGACAGCTGAATGTAAAATCCTACTAATATACTTTGTATTGCTAGTTAATAATGTTGATTGCAACATTTGCCCTCCATGAACATTTATATGGAGTAAAAGATTGTTCTGGCCATTTTCAGTCTGTTTTGATATTCATGAAACTGCTGTGTGTATCTTTTATTGTATCTTATTTTACAACTAGATTTTTTTTTATTAGCAGCTGCTTTTTATGCATTAAGAAATCATTTAGAATTATACCTTCAAAATCATTCTAAGTTTTATAGTATTGAAAAGCATAAGTTGAGGTGGTTCCTATATGCTGATTCCCCATGTGTATAAAGCATGTTTTGGTCTTGCATGTTGTATTTATCAGTTTTACTAGTGTAGCATTCAGGACTCAGAGGGTAAGGGGGGGACTGGTGATTTTTATATGTGATCATGCTGCAATATACTAACCATGTTTCCAGCACTGCAAATTGGTACCCAATCAATGTTTAAGTCTTAATGAAAGTCTTTATCTTAGAAAGGGTTAAACTGTTTTTCAGTGACAACGCAGCTCTGGGCAGCTTACAGGCAAGCCTGCAGGCACCCGGCCAGTCTACAGGCGTCACTGGTGCGTGGTGAGCCGAGGACACCCTGGCCGACCTAAGCCCTCCCTCCCCGGGTGGCGCTCGGCCGATTGTGCGCCAATTGAGCCCTCCCATCCACGGTCGGCATCCAGGCTATGGGGCGCATCCTGCACTCCACGTGAAGCACCACTCAGGAGCCCAGCTTTTCTTTTCTTCTGTCAAATATAACACTATTATCATTCAAAAGCTTTTCAGCAATACCACACACAGCCTCTAAACTTGAGAGCTGGATTGTCTTTTTTTCTGGCCGTGTGTTTGAAAGATTCCATATGAGCTCCTGCAGAGTGACAAGACCCTGTTACAGGATTTCAAATTCATGTCTTCAGTCATGTCTTCATGTTCAGTCCTTTGGGGTTCAAAGAGCCTCAAAAAATATAAATCAATATGTCCTACAATATTTGTACTCCACCCTGTAGGAAGTTTTATATAGCTCATAATAGGGAATCATAAATTATAACATGATGAGACAACAAAAAATAAAACATTACAAAAGTGTTTGTGTGGAAAACTGCAGACTCCTCAATCCTGACCCGTCTCTCGGCCCTGCTGATCTGAACTCTTTCTGTCTTTTCAGATCAATGGGTGATCCTGCAGACTCCTCAATCCTGACCCGTCTCTCAGCTCTGCTGATCTGAACTCTTTCTGTCTTTTCAGATCAATGGGTGACCCTGCAGACTCTTCAATCCTGACCTGTCTCTCGGCCCTGCTGATCTGAACTCTTTCTGTGTTTTCAGATCAATGGGTGATCCTGCAGACTCCTCAATCCTGACCCGTCTCTCAGCCCTGCTGATCTGAACTCTTTCTGTCTTTTCAGATCAATGGGTGATGCTGCAAACTCCTCAATCATGACCCGTCTCTCAGCCCTGCTGATCTGAACTCTTTCTGTCTTTTCAGATCAATGGTTGACCCTGCAGACTCCTCAATCCTGACCCGTCTCTCAGCCCTGCTGATCTGAACTCTTTCTGTCTTTTCAGATCAATGGGTGATCCTGCAGACTCCTCAATCCTGACCCGTCTCTCAGCCCTGCTGAACTCTGTCTGTCTTTTCAGATCAATGGGTGATCCTGTCTTGTTGAGTGCTGTGCTCTCCTGCACTGTTGTCGTTGAAAATGTACTATTCCGCCCTCAACCTCAGGGATTTAAAATATAGTTCAGTACTGTACATATGTGGTTAAAGATAAAGGGGTATCATAGATTCAATTATCTGAACAATTAATGAACACTCCCTGGTCCGTATTAGTGTGGTTAATAGAGATTTTGCCTTGGTGATATTTCCATTTCTACATGCATCTTGAGAAGTGCAGTTGTGGTGACACTTGGTGAGGGTGTTCATTAGTGTATTGAGAGAACCAGAATCTGGGAATATGAAGAGATGTCTGTCTGTCACATTCACATTGTGCACATTCATAAGAACATAAGAAAGTTTACAAACGAGAGGAGGCCATTCGGCCCATCTTGCTCGTTTGGTTGTTAGTAGCTTATTGATCCCAGAATCTCATCAAGCAGCTTCTTGAAGGATCCCAGGGTGTCCGCTTCAACAGCATTACTGGGGAGTTGGTTCCAGTCTCAGTGGATGTAGGTCCTAGAGGGGCTTTCTCATGATACTGATAAAACTCGTCTTGAATTTACATCCATGGCTGGGGAGGTATGTTACTAATATTGTATTTAAATGATTTATTTATTGTGCATCTCCTTGTAGAGCAGGTGCAGTGTGAGTGTTTATGGTTTATGTTACAGTGTGTCACTGTGAGGGTTTGTCTAGTTCATGTAGATGTATGTCTCTAGTAGATGTGTGTTACTAATCTAGTATTGCAATGATTTCTTTATAGTGCATCTCCATGCATCCACAGAGCAGGTGCAGTGCGAGTGTTTATTAGTGTGTCACTGTGAGGGGGAGGGTTTGTCTAGTTCATGTAGATGTGTGTCTCTAGTAGATGTGTGTTACTAATCTAGTATTGCAATGATTTCTTTATAGTGCATCTCCATGCATCCACAGAGCAGGTGCAGTGTGAGTGTTTATGTTAGTGTGTCACTGTGAGGGGGAGGGTTTGTCTAGTTCATGTAGATGTGTGTCTCTAGTAGATGTGTGTTACTAATCTAGTATTGCAATGATTTCTTTATAGTGCATCTCCATGTATCCACAGAGCAGGTGCAGTGTGAGTGTTTATGTTACAGTGTGTCACTGTGAGGGTTTGTCTAGTTCATGTAGATGTGTGTCTCTAGTAGATGTGTGTTACTAATCTAGTATTGCAATGATTTCTTTATAGTGCATTTCCATGTATCCACAGAGCAGGTGCAGTGTGAGTGTTTATGTTACAGTGTGTCACTGTGAGGGTTTGTCTAGTTGAAGGGCCCTGTTCACAAAGCTTTTACTTGATCTTGTAACTCATGAGATGAAGTTCTGCATGTGAGACACTTTTCTGCAGTGCTGTTAAAGAACCCCACTGAAGTATTGAATTCATCATCTAAAGCTGTGTGAGTTCAAGCTTTCTGAATCCTCTGAGTTGCAGCATCTCCTGTCCAGGGATGTCCTGCCCCGTTCACAGGGAGTGAAGATCTTAACATTAACATCTCCTCTAAATAATAATCTAAAGGGTCAGTTTAATGTGTTGCCATCACTTCCTGTGCACCCTGCTATGTGCTTATCCTCCAGCACTTCCTCTCACTCAACCGCAGCCCCTGAATCCCTTCACTGGACTGAATTAAATAAAATAACAGACAGATTTATACTGTCTTTATAGAAATCCATAAAAATATGTTGACAATAGAATTCTAGTCTTCTAAACTAGAAATGTGTAAAAAAATATATTGTCTATATATTTATGTATTGCATTTATATAATTTCTGTAAAGCTTTTCATACAAAAGTATCGCAAAGCACTGTACAGTACATAGCAGGAATAAAGAACAAACCACAATGCATTTGTATAGCAAGTCACACACACAACTGCCATGATCAGACCATTTAAATAACAGTATACTGGTACACATAATAATAATAATAATAATAATAATAATACAAAAGCAGCCATTTTAAGGTTACATTAAAACTCACTTAGATAAGAAAGCCATTTTCTAAAAGTGCATTTTTAGTCTTGACTTGAATATATGTTTCATTTTGCAACTCAATCATTCAACTGATAATTATATGCTGATATATTTAGATCTCTGGAGATGACTAGCCTACAGTACATAAGACAGCTTTACATACACAAAGCTCACAAGCTAGAGCCACTATTGACAAGATGAGTCAATATAAGTATCAGTGGAGGCTCCTGTCTCCTCAATTTCAAATGAAAAAAGTATATATATATATATACACTACCGGTCAAAAGTTTTAGAACACCTCCATTTTTCCAGTTTTTATTGAAATTTACGCAGTTTAATGTCTCAATGTACTCTGAAATTAAAGCATAGAACAAATAAACAATTGGAGATAAAAAAGAAATCATGGAATCGTTTTGTTTAACAAAATTTTATCTAAATTTTTGACTCATCAAAGTAGCCACCTTTTGCAGATATATCAGCCGAACACACTGCAGTGGCATTCTTTCTACAATGGAAATCAAATATTGTTTGGAAAGTTCTTCCCAACACTGTTGCAGAAGTTCCCACAAATGTGTTGCACTTGTAGGTTGCTTTGCTTTCACCCTTCTGTCCAGTTCATCCCAAACCAGCTCGATGGGGTTTAAGTCTGGAGACTGTGCTGGCCATTCCATGATTTGAAGCCTACCGTCTTGTTCTTTTTCTTCAAAGGTAGTTCTGACATAGCCTGGAGGTATGTTTTGGGTCTTTATCTTGCTGTAGGATGAACCCCTGACCAACTAGGGCGTATACCAGAGGGTATTGCATGGCGCTGCAAAATGCTGTGGTAGCAGTTTTGGTTCAGGGTGCCACTCACTCTGTGCAAGTCGCCGACTCTGGATCCAGCAAAGAGCCCCAGACCATCACGCCCTCCTCCATGTTTGACAGTTGGTGTCATACGAGGAACCATCCTTTCGCCTACTCGACGGCGCATACAAAAAACTCAATGATGAACCGAAGATTTCAAATTTTGATTCATCGGTCCAAAAGACCTTCTTCCAGTCTTCAGTAGTCCACCTGCGGTGCTTCATGGCCCAGGCAAGCATCTTTTTCTTATTTTGCCATCTTAGCAATGGCTTTCTTACTGCCACTCGACCTGTCAAACCTGCAGCTCGAAGTCTTCTCTTCAGAGTTGAAACTGAGACTTGCTTACTTCGACCAGTGTTAAGCTGTGCTTGAAGCTGTTGTCCTGTGAGCCGCCTATCACGCAAGCTGTTGACTCTCAGAAACTTGTCTTCTGGTTCTGTTGTGGCTTTGGGTCTGCCAGACCTCTTCCTGTCAGAGTTTCCTCCAGTTTCCAAGTGCCTTTTGATGGTGTAGGAAACTGTACTCACTGACACCTTGGCTTTCTTTGCAATTTCTCTAAAGGAAAGACCTACACTTTTAAGGGTTATAATGGTCTGACTGTCTTCCTTTGTTAATTGCCTTATTCTCGCCATTATGAGAGCAATATACTACTTCCTGCAGTACAATACTGTCCAAATAATGCTTAAGAGGGTGTAGTAACACAGTCTGTTCCAACACTGCTTTTATACAGACAGAGGGTTTGTAAGTAATCAACAAAAGTTGGGACACCTGTAGGAATTGTTAGCATCAACTTTCAAGGCTTAATTTACTTCCATTGCTGCAGAACAGCTGTAAGTTGTTAACCCATTACTTGTTCCCCTGAAAAAGGCCTTTTGTATAACTCTGAAATGTACATTATTTTTCAGTTTTTGGTAACCTAAACTTTTTTTTAACCTCTGGCAGTTTACCGCTTACCTTTGTACCATTTCAGGTTATTCACTGGACTTGAACTGCTTAAATTTCAATAAAAACTGGGAAAATGGGGGTGTTCTAAAACTTTTGACCGGTAGTGTATATAGCATTGTAATATAATAATGTTCACTAAAACAAAAGCAAAAATATTGTCTAAAATGTAAGAAAAAATGACACTTTAACCAAAACCTTGGATTCAATATTTCATTCCTATATTACCAGCAGTACTGGGTCCTCAGAGCAGGCAAGACTCTGTTATAAACTCCTATCTCCTGTAACCACCACACAGTACAGTACTAGCAATGGCAGATCCCTGGTTTTAATTGGAGGATCAACTCAAACCCTCCCTGCTGAAGCACTGCTGTGGGCCTACAATGCGTAAGATTTTAAAAAGTGATCAGACAAAAAAGAAATCCATAATAAGGGTAGGAACATTTTAAAAACACTGTATATTTAAACACAGCTGTTTTATCATCTTTATCCCTTGGTGCTTGTTGTGTGCAGACATTTTTAAAGGTAGAAGACAGTGTTCAAGCAATTGGGCTTAAAAATAGAAATACAGTATGTAAGTTTCACTTGATCTGTTTTGTGTTTTGGTGTATATGTTTTGATGTCTAAAAAGTGCATTTCATTATAATGGCAAAAGTTCACATTGAAACCATGGCGATGAAAACATTACTATGAAACTCTGACGCATGCACATATCTTAAGTAATGCAAAATTCAGCATTATAATTGCTCAATATGACAAGTTACTTGCTGCTCACATGGAAATAAGGATCCATATTTACTAGGATGACAGAATGACCTGATTTCATGCATTTTCTTTACTGTGCTAGAAGAAATCAATAAAGAAATGAATGAAGCTTGTTTTTTTGCATGGCAGATTGATGAAACAGGTTTGTAGTCGTGTCTCTTCAGACTTAGAAGTCACCAGTCGCCACTGGTACAGAACTGTATGTAATTATTTTGTTGGTAATTTATTTTCATTTAATAAATTAAGTCGAGAGGATGTGCTTGATTTTTATCTGCCTTTCTCCTGCCTTAACAACTTTATTTAGAAAATATATTTTGCAAAGTATGTTAACAGGGTGCAATTTGATGGACGGACGGATGGACCCTGGCTCTGATCTTTCAATTTTTATCCTCGGCAGAGAAATTAGATTTTGTACTGACAATGTCTTTCTGCTGGAAAATGTCATTTATACAGATCATTTTCAAACATTTTGCATATATTATGGCAACTCTGTGTAGGTACATACGGTACACCATCACTTTGGTGAATGTTGTTTGTAGCATTATAAAGCGCTTTGTTATTGCCTTTGTGACAGGGTAGCGTCCACGCCCCAAGCTGTTACCGCAGGAAGAGACCCAGAGACAGAAAGCTGCAGTTTAAGTGCTGGTGCGCACGCTTATTAACAAACACAGGAACAAAGAAAAAGGCACAAGGGTCAAAACAAAAGATTAAACAAAACAATCAGATGTAGTCTGGGCATTAGCCTTCACTACCATTTTGACCAACAATACAAAAAATCACTCACCCCAAAGCAAGCATTTCTCCATGCTTTTATACATGTGGCCATTCCCCAATTAGCATCAATTACCTAATTGGGGAATGGCTACACCTGTGATTGCTGGCAGGGATAGATTTAACCCCATCCCTGCCAACCTTACATTCCCGCACACACAGCACAGAGCACAGAGCAGTGTGTGTAGAGAAGTGTTTCAATCCCTTCATTTGAACAGTGGTTTCATCAGACCAGTTCTTGAGTAAAGTGTTTTTGTTTTCCAGCAGCCAGTTGGTTAGTATAGGTTTTAGCTTCTTGCATGTAAATGAAGTTGTTTGATGCTCAGTGTAAAAATAAATACTCCCCGAAATGAGATCACGTGACTATGTTTTGTCAGACAACAGAATCAGACATATTAGGAATACGTTTGTGGTCATTTAATAAATAGGCGTAGTGGGAGGAACCTGTATGTTTACAACTTCAAAACTGTGAAGTGCCTACATTGAGCTCATCTTTTTGAAAGTGTCTCCAGACAGAATGCAGGCTTGTGAACTCGCTGCACTGATATGTAAGTATTATTGCTGGTGCTTTATTAAACATGCTGCTGATTATCCATCTGGTTTGGGGACAGTTAGAGTGAAAGATTCCGGGTTTGAAGACTTGATTGAATTCAAAATATATATTTTGAAGTGGTGTCTTGTGGGAATGTCATGGTAAAAGCAGAGTGTGCAAGCCAGGTAAATGACAGAGAGTATTGTGAAACATGCTGTATGCATGGTGAAGCAGGGAAGCACATGGTAAAGGACAGGGGAGTGAGGAACCTTTTTTCATGGTAGTTTCATGGTAAAAGTGTAGTTAAGTGTAGAAAAAGCTAGTCAATGTATTGTAAATCAAATGAAAGCAGGGGCATAATTTTAGAACAATTCTGTGCGGGGGGGTGCAAAGTCGTGTCAACATTAAAAGTGGGTAAAGGCTTTAACACTAACCGAATTACTGTACTGCAAGCTTCCAATATAGTTAACTAAACATTTCAGTTGCAAACCGTCACTACTGCTACATTAAACAAATAGTGGTACAACATCATCTCTTTCAAATCGTTTTAGAGTAGCAGCTCGGGACATTAGACTACTCTTATTTCAGATCATTGAAAAAAAAGAAAAAAAAGTCCTGTATTGCATGGGCTTTACAAAAAGAGCCAGGGGTAAGAACGCAGTTTAACTCTTTAATTTAGAGTGTCCACCCGAATACATCTCACCAGATATGATATATACTTACAACCTCGAGTTAAGTTTGATACATTTCACCTGCTTTCCACAAAGAATGACACTTTTAGCATGATTTTCAAAAGGGGCAAAACAAAAACGAGGTGACAAAATGATTTTCAAAGCCTGATTAATGGAACCACATCACTTGATTTGTATTTTTAAAGCATCAACAAGTGAATTCATGACTCGTTTCATCTAAACCCTTTGAAAGCCAGATACTTAGTGACCCAAATCAGCTTTTAGAAATCACTTTCTAACCTAGTTCTTATTTTTCTCCTTTTGAAAATCATGCTGTTTGTATCAAATATAAACCAATGAACATGAACTGCTAAATAAGCACCACAATTCTGTGAATGTCTAAAGTATAAATATGTAGCAAAGTTTTAAATAACATGTTTACCCCGATAATCATGAATAAAATAAAATAAAAGGGGACGGCATCTCGCTTTCATCAAGGCAAATGTGTGTCAACACCAGCCTGTAAGTCTAATGTTTTTGCCAAAGTAATACCAACATTTGCATATATACGAAAATACGTAAGAAAAATAAATTCATAGATTTTCATGAATAGCATTGCCTAATCATTTTTTACCATATAAATACATATTTAAACATTGTAACATTTTAAAACAGTAATTAGCATAATGAATGAATATAAACAGGCAGTAATTGGGCCAGTTTACAATGAGATAACGTGTGTTTTATCAGCATTGTTCTTATTCTTAAAATAAATTATAAAAAATTTGCAATGCAAGTATTTGTAAAGCACGGCACTAATTTATAACAAGTGTGCCACCTTAAATATTATTTTCAGCCAATCCAAACCGAAAACGCACAGCACAGCTCTACACATGAGGCTAAATCTAGTTTCAAATCTATGGTACCTTTTCTTTAGAGCAGGTATAAATAATTGTACGTGGGCATCAGCAATATTAATAGTTTCTTAAGTGAATCCCTCCTTGTTGTCTCACTGTGTATAATTCTTCTTTTTTCCACCTGCTGTGACAAATATATCCGACATTTCCCTTTGACTCATGGTATCAATAATATTATATTCTTATAGAAATAATAGACTGCAGTGTAATTGTGTTGTCGATATAATCACTGGACAATGATGAACTATCAATAGAAAATGAATGAATGTCGCCTTGCAGCCGTGGCTGACTTCATTCCAGATCCGGGTTCGATTAGAAAATAACAATGTTTGAAAAATGCATTTTATTCATTTGTGAAGAAAACATCGACCATCTTAATAGTGATTATAATGTGTGTCTGGTGGGGGGGCAGCTGCCCACCCTGCCCTATAGCAAATGACACCCCTGAATGAAAGTATTGCACATGCATGATACAATATGGTAGAAGTATGGCTTAAAGATTAATAAAAAAAAATGTGTGCAGAAGAATTGTAAGATAACTAAATTGATTTCCACCTATAATCAAATATAGGAACATGGAAACTTGTAAATAGTGGTACAGAAAGTCCTCTCACAGTGATGTATGCTGATGCTGCTGAGGCCCTTTGAACTGGTCTGAACTGTAGCTACAGCAGCTCACTGACACTTCCTGTTGAAAGTGTTAAAGCAAGATAATGCTTCACTTATTCAGGGTGTGCATTTCTTTCTTTTTTCTTTCTTTCTTTAACATATGTTTTGGAATGGGGTGTTAAAAGAACATTAGCAGTTCTAAAGCTCTGGACAAAAGTTTTGCATCACCTAGAATTTTAGAATTGAGACATAATACAAAATAAAAAAAAAACTGTATGAACATAATTTAGATATTTTATTTAACATCATGTAATAAAAGAAGCTACGAAATTAAATTGCAAAAGTCAACTGGAGGCATGTAGTATAGTATTTCATGTTAAATTTTGAAATGTCACATTTTTCATTTTCTGTCAGTTTTTGGTTAAGAATATGTAATAATACAAAGCGTTGTGTAATTTAATATGCTAACTTCACATTATTCAGCAGGTTTCGTGTGACTTTATGAAGCAGAATCAGTTCATTCTATAGGGGGATGCAGAACTTTTGGCCAGAGCTGTAGGTGGTAAAATAAAAACTTTAAAGTTGCAATGGCAGTTCCCAGAAGGGAAAGGACCGTTTTCTATGATCAAAGTATTTTTTAAATGTCATTACCCAGTGATTGCAGGTCTCCTGTGTTCATAGCTTTCTGAAAACTGAATGTAAAATCTGACAAAATTAGTTTTATAATATTGATTGCAAACATTTACCCTCCATGAACATTTAAACAGAGTAAGAGATTGCTTGTTTGATATTCATGGAACTGTTCTAGACTGCTGTGTATATTTTTATTTCATTTTTCAAGTAGACAGCAGTTTTTTTTTTAAATATATTACGGTTTTAGGTAAAACCAGGGTCATATTTTAAGTTTCTCTGCAGCAGCAGCAGTTGTTGATGAAGCAGAGTTCACCTCCTAGTCTCTGTAACTCGCTTTGGATAAAAGCATCTGCTGAATGACTAATAATAATAATAATAATAATAATAATAATAATAATAATAATAATAGCAGCTGTGTTTTATGTAATAAGAAATCAGTTAGAATTATATTGTTAAAATCATTCTGAGGTTTATAGAAGGGGATTATAGCAGGATCATTGTGATCCTGCTATAATATACTAACCATTCCTGTACTGTAAGTTGAATCCAAATCAATGTTTATGTCTTAATGAAATCCTGTACCTTAGAAAGGGTTTGTGACAGGCATCTGCCGTGTTGGTGTGTGCTAGGGTTGGCCATGCTCCAGCTCTGGAGCCCTGGAGCCAGCTCAGGGGCGTGGAGTCAGAGCGGAGCTTGACAGTTTCCTGAGCTGAGCTCTGGAGCTGGAGCTGGGGATGCTGGAGCCGCAGCGGACCATGGAGCCAAAGCTGAGGTTCCGGAGCAGCTCCACTATTTCCTGCCTTTCACATTTAAAAGAAAAAATTCATCCTGAATTATACTGTTCAAACATTTGTATGGACGAAATAAATGTTTATAAAATAACTAAATGTAAATACAGAAGTACTTTCATGTACATAATATTTCTGTTGCTATAAGGAGTCATCCAGAATGATCAACTAGAACCATGTATTCCGGTATCTGAAGCCATTACCTTTTATAAAACCCAGTGCAGGCATATAGAGGGTCCTCATAATCACACAGTAAGAGGAAGGGAGTGAAAGATTATAGTGAAATGCAATCCAAAGCATACAAAGGAAGCTAGGATTGAATAATAAAGTAAAAGCTTGGTGAAGATTGGTACAAAATCAAGGCAGCTATCCTGTTCACAATGTCGTGTGTGACAGACACACTGTGAAATGAAATGTATATTAAAGTAGTAATATAGTAAGACATACTGTACTTTATAGGACACTGATTCTATCCATGTAACATATATTTATTATACTGCTGGAACAAACACGGTTTATTAAAACGTTATCAAAGTCATTATATGTAACGCTATTAAAGTTGAAAACGATCCCAGAAGAAAGAAAGGACTGACTTTACCCTCGTGATTTAACTACAAAACAAAGGATGCCATACAGTAGGTGCGGTTAAAAAAAAAAAGTGCATTTCAGGTAAAAACAGAGGAGACAACGCATCGTTTTTAATAATCCCTGCCATTGCAACTTCACATGTGTGTAGAGATCACTATTTGACAGCTAGTGGTGCATGTGCAGCCTAATCTGGACTTGTTTTTCTTGACAGTCAGAAGTAAATAGGGGACCAGGAGTTGCTGTGTTGATCTTCTGTTTTTTATATACCGTATATAGAAATCCCACACAGTGCTGTTTTTCTTGCTCATTTATAAACTGTTGCAGCTTCTGGCAAGGTGGTAAATTGGTGCAAGGCAAAGCAGCTTGTGATGCGTATTTCTCATTTCTGACTGACAGACATTTTTTCCCCTTCAATTTTTTTCTGGATATTAGCACTCAATTACTATACATATTTTTTCCTCATTGAAATGTATTTTACTGTACAGTTAATTGCATTGCATAATATTATTACACCAAGACTGAGAAAATGTACCATAAAAAAGGAGCGTCAGCTACTTTATGAATTAATTACAACAAATGTGCATTTTACACAGTATTATTTACAATATATACACACAAAACCCACTCTTCATGTGCAGGGCAGGAGGGGTTAAACGGTTTAAAATACCATGGTGTTAGAGCGTGCTGTAGGATGTAGCAGCTGAGGAAGTGGTCAGTGGTTGGAAAAACATGCTCAGCGTGGGAGAGAGGAAGCTCTGCAGTGTGGGTCCAGTCCTGTGGTCTGCTATCTTTTAATCTGTTGTTTTTCACAGGTCTGTGTAAATGCTTGTAAATTAAATGGACATGTTACAATTTCTGACACTGCTAGAAAATGTTCTACTGTATTTATTGATCTATAACAAAAACATTGTCAATGTAAAAAAAAAAAAACATATAAATGGTGTGGATATCAAACTGCTTGCATTCCCTGGTTTGTTTTGACGTTGACCAACATGTGGAATCACAGGATTGGTAGATGTCCAGTTATTTAGCTTTTCTGTTTGAAAAGTCGCTACACACCCTTAAAAAGTCGACGGAAGAGGAAGAAGGAGGAGAATAACAATTTGACCTTAGTTTGACGACTTATATCTCATTGTGTATAAGAGGTATGTACGTTTTTTATCACATTTGTTGTAAGAGTGTTTCAGTCTTTTGGTACAGATGGTAATTCTAAGTGATTTCGTTTTGCCGCTGCAACATGGTGAAAACAGCTAAACTCTTGGAGCTGTATAGAGACTCTCGGTCGTTTCAAACACGTTTTTCTAACTCCTCTCAATCCCACGACAAAAACATTGTCAATGTAAATAAACAAGTTAGAAAAACGCAACAGCCGTTTAAAGGGGTGATATCAAACACAAAAGAACAAGTTAGGAGAAGCAATTAGGCCAATCTTGTCAAGCATCAAGCAAATAGGCACAATTTGAAAGGTGCTGGGGCCCAAGATTCACACAATTCTTGCTTCTAACTTGGCGCCTTTTTTTGATCGCTTCGCTCCACTTTATCGCTCCACTTGAAATGCTCTTTGTATGACTTGAAGTGACTGAGACACACACACACACTGACACACACACACACTGACACACACACACACACACACTGAGACACACACACTAAGACACGCTAACTGAGATATACACACATTCACACACACGCTGAGGCACACACACAAAAACTGACATACACATACACTGAGACACACACAATGACACATACACACACACTGAGACACACACACACACTGAGACACACAGACACACTGAGACACACACACACAGACACACAGACACCGAGACACACATACACTGAGAAACACACACACTACAACACAAACAATCTCAGTGTGTGAGGTGTCTCTCAGTGTGTGTGTGTCAGTGTGTGTGTGTCTCAGTCACTTCAAGTTATACAAAGAGCATTTCAAGTGGTTTGAACTTGCAACATGATGTTCTTGAAGAGCACACGACCTTATCCCGCTGCGCCACTGTGCATTTCAAGTGGAGCGATAAAGGGAGCCGGGGATCAAAAAAAGACGCCAAGTTAGAAGCAAGAATTGTGTGAATCTTGGGCCCCAGCACCTTTCCAAGTGTAGCTATTTGCTTGATGCTTGACAAGATTGGCCTAATTGCTTCTCCTAACTTGGGCTTTTGTGTTTGATATCACCCCTTTAAACGGCTGTTGCGCGTTTTTCTAGTTTATTTTTTTTATTGACAATGTTTTTGTTATAGATTATTTTTATACAACAAAGACAAACCACAAGTGTTGAAACTGCAACAAGCTAAACAATTATCATTATTATTATTATTATTATTATTATTATTATTATTATTTATTTTAGTACAACAGCAGTGTCCCCCACTTGGGATTAAACCCACAACCCTCAGGTCAAGAGTCCAGAGCCCTAATCACTTCTCCACACTGCTGCCCATGCTGGGCTTCAACAAATAACTAGTTTTCTGCTCAAGGGCCAGATCATTTGTGTGTGTGTGTGTTGATTGTGTGTGTGTGTGTGTGTGTGTGTGTGTGTGTGTGAGATTGTGTGCGCGCGCGTGTGTGTCTGCGTGTGTGTGTGTCTGTGTGTGTGAGTGTGTGAGTGTGTGTGTGTGTGCCTGTCTGCGTGTGTGTGTGAGTGTGTATGCGTGTGTGTATGCGTGTGTGAGTGTGTGTGTCTGTCTGCGTGTGTGTGTGTGAGTGTGTGTGTGTGTGTGAGTTTGTGTGTGTGTGTGTGTGTGTGTGTGAGCATGCTTGCGTGTGCGTCATATATAATTTAGAGTGTGACAATGTTGCCAAATTTGTCATTCAAACTTGTTTTGTTTTAATCACTTTTGTCTGCTTGTTACTTTAAGCCAACACATTTAAATGACCCTTGTCTGTTTCATTTTAAAAGATTGTTTTAAACGTTACAATGTAAATGTTGACTCAGTAGCTACCATTAAATGTTTCAACCTCGGTGACTTTCTTTGATGTGCTATTAATTTTAGGCAGCTTGCAATATATAATATATATATATATATATATATATATATATATATATATATATATATATATATATATATATATATATATATATACACACAGTGCCTTGCAAAAGTATTCAGACCCCTGACCAATTCTCTCATATTACTGAATTACAAATGGTACAATGAAATTTCGTTCTGTTTGGTATTTTATTTTAAAACACTGAAACTCAAAATCAATTATTGTAAGGTGACATTGGTTTTATGTTGGGAAATATTTTTAAGAAAAATAAAAAACTGAAATATCTTGCTTGCATAAGTATTCAATCCCTGTGCTGTGGAAGCTCCCAGTTTACACCGATGAAAGAAATTGCCCTAACAAAAGACACAATTACCTTACCTGTGAACCATTAAAGTTGCTGTCACATTTTCTGGATAAAAACCCCACTGTTGAAGGATCATTGGTCAGGCTGTGAATCTGAAGGAAAATGAAGACCAAAGAGCATTCTACAGAAGTTAGAGATAAAGTAATACAAATGCATAGATTAGGAAAGGGTACAAAATAATATCCAAGTGTTTGGATATCCCAGTGAGCACACAGTTGGATCAATAATCAGGAAGTGGAAGCTGCATCACACCACCCAGGCACTGCCAAGAACAGGCCACCCCTCAAAACTCAGCGCTCAAACAAGAAGGAGACTTGTGAGAGAAGCCACAGAGAGGCCAACAATCACTTTGAAGGAGCTACAGAGTTCAGTGGCTGGGAGTGGAGTACTGGTGCACCAGTCAACCATATCAAGAGCTCTGCATAACACTGGCCTGTACGGGAGGGTGGCACGAAGAAGCCGTTACTCAAAAAAGTACCATCTGAAAGCACGCCTGGGTTTGCCAGAAAGCATGAGAGTGACCCAGCTGCGATGTGGGAAAAGTTTTTGTGGTCAGATGAGACCAAGATAGAGCTTTTGGTCAAAACTCGAGCGCTATGTGTGCCAAACCTAACACTGCCCATGCCTCAAGACACACCATCCCTACAGTGAAGTATGGTGGTGGCAGCATCATGCTGTGGTTATGCTTCTCATCAGCAGGGACTGGGCATCTTGTTAAAATTGAAGGAAGAATGGATGGAGCAAAATACAGGGAAATACTGCAAGAAACTGCTTCAGTCCGCTAAAAACTGAAGCTTGGGAGGAAATTCACCTTTCAGCAGGACAATGATCCCAAGCACAAGGCCAAAGCAACATTGGAGTGGCTCAAGAACAAAAAGATGAATGTCCTACAGTGGCCAATCAAAGTCCTGATCTCAATCCCATTGAGAATCTGTGGCACTGTTTGAAAATTGCGGTCCACAAGCGTCGTCCAACCAACCTGAACAACCTGGAGCAAATCTGCCAAGAAGAATGGGCCAAAATCACTCCGACACTGTGTGCAAAGCTGGTACATACTTACCCCAAAAGACTTAAAGCTGTTATTGAAGCGAAAGGTGGCTCTACCAAATATTAATGTGTGGGGGTTGAATACTTATGCAAGCAAGATATTTCAGTTTTTTTATTTTTCTTAAAAATATTTCCCAACATAAAACCAATGTCACCTTACAATAATTGATTTTGAGTTTGTGTTTTAAAATAAAATATCAAACAGAACGAAATTTCATTGTACCATTTGTAATTCAGTAATATGAGAGAATTGGTCAGGGGTCTGAATACTTTTGCAAGGCACTGTAATTATATATATATATATACACACACACACATATACCACAGCTTTGCAACAGATCTTTGTTAATTCTAGCTGAATAAATAAATGAATGAATGAATGAATAAATAAATAAAATAAATCTTCCTGTGTGTGCCCGCTAGGGGATGCTGCGACCCCAAAAAGTCAGTCACAATAATAATAATAATAAACTAAAGAAAAGAAAATAAATCAACATATTTGTCTACTGCTTTACCTTTCTATATGAATCTGTGTATATATCAGTTTATCATCATACAATATCAAACTTATCTAGAATTGTCTATTTTGCCATGTTCTTACCATGATTTTCTTTTACAGTTAACTTTTCTAAGGAGCAGAGCAGACCCATCATCTAAAGATGATTGAGGGTGTGTTTGGTATCAAGCTGCTCAGCTCAATCTCCCCTTTTCAGAATCCCCTCTTGTCAGTTTAACAGGGGGTGCAGGGCTGCATTCCAGTATTCAGGCTCAATTTAAACCCTGCCTGCCTTCACTTCCTCTCACTAACCACAGACACGTATTCCTTCTCAAAAATGAATGCAGAGCTGACTGACTGCTTCCCAGCAAAAAAAGAGAAGTGTGTTCTGTTTTTGAGATGACCTCTGCAGTGACCAGCACTGTGAGCTCCACTTTGTATCTATAATACAGATCTATTTAGAGATCTGTATCTACAGTAAACCCTGTATTTACACACACTTATCTGCAGTGAACAGCACTGTGAGGTCCACTTCGTATCTATAATCTATTGTCAATGTAAAAAAACAAGTTAGAAAAACGCAACAGCCGTTTAAAAGGGGTGATATCAAACACAAAAGCCCAAGTTAGGAGAAGCAATTAGGCCAACCTTGTCAAGCATCAATCAAATAGGCACATTTGGAAAGGTGCTGGGGCCCAAGATTCACACAATTCTTGCTTCTAACTTGGCCCCTTTTTTTGATCGCTTCGCTCCACTTTATCGCTCCACTTGAAATGCTCTTTGTATGACGAAGTGACTGAGACACAAACACACTGAGACCCACTCACACACACACACCGAGAACCATTATTGAAGCACTATTCGTTTTTTATTTATTGAAAGGCTGCGCTAAAACTCACCGGAGGGGGGTTAATAATCCCTGCTAATAAATAAATAATAATTATAATCAGTTGTAGCCTAATAATTTGATTCTCACACGCACTGTCTACAACATTGACATTTAATGAGTAGGGGGGGTGGGGGACAAGAGGGGCGCTCCGATTGGCTGGCTGGTTGCAGCGGGAAGGTGAGAGTTTTAGCTTGCTGGGCGGACATTTTGAAGAAGAGAGCGAGAGCAGGAGTGGGAGTGAGAGAGAGAGAGAGAGAGACACACAATCATATCTGATAAATATTCTTTTCACTAAGGTATGTAAAATGTTCCGAACATGTGTCTAAACATCACAACAGCAGCAGCGCCATCTACTGGACAAAACCAGACATACATGTGAAACAATGATCCAGTTCAATATCTACAAGCCTAAACAAGAAACTATTACCATAGCCCCGAAAAAGAAAATATTATACAAAGCAGTTTGAAATCAAATGTTTAATTGTTAATCTAACCATTTTTAGTTACTGTGGAACTACTTCTCTCAGTGGAAGGTGACACACAATCATTAAAATAACGTCTAAAGTCTTCTTCATTTACAAACAACAACACACTCATAGACCCATTTAATAATAGCAATAATACACTCCAGGGTGTGTGTGTTATCATGAGATATATCACCATTTCCTGGGTGGTTGAAGAACTCGACTTGTGATATTATAGTGATATTACTTCATGATAACACACACCCTGTAGTGTATTACTGCTTAATTAATGTAGTCATTAGGTTTAGATGTCACATTCCTTTGTTTCTCACTGTATTGATTTAGATATTCAGGTTGGATACCTCGGGATCCTTATTGAGAAGCCAGCGGAACTCCAGCGTTTCTCCGACCCAGCGAAGGAAGCGTTTGTCCCGGATAACCACTCCCGTAATGATCGGCGCTGCCATGACAACCTATGACATCACCCGCACGTTCCGTATACTTCAGAACACTTTGAGTCATTTTTTGTAATACAGTAGTAACGTTTAGTTTTCACAAAATAACATAAATAAGATTATCAGCTTAGCTGCTAGTGTAGCGCCCCCCCTCTCCCTCTCTCTCCCCTCCTCCTCCCACCTCTCCCTCTCCCTCTAAAACACCGTTCGATACTTAACCAAGGATAACCCCTTTGGTTATCCCTATAATTAAATTGACTATTTTAACTGACCAATTAAAGTAGAATTAATGACTACGCCAATTTGAAGCTAATATAAAACTCCAAATAAAATAACAGGTTCTTTAAAAATCAAGACAGCACAGTGTGTAAAGTGAAGACAACAAGGTACAAGAACAACAAGAATTTTATTTAAAGAATCACAGCTTTTACCTATAGCAGCAGATTTGATAGCAGCAACCTTTAAACTATAGCAGCAGATTTTTAACCAAGAGCGATCCCATCAGACCCTAAGCACTAGGATACCTTGAACTAGATAACGTCACACCAACACTTCTAAATAAAAAAATAATAATTTTCACAGCACAATTCCAAAAGTAAAATCTTAAACACTTTTAAATAACACCCTTCAAAGCAAATAGTGGTTTCCACAAACACAATTCCAAACGATAAAATATCAAACCTTAAATAACACACTTGAAAAAGAAAAAAACTAAATCAGGGATTTTCATAGAAAAAGAACAGAAAACTTCATGCAACCTAAATGCTTAAACCCTCCAATAGCCGCTATTTTAGTTAATACACAAGTTGATAAAGTGCAGGTGTGCAATCAACAGTTAACAGACCTTTTATAACTATACATTGTAAACACATACACCATTACCGTTGGGATAATCAGGACAGAAACGCTACTCTAAAAGTCTAAAACAACCGCGAACACAGAAAAAAAATTCATATACAGCGCTCAAATATTACATCAAAATTCACAGGATCGTAATTACCAACTCAGAATACAGACAATGCACATTCTCTTTTGTAACACTATGTAACACAATTTTTGTTCCTGGGTAGTAAGTGTTATTTCCTAATTGCTTATGCCTCAAAAGTATAGAAAATGGCTATTATTCCCCACAAACTTTGCTTTTGTGACCAGGACAGTGATATTTTGAAATTTACCTATTTCCAATGAGAAAATGGGCGAATTTGTGTCTTTTCGTTCACATAAAGTCAGAAAAAACAACATATGAATCCAAATTAACATGTATTTATACTAAAGTAATACAAAAATGACTACAAAAAGATTTAGAAGTGAGTAGTTTTTCGAGATTTACGATTATACTGTAAATCACTTTCATGAATCAGCCCCAAATGTAGTCTCCCATCATGTTCTCGTTATACTGTCCTTGGTAGCAGCGTTCAAAGTCCAGTATATCCTGGTGGAAGCGCCGCCTTGCTCCTCCCGATGCACGCTCCCATGTTCTCCTTGAATTGATCAAGATGAGCATCAAGGATATGGACTTTGAGGGACATCCTACAGCCCATTGTGCCGTAGTTCTTCACCAGAGTCTCAACCAGCTCCACATAGTTTTCGGCCTTGTGATTGCCCAGGAAGCCCCGAACCACTGCGACAAAGCTGTTCCAAGCCGCTTTCTCCTTACTAGTGAGCTTCTTGGGGAATTCATTGCACTCCAGGATCTTCTTTATCTGTGGTCCGGCGAAGACACCGGCTTTGACCTTTGCCTCAGACAGCTTAGGGAAGAAGTCTTGAAGGTACTTGAAGGCTGCCGACTCCTTATCTAGAGCTCTGACAAATTGTTTCATAAGGCCCAATTTGATGTGCAGTGGTGGCATCAGCACCTTCCGGGGTCCCAGCCGTACTCATCATACTTCAAGGCGTCCAGCAAGGTCTTGATGCTGTTGTAATCCTCTTTGAGGTGCACCGAAGTGAGCCAGGGGAAGAGACGGGTACTTGTTACCATTATGGAGCAGCACGGCTTTGAGGCTCCTGGATGAGCTGTCAGTGAAGGACAGTATAACGAGAACATGATGGGAGACTAAATTTGGGGGGCTGATTCGTGAAAGTGATTTACAGTATAATCATAAATCTCGAAAAACTACTCACTTCTAAATCTTTTGTAGTCATTTTTGTATTACTTTAGTATAAATACATGTTAATTTGGATTCATATGTTGTTTTTTCTGACTTTTGTGTGAACGAAAAGACACAAATTCGCCTGTTTTTCTCATTGGAAATAGGTAAATTTCAAAATATCACTGTCCTGGTCACAAAAGCAAAGTTTGTGGGGAATAGCCATTTTTTATACTTTTGAGGCATAAGCAATTAGGAAATAGCACTTACTACCCAGGAACAAAAAAAAAAAAAAAAATTTGTTACACAGTGTAATCAACCCCATACAATTGCGACCGACGTCTAAGAGCACCAGAGATACTTCACTGAAACCACTCCAATATAGAGCGGACCAAACTATTCAATATGAATAGTTTACCATTAACTTCTAGCGCTTCAGCCAATTCACAGCGCATCAGTATTACACTTGAAAAGTTACAATCCTTACCAAACAGTAGTTCCCCGACCCGTGCTCTCAGCTCACAAATCTCTCAAACCCGGTCGCTCTCTCGCGGATTAACCCCACCTGTTTTTATACAGCTGGCCCCATTACGAATTATCACTGCAATTACTATTGAGACCAGTAGTCTCCCTGGGGTTTAAAGGGACAGTGCAACAGTAGAAATGATAAAAATCACACAATAAAACTCAATCTTATTACATTCAAAAAAAATAAACAATACATCCATTGCACATCCGTTACAGTTCCACCTTGTTCCAAACACAGGGCGCGTTCACGACACTTTTTTTTTTACGGCTAGATTGCAGATGGGAGTCTGCGCGTAACGGCACGGTCTGTGCAGACGGAGAGTGGACAGCTTTGGAAGATGAACAACAGCTCTGAGCAGAACCAAAATGGAGGTGGTTTTGAGAGTAATTCAAATCGCAGAAGAGGATGCAATCGAAGATCCCTTTGTGCTCCACCAGCTTCATAATTTACAGCATGATCAGAAAAAGTATAGTAGAAACAGCCCCTGCTATAAATAGATAATATAAACGTATGTTTTGTGATGTGAGACAAATTAATGAGTATTATAACGGACAGGATTCCCCGCCCTCTCACAAAGGGGTTGTTAGACAGTACTGTATTTTGACCTGCGACAAAAATAGTTCAAATACTTGCACATATGGTCACATATCTCACTTCAACTACCTGTTATTAAAGCTGGTTTATTCTCCTTAATTCAAAGTAGGTTATTCCCTGTCCCTGATAGCCTTTCATCAATAACCAATGATTTCCTTAAAGGAAATCGTTGGCAGCTTGGCGCAGCGCAAACAGATGTCAAACATTCTGCGGAGCAGGATACTACACTGCGCGTGCTTAAAACTGATACTGACAAGTAAGAACACCTGCGCGTCAAAGTTACAAACAGCGCGCCTATTTCGAGAATATATTTTCTTTAGTACTATCAGAGGGCTATAGCACAGGTACAGTACATACCTTTTCAAGTCGAGTCTTCTCGTTTTCTTCAATTCCTCCACCAGCTCGTTAAGGACGTTGCTTTTGCGCAGAACGGGCCTGGGAGTGAAAGTCTTCCTTGGCAACAAAACAACAACCGTGTCGTGTTGTATGTGTTTTAAATGAAGTGAAAATTGGGGATTAAACACCGGCCACACAAGAGGGACGGAATATTGAGTTTGTTACGGACAGGACGCTGTTTGTCCTCTCTCCTTCACTTGTGAGCAGTTAAAACTAAGCGTTGAATATCAAATAAATAAATATATAAATAAATGCATAAATAAAAGCTCTCTGCTGCTGTCTTTCAGGGGGCGTGTCAGCTGCAGGTTCTTTTCATTTTAACCACATAACTGCCATCTGGCCACATACAGAACAGCGAGTCTATCCCTATCTCATTTTGAAAGCTGATATTATCTATTTGCCATCTACAAAGCCCACTAATAATCCTTGTTGTGCTATTTCTTTGAAAAGCCACTTTTACACCCCTTTACACCGCGGTAAGTGTTTGCTTTTTTGTAGCTGATACAATAACATCATTGAAGAATATAGGACTGATTTTTGGTTGTGCGTTTGTTTTAAATTGTTTTGTGATGAAACTTTTTACAGACTCCTTGCTTCATTATTATTATTATTATTATTATTATTATTATTGTGTATTTATTAGCAGTTATTACACAGTATCATCCTGTGTGTATCTATGCTGGGTTGCAATGCAGACTTTTACAGGGACTCGCTGCGCTGCTCTGTGTGACACTGACATGGAGTTCAGCTCAGATGAATTCTTACAGACATTCGTGTCTCGGTGTGCCTGATACTTTATATCATGGAAGGTAGACATGTGCATATTATAATCTCATATTTATATTGAATTACGCTGTTTTTTATTTACAATAGGTTTGTCACATTGCCAGCAAACAGTATGTGCTTCCCTGTGGAGTTTTTCAAGTCTTTACATCCCAACATTGAACACAATTGATGCAAACAGAGGTCAAACACCACAGTAACAGATCGTTGATCAAATTCGCATTCTTTATTCTGTACTATTTAAAAAGAACACAGTTAAAAACAAAGCCACGTTTTGTCCAGACGGTCTTCGCCAGTGTGTCGTGAAAAGACACGCCCCTCACCATTACACACCTTACCACGTGACCTCAATGAGCTCATTAACGAGACAATCATTGAAAACCCGCTATTCAAATATTCAGCATCACAAAGCGCAATCAGTGCTATTAAAACACAATACAAATATTTCAAAACATCCATCCTTTAGACTTCATTTTCATTTATAATCACACAATATTATCTTATTTAAAATTAGATTTGATTCTATGTTCACAATATCAATAACACCGTGTAACAATTTTTTTTTTTTTTTTTTTTTGGTTCCTGGGTAGTAAGTGTTATTTCCTAATTGCTTATGCCTCAAAAGTATAGAAAATGGCTATTATTCCCCACAAACTTTGCTTTTGTGACCAGGACAGTGATATTTGGAAATTTACCTATTTTTCAGAACATTCCAGATAGATTCAGTGCTGAGTAAACTTGGAGTAACTTCTAGAACTTTCTAGAACTTTCCAGTAATATAAATAGTAGTATAAATACAGGGGCCTTAAGCCCACCAGTTCAGTTTAGTTCCAGCTGCCTAAATGGATACATATCTGCATTTTTCTGAGATGGCATCAAGGTCATAGGAGACTTCAAAATGGTAGCATTCCTGATGGGTCTCCAAGGCGGTTTTACCAAGTTTCCCTGCTATCTTTGCCTTTGGGACAGCAGGGACACCAAGGTGCACTACCAGAGGTGGGACTGGCCACAGCGGACCGAGTTCTCTGTGGGGAGGAACAACGTCAAGTGGGAGCCACTGGTGGACCCCCGGAAGGTGCTGATGCCACCACTGCACATCAAATTGGGCCTTATGAAACAATTTGTCAGAGCTCTAGATAAGGAGTCGGCAGCCTTCAAGTAACTTCAAGACTTCTTCCCTAAGCTGTCTGAGGCAAAGGTCAAAGCCGGTGTCTTTGTCGGACCACAGATAAAGAAGATCCTGGAGTGCAATGAATTCCCCAAGAAGCTCACTAGTAAGGAGAAAGCGGCTTGGAACAGCTTTGTCGCAGTGGTTCAGGACTTCCTGGGCAATCACAAGGCCGAAAACTATGTGGAGCTGGTTGAGACTCTGGTGAAGAACTACGGCACAATGGGCTGTGGGATGTCCCTCAAAGTCCATATCCTTGATGCTCATCTTGATAAATTCAAGGAGAACATGGGAGCGTGCTGGAGGAGCAAGGCGGCCTTCCACCAGGATATACTGGACTTTGAACGCCCTACCAAGGACAGTATAACGAGAACATGATGGGAGACTACATTTGGGGCTGATTCGTGAAAGTGATTTACAGTATAATCGTAAATCTCGAAAAACTACTCACTTCTAAATCTTTTGTAGTCATTTTTGTATTACTTTAGTATAAATACATGTTAATTTGGATTCATATGTTGTTTTTTTCTGACTTTATGTGAACGAAAAGACACAAATTTGCCCGTTTTCTCATTGGAAATAGGTAAATTTCAAAATATCACTGTCCTGGTCACAAAAGCAAAGTTTGTGGGGAATAATAGCCATTTTCTATACTTTTGAGGCATAAGCAATTAGGAAATAACACTTACTACCCAGGAACAAAAATTGTGTTACATAGTGTAATCTATCAATATTACAAGATATCAATAGCTGCCCCAACCCAAGTCAATCCAGTGCTATATAAATCACTGTGTGTATAGATATAGCATCACTTCATAGATTGAACACATCGCTGCATTTCCCAGTAGAAGTATTCAAGCATGTATCTATCAGGGAGAAAACAGCTGACGTCGTGTTCTGCATTCAGTCCTGTAGGACTCAGAGTCTCCAATGTAAAAATCCACAAAGTCTTTCCATCCCACATCATCCTTCGTGGGAAGTGTACAACACTGGAGAACGACAATGCAGTGTGATAGCTATCTATCTATCTATCTATCTATCTATCTATCTATTTATACAATCTGTCTTTACCTGGCTGTGATCTGCTGGGAGCTGGTCTGGAGAATCCTAACCGCCATTGCGCGTTCCATTCACATCATGTGACAGTATGACCTTTCAACTCTGCCAGCCCTGCCTACTCTACATTTATATAGACATGAATGGAGTGAGGATTCCAGCACCCGGCTGTTAGGATTCTCCAGACGAGATCACAGCAGCTCACAGCCAGGTAAAGGTAGATTTAAATGATAAGAACTTGATATTGGAGGAGCTGCAGAACCCAGAAGCACTCAGAATGACTGAAGCACAAACAGCGTGTATTATAAGAGAAAGAGATTGCAGTCACCTCTGAACATCCCTATTCTTGAATAAATGCTGTTAAAAAGAAACTAGAATAAACTGCTTTAAAAGTTTTTGTTTGTTTGTTTGATAAATTTAGCACTCCAGGAAGGTGAGGGACAATAGCTCTGGCTACACAAGGCTGGTGTCACACAAAAATTGGTCCCCTGTCATACTGTACAGTAAATTACATTTATTTCATGCATAAAGTCTCTTTCAAAAAAAAAAAAAAAAAAAAAAAAAAAAAAACCTCAAATTATTCATTTATACGGAGCAACACCTGGTGGACAAAATGAGTAAGAAAAAATTATTTTTTAAACACAGGCTTTTCTTGTGCTAAATAAGGCTTTAAAATATTTCCTTCCCATTGATTAGATTTAGCTACCGTATTTTTTTCTTTAAAATATTTGCATTTCTCAAAAAAAGGATAAAAACAAGGGACCAAAATCTCTTCAACATAAGAAAAGGGGAGCCTGTGACCATGTTCCTCGTGCTAGTAATCTGTATTAATCTGTGTAGGTATGCGGGCAGATGATCAGTGGAGCTGCGTTCTTTCCTGAGGAATAAAGACCAGGAGAAAACAATGGATAGAGTTTCTCAGTGAAGGTGTCAGTGAAAGTGTAGATGTGAGATCTGGTCTCCACATTGTAAAAGGAGAGATGCCCTCCCTCATAATCCAGATACACCCCCAGCTTCCGGGGCTTCGGGCTCAGGGGGAGGGGGGTCCGGGGGGCCCTGATGGCACTGAACAGATTATTTTCTTCATTCCACCAAATAACCCAGAATCCCTGCTGGGGTTTCTCAGTGATGCCCCCTTCCTCTGAGAAGACTCTCTGGTGACTCCTAGTACCCAGCGTATCTTCTCCCCCACCTCCACCTCCCAGTAGTGTCTCCCTGAGGTGAATCCCTCCCTGCCCAAGACATAACTCTTCTTATCAAATTTGGATTGTCAGGGTCAGGCTGTGGTTTATCTCCACATCTGACTTGTTTTCCATCCTCAGACAGGATGAGATAGGAGTGTGCTGTATCACGGTCCAGAGTCACGTCAACTGTAGAAAAGAGAGTGGGGTTAAAACATATCTAATATAACACACTGCACATGTCAGATACAAGCATCCTGCTCCACAGATATAAACACAGACGTCAGGATCATGGAAAAGAACGCTTGGAAAAATGGAAAATATACTCAGTGCTGAAGAAATCCTTGTCAAGTCTTCACAAAAATTGGATGGGCTGCAGATGAAAAACTGACCCCTCATGAAAAGCCTAGTGTTCTGATTAGGTGTTTGACAGAGGAATGGAGAAGGGTGTTACTGTACTACACACAGTATGATGACTAAAACATTGGAACTTGTTATTTTTCATACTGTGGCCCTTCTGAAACACAAAACATCTCTCACAGTATTCTTCATAAGTTTGGTTATTATGATCAACTCTATCTAATGGAAGAAGAGGAAGAGGAGGAGGAGGACTATGCGGCTCAAATATTATTTGCACCAACCTGCTATAGTTGCTTTCATCAACTCCACCTTCCAGAATCCCTCGAGGTGGTCTTTGAGTCGAGACACAGCTTCCCTCAGAGTCCAGAAAGAGTCATCTATGTTATCAAAGAGCTGCTGAGCAGTAGGATGGGCACAGACAGACTGCAAACTCTACAGGGGGAGTGTGGGGAAAAGGATTCGTCAGCCAAGCAGCACAGGGGCTGCAACACTGGACTGAGCAGCTGGGGAGGTCTTTCAGTGTGTACAGGAAATAATCAGGGGGACCCCAGAATCTTACAGAAAGACCAGCGACCAAACTGAACACAAGCATTGACCGTGCTTTGAGCTAAATAAACCCCATCATAAAACAAACAGCAGTGTGTTTAAAAAGTCCTGATACTGAACCCCATTCAGTGCATGTGCATTGAAACGTGGTCTGACCTGCAGAAAGTGGATGTGATCCTCTGTCTCAGAAAGCTGCTCCATCTCAGCCTTACTCTTTCTCAGCTCTTGGATCTCCTGCTCCAGTTGTTCCCTTTGCTCATTGGCCCGACTCACTGCAGCCTTCTCTTTAGCTCCAATCAGCTCTCCCACCTCCGTCCTGATTCTCTCAATGGAGCGGATCAGCTCAGACAGGACCTGCTCGCTTTCAGCCCTTTCCTTGTGTGCTGAGAGCTAGTTAGAGGAGGGAAGGGATCAGTGACACGCATCCCCTGACAATACCATGTCTTTGTTAGACTGTTCTCGCACTCACCTTGAGAGACTCCACAGCCTGATTCAGTCTCTCCAGCTCTATCAGTCTCTCCTCAATGAGATTTTCTATTTCCACCTGTCTCTCCCTCAGCTCATTCTGTACAGACAAAAACAAAACAAAGTGAATTTCTTTTCTTTTTAGTGCTATTGAAGTGTCATTCGTCAGTATTCTACCACACACAACACAGCCATGTGAACTGTATAATAATAATAATGTGGATACAAAGTATAAATAAAAATGTCTGTTTGCTGCTCTTTGACAGTAAAATAGTTTGTTAATTCACTGAAGATAGTCAAGTTATTGGTCATGGTAACATCAAGTAGATGGGGGATGAGTCCATTTCAAAGCAGATTGAGGATAATGGAACATCATTTAAATAAATAGTCAAGAGATAACCAAACCAATGCATTGCAATGTTGCCCTCTCTCTCTCTGCTAATATAACAGAGTAAAAAAAATATATATTTATTCTGCAATTTAGCATTTACTGTTGGTCAGGTAAGCATTTAAATATTTAGAAACATTTGCATACTAACTAGAGAATTATCAATTTTGATTGAATGTGAATGCCTATTTTCTGCTTTAATGAATATTATGTTTATAAATAATATATGTTTTTTACCATAAAAAGAAATACAGTCCTGTTTCTAATGCATACCTGTTTCTCCACTCTCCCCTCCTCTGCTAGGATAGCAGCATGATTCTGATGATCTTTGAGAGCACACGTCATGCAGATACAGCTCTGATCGGTTCTACAGTAAAGCTCCAGCAATCTCTGGTGCTGTTTGCAAAGATTCTGCTCGAAATCTCTGAGAGGCTGGACCAGCGCATGCCTCTTCAACCCCGCTCTCGTGGTGTGGCTGCAGGTGCTCTTCGCACGAGCCCGGCACGTCAAACACGACCTGACCGCTCCGCTTTATCTCGCTGGGGCAGAAATCACAAGGCACGTCTCCGCTCAGCAGAGACAGGAGCGGAGCTGGGATTCCTTCATAAAATAACATGGAAAACAACGCGTTCAAACATTTTAAAATACCAACGGGGCTTCATATTGATAAAGCAGATTATTGATAAGGCAGTACATATACTGTAGTATATACCATTTCCTGTACAAATCGGCTGTGTGTGTTTTCTTGATATTTTAGGCATGCATTGCATATTATAGGGGATTCTTTAATAAAACAACTTGGAAAAAATGCTTACATTTTTAAATGCCAATGGTACTTCCGGCTTCGGTGCGTGATGCTCCCACCGTCGCTCACTTTCAATCAGCTCTCAAGACCCACCTGTTCTCTCTTGCTTTCCATGCTCTTTAAGCCTGATATCTGCTATTAGCTGCTGTGTTGCTGCTACTATTTTACTTTTACGCATCCAATGAGTTTTCTTTTCACATCCTAACCTTGTATATAATGTATCATGCCAGTGGTTTTCAAACTTTTTAGGCTCCACTGCCCCTTTCCAAAAAATCTACGTACCCCCATCTGAGACAGGGTCATAATATACCTATGAAAACAGAAAATAAATGGTATTTTTTTTATTAGGCTTAAGTACTTACTGATGTTAATTGAAATTTGTTTTTTTTTAAATGCTTACCTACCAGTGTGATGGACGTGCCTGATTTCTATCACAGATTTCAGTAAAACTGCACCCTGATTAGTAAACAATGCAGCCCATACACAAGGGTATTTTATTCTGTATTTTATAATGAACGAATAGGACTTCAAGTTACAAAAAAAAAATTTAAGTGGGTCTTTAAAAAATTAATAAATAAACAAGCCTTGATCGCTGGCTCAGAAGGCACACAGGGAAGGAGGAGGGGCTCGAGTTCAGCCAATTACTGTTCATGGAACACTGCTGTTAAACTAATTAAATAAAATACAATTAAAACTAAAAATGCATGTAAATTATTTCAAAATCCAGACCAGTAAGTATGGCAAAACAAGTCCAAACACAGGTTATGCTTTTGAAAACAAAACCTAGGGTTCTAATTTAAAACAAAATCAGAAAGCAATTCTCAACAAAGTCACGCATTTCTCCCAACAAATGCATAAGTGTGGAGAGAAAACAGACGGGGCATTTTGCATAAAAACAATTTAAAATTTACAAATACAGGCATTGGGGAGGGTTTAGGTCAGCCAGGGTGTCCTCGGCTCACCGCGCACTAGCGACCCCTGTAGTCTGGCCGGGCACCTGCGGGCTTGCCTGTAAGCTGCCCGAGAGCTGCGTTGTCCTCCGACGCTGTAGCTCTTGGGTGGCTGCACGGTGAGTCCGCAGTGTGAAAAAAAGTGGTCGGCTGACGGCACACGCTTCGAAGGACAGCGTGTGTTCGTCTTCGCCCTCCTGAGTCAGCGCAGGGGTGGCAGCGGTGAGCTGAGCCTAAAAATAATTGGATATGCCAAACTGGGAGAAAACAATAAAAAATAATTGGCAATGTCTAAATGAAAAAAGACTCAATTTTGAATAAAGAATGACGTTTTTAATGAAAAAAACATTCTAGCTTACTTCACTAAAGTAAAAACAGGCTCCTGTTATTCTGAAATAGCAGTGCTTCAGATTATTCCTAGTGCTAACACCATTCTATTTAGAGTTGTAGTTGAACTTAAACCAGTTCACAGCCCCGCAGCAACGCAAACCTGCTGACTTCCTCATTACATTTTTTTAAAGGTAAACATGGATTTGAAGAGGTTTTTCTGGAGCTTTTTTAATGATTTAAAATCCTCCCAAGCCCTCCATATACAAACATGCAAGAAAACGCTGCAACCCCTGGAGAAAATATACAATGTTGTGAAGCCCAGGAAACTGCACTATCTCTGTTCTATCTTCTATCTCTGTTTTAGAGCTTGAAAGCTCTTAAAGGAAGGATCTGCTCGCCATGGCTCCACCATATAAGCAGAAAAACTCACCAGCTTGGGAAGCTGAGGAGTCTTTCAAACGGTGAATTCAAAGTACTGTGCTGACAACGACTGGTTGCAGACACCTTAGTCTTTATAAATGTTTTTAAAACTACAGTATTTCAAATGAAAATCTTATCAGTCTGCTATATCTGAATTAAACGTATGTTTGGACTATGATTATTATGTTCATGATACGGACGACATTTTCAGTCTTTCAAAAAATGTTAAGTTCTTCCTGATTTTATTTTATTTTTGATTTTCAACTTTCATAATCCAGAATTCATAATCCGGATAACGAATTAACCAATACAGGCCGTGCTTTACTACCACGTTTGTCTGTGGGCCAAAGAGCCGTGCTGAAGAGCTCTGATATTCAATTCTAACTTCTGCGTGGTTTGCTGAATTTAATGGCATGGTAATTGTATTACAATACTAATGCACTTATTGATGTTGTAATCTCATGTAACTCAGTCATAATGTCAATAATAAATCAGTTTATTTTTTTTGTTCATGTTTTAGTACATTTTTTACACACACACAACATGCAGTCCAGTAGTCACGCTGCAGTTCTGAGGAGAGCTCTCAGCTGTCAGTCTCGCAACACAAGGCAGGCACTCACTGTTAAAATATCTTGTCTTTAGCGCTGGATTTGAGGAGAGTATTATTATTATTATTATTATTATTATTATTATTATTTTATTTTTATTTCAGGCAGATGCCCTTACCCAGGGCGACTTACAATTGTTACAAGATATCACATTATTTTTACATACAATTACCTATTTATACAGTTGGGTTTTTACTGGAGCAATCTAGGTAAAGTACAAGAGTCCCAACCACTACTCCACACTGCTGCCCCAGAGTGAAGTGAGTAAACTCTGTATCCCTTATATGAGAAGTGGGTAAACGCTATATTGCCCAAATTCAAAGTGGGTTAACGCCGTTTACCTGCATGTATCCTCGACTACATCACTGTACCTAGCCTATATTTAATTAATATTTTGTAGTATCCAAACTGCCTCTCTTCTGTAGTAAACAGTGCATTTCGGACTGTGGGTCAAACCAATGTTCGTGTAGGGTGCGTTTTATTGATTTTTATTTTTTTTATTTTATTTTTTTTAATCAATGTTGGACTTACGGCGTCTTCTGAATGACTCTGTTTTTTGTATTACATTTTAAACTGTTTAAAAGGCTAAACCATAACAAAACATATAATAGTGTGTATACACTGAGCAAAAAATAGAGTGGCAAAATATATAGCTTGCCTCCCCTGTGCTCTATGGGTTAGGTGTCTATGGACTCAATCAAGTTACAGTTCAACAGGAGAAAGATACGGTATACTGAAAGGTCACAAAAGAAAGTGCGAAAACATTTTACAGTTTTCTTTTTCTGCTGTTGTGGTTGCTGGGTTGCACGTTCCCTGATGCTGTTGTGGTTGCTGGGTTGCACGTTCCCTGATGCTGTTGTGGTTGCTGGGTTGCATGTTCCCTGATGCTGTTGTGGTTGCTGGGTTACATGTTCCCTGATGCTGTTGTGGTTGCTGGGTTACATGTTCCCTGATGCTGTTGTGGTTGCTGGGTTACATGTTGCCTGATGCTGTTGTGGTTGCTGGGTTACATGTTGCCTGATGCTGTTGTGTCGTGCTTGCTGTGCCAGGATGTGTGATGCCGTGAGTGAGTGAGTGAGTGAGTGAGTGAGTGAGTGAGTGAAACGCCATCTGAAGTATTATACAGGACACAGCACAATAAACAAGCTCTGTGGTTAATCTACAACAACACTGTTTTGTGGCAGTTTCAACCAATACAACAGTGCAATTGAGGTTGTATCTTTGTAAATTCATATTTATTTCATGTTTTATTTTTTCCTCAAATTGAGGGTAGTAAATTTGGGCTGCGTCTTAAATTGAAAGAATACGGTATATATTTTTTATTTTATTTGCAAATTAAGCTATAAATTACACATATACACACACACACACACACACACACACACAGACACACACACACACACAACAAACAAACAAAAACACACATCAAAAATGTCACAGGCAACCCAAACAGAGGGTATTGTCGACTAATCTGACAAACGGTTAGCAAAAGAAAGACCAATTAAATATACTGGTTTAAAACGTAGAACAGAAACAAAATGCAGGCATTCATAAACAAATACTGGAAAAGTATGTAAATACCAGAGCTTTGTAGACAACTAGGCTGTAATAGAAGTTTAAAAGGTATTTCCCCTCTGCAGTTTGGATTGAAGTGTAAATAAAGAGTAGTGTCTTCTGAAAAATAAAAAGCCAGAGAAATGTTTTTATGTGTGCGTTTAATCAATCTGACCCTGTGTTTCATCTCTTCATCTGGTAATCATAACATATATACTTCGTATCTATAGATTCGTTCTCTACCGTAGTTCTTGTTCCTGTTCCTGATTGTTAATTATAGCAGCAGTGAATCACAGCCCCATTTCAGGTAGCAAAATACATCAAGTGCACGCACAGAAAATGACAGACGTGGTGCTAATGAAGTGGTGGCTTCCTAATACCATATATTAATTTATAAAATAGTAGCAGATCAGAGCAACTTAAATAACGAATCACTTTGAACAATCAGATAGGGGGTGACACGCATTTTAATGAAGTATACGCTGAAGCAAAGTGTGAGGTAAGTAAAGTCCCACGTCAGCACCACGTTTTAAAATGTATTCAAAATCACCAATGAAAAACACATATTACATTTTAAGTACATAGCGATATTTTAAACATAGCTTCCAACGCAAGGGTTTCGCCTCGTTCCATAACACAGTATCAGAACAGTAATAGTTTGGAGAGGCTGGCATTGCACGTCAAAGTTACAAAGAGTAGGCCTATACCGATTTCGAGAATATATTTTCTTTAGTACTATCAGAGGGCTATAGCACAGGCAACGTACATACCTTTTCGAGTCGAGTCTTCTCGTTTTCTTCAATTCCTCCACCAGTTCGTTAATGACGTTGTTTTTGCGCAGAATGGGCCTGGGAGTGAAAGTCTCCCGGCACTGGGGGCAGCTGTACACGCCGGTTTGGTCACTCTGGTCCCAGTAGCTCCCGATACAGTCCAGGCAGAAGCTGTGTCCGCACGGAATGGTTGCGGGCTCGGTGAAGAGTCCAGACACGGAGCAGGAGAACTTCTCCTCTGGAGACGCCGCTGTCGCCATCGCTGCTGTCCGTCAGGGAGAAAGCAAGAGAAACTAAACTGAAAACTGCAGGAAGTCAGACTAGCGGAGTTATGAAATGAGTTCACAAACACTGCACAGCGAGTCGGGGTTTGGCAACAGAACAAATATGAGGATAAGGGCGTTCAAGAAAGAAAGAAAGAAAGAAAGAACAACAGCAGCAACCGTGTCGTGTTGCCAGAATCAATCACAGCCGCGCCTTTATTTATCCAAGGCGATTTACAGGTGTTACAGGGCAGTACATGGTTACAATGCAATATTCATATTTAAATAGTTTACTAAAAGTACAATATGAAATGAGATGCACAGCGATTATACACTCAAGTGTCATTCATTTTCACAAAGTGCAACCGGGTACATTACACTGTCATGTAACTAATACACACAGAACATACATTTACAAAATTCCATTAACATGAGCTCCCTGACTTTGTGTTTCTCTCTCTGTCCCGATGTACCTGCTTTATTATTACTATGTTCTATTAAATGTATCTGCTCTGCTTCTCCATATCTCCTGACAAGCGTCGGTTTTGTTTTTCACGCCTTTACTACCTTTCAATCACACCAACGCTACGATTCGCTTAACAACTACAACTCCCAGAGGCACTGCGGCCGGCTGTTTGCTCCTCCAAGTCCCAGACGCCTTTGCTGACAACCGGAAGCTTGATAGAGAGAGGAGGACGTAAGGTAAATACGGTATT
>CM072681.1:24608343-24673342 GCA_036884735.1 Huso huso | reverse complement strand
CAGGGTTACCATTGTTGGTACCCAGAGTGTCCAGCACCTAATGTTATTTTATTAAATCTGCATACCTGTGCAACATCTCAACACCCACTGCTCAGTGTCTGACTCATTATTATCAGTGACAACCCATGCAGGTAACATCCCCCATCACAATAAATAAGGACAGGGTCAAGTAGGGTAGTTTCAGTAATAACAATCATAGTGCTACCTCTATTGTCATTACAAATGTAACCAATGATGCCCTTATACCCAAATGGCAAAAGGTAAATCCCTTCTGTCTCAGCTTTGAGAAAGAGATATTCATATAGACATAAATTATGAATATTATAGTTTGTCTGACCCTTCCAAGCTGCTACTGCTGGAACTAGAATGGGTTTACCGATATGTTCATTAAGTCTTCTTACCTTTAACTTCAAAACATTTTCAACTTTCCTAGAAAGAACAGTACAGTCAATGTGACGGAAACCACGACACAAATGCACAGAGCTATGCAAGTCCCAAAAGCTTTTAGTTTAATAATAAGTACCTATCCATTCTTCTCCTTTGGATAACCAGTAGAGGCATGGCTTACTATACTGAAAACTAAAGTCAAGAAAGCCACCATCCATCCCAGGACTCCTAGGGAAAAAATCACCTGAAAACAACACAGCAGCTCAACACACTGGAACCACCCCTCCCAGCATTGACCCACCCGCTCATTGAGCACTCCACACACCTCTCCCAACACTGAACCACCCCCTCATAGTGAGCATTCCCACCCCTCCCCAACTCTGAGCCACCCCATCACAGTGAGTCAATTCCACCCAATGTTGTGGGGAGAATTCGTATTAAATCTATGAGAATTGAGATGCTGTGATGTTATTTAAGTTTTTTCTTTCCCTCAGTCTAAACTTCCTCCTAAAACATTTCTGACTGATCTCTTCAAAGGACAAGATACTGGTAACAGGGTGGTAAAACTTTTTACATTAAGGGAATGGTGTTGACCCTACTAGTGCTACAAAAACAAACTGGCTGGTTCTTATCTTTTAATAAGAACCATATGTGAAAACAATAAACACCTTTCTTCCTGTAAAGGTTAAAGGACAACACCTGGTGGATACAAGGTGCCATGAAATATTTCATAAAACAACACTATTTTAAATGTAATGCAGCAAATCTGTAACAATTGAAATTACATTGGTTTAGAATAATTTAATAATTAATCTTGCAGACACAAGCAGAGTTATTTAAAGTGTTTTCCCAATAACATTGACATATTTATTGTGTTTTAATGAGTTTAAAGTGAAAATAATTCTCTTCATTATTTTACTTTAATTATTATTATAATGTGTTTAATGCTTGTAATGGTAATTTAGTGAGAATGAACTTGTGTATCCTTCTAGAATCAATACAACTTCAAAGTTACAACAAAATGACTTTCTGGGAAAGTTACTTATGTTAATGATGCACATGTCTTGTGTAAAGTGTTCAAACTATGTAAGCCAATGAAGGACTGATTTTGTTCAGGGATGAACTTCTTTTTTTTTTTAGAATTTTTAGTCGTTGCCAATTCTTTTTTATTATTTTCCCAATTTGGAATGGCCAATTATTTTATTATGCTCAGCTCACCACTACCACCCTATTGCTTTGACTCGGGGGAGGCTGAGCGAACACACACTGTCCTCGAGCGTGTGCCATCAGCCAACCTTTTTTTTTTTCACACTGCCGGACTACCATGCAGCCACCCAAAACTACAGGGTCGGAGGACAGCGCGGCTCGAACGCTTACAGGCAAGCCCGTGGCGTAGCCAGACTACAGGGTCGCTGGTGCGACTCTAGACCAATTGAGCGCCGCCGCCCCTGGAGCTCCGTCTCGGTCGGCAAAGGAATAGCCTGGACTCGGTTCGCGGCGTCAGACTATAGGCGCGTCCGGCCACTCTCGCCGTGCTTTACTGGATGCGCCACTCGGGCCGAGACTTCCTGTTTTGACCTGGAAGTGATGGGATCAACAAAGAAAACTCCTTTGGCTGCTATATTTAAAGCGAAACAGCATGAACTTACTCTTGTTACAGAAAACATCAGAAATGATGTAAACTCAGAAACCGTCATAGGAATGGGCTCCATTCTAAACACCATAATGCTGACATCCTCCCAGATGTTGATTCTACGTCAACTGTAACCCCTTGTTTCAAGAAGACCAACTGCATTCAACATTGTTTTTCAACAAGGACCACATCTCCATAATAGTATTACATTCCAAAGACTTTTAAGATTAAAGTAAATACTATTTATTTGTATAAAAAATATCTACATACCAAACTAAGTAAAAAATGTTTAATACAATGTATCTTTGCTAAAGATTAAAAGACAAACAATTTTACTTTGATAAACAATTGAAACAAAATTAAACTGAACTGATATTGTGTGTATTTGAAAACAACAGCTACTGAATGTCGGAACCATTTCAACATTGATTGAGTTTGTACAAGTTTTGATGTAACTAATGTACATTTCAATACTAAATGCAATTTAAACTTATTTCCGAACTGAACTTGATGGAAACAAACATGGTGACCAAGTGAACTTTTTATAGTAGCCAACATTTTCAAATGGGAGGACAATAGGAGATATGTATATTTTGCAAACACATTGCTTTTATTCTTTGTTTTCATGTAAATCGGTGTTTTTTTTTAATATCTTTAAATTGTTGGATGAGCTATATACCATCAATGTAAGGGACTGACTTTACATTAAATGCCGGGGAACTATAATGCTCCCTCTATAATACTCTCGGTTATACGGCGCCTCAGATATAGCTCCTACAGCAAAGTAACCCAATTCCCTATACTAGTGATTCAAGCAATATTTCTACAGCAAATATAGTAGCGGTGTTGTTCAAACTATAAACAACTTCTCAGTCCTTCCGTTTCTGTCTCTCCCCTTTTGATACAGTATCCGGCAGCCGAACCGGGTGAGCCCATTCCTATTCCTCTCCCAGCCCGCTTTCTTTCTCTTTTGGTTTGCTTGTTTGTCGCTTCAAACTCAACTCCTTTTGTTTGTTTGTTTGTTTTTTAATATAGTGTTGATTACAGGTGCTTTATGCATGGTTAATTCACGGAAGTTACATTTTTGTCGCTATATGTGCATTATAGAGAGGAGTTATTTTATTTTGTATTTTAGTCAGATGTATTATTTGTGTCCTGTAGCACCCCCCCCATTATATAACGCTCTTGATTTCTAGCGCTCATACTGTGTGTCTGAGACCGCATTATGGCGAGGACACTGTATTTGTTAAATGCCGGGAACTATTTACATTAAATGCCAGGAAGATAACTGTTAAAAATGCCAGGGAAGTGAATACATTTCTTTATTTTTTCCAGTTACTAAGTTGGCTAAAATACTAACACTCTCCTCCTTATCATTACATTCTCAATTTTCAAGTTGTGATGTGGATTTTCCAAATCAAATACCAATAAATTTGACTGGTGCTTGGTTCTTTGACATTTATTTGGGTAATTAAGACATATTATGAGAATGTTTTTTATTATTATTATTTATTTCCATGCAGTCTAAGCTGATCAGCTGATCAGCCGAGGCTTAATCGAGGAAGCGCAATGGCCTGTAAGCGCTACAGCACTCCTCCAATACAGAGAATGTTTTAAAAGCTGTAGATGTGTCTGTGCATAAGGAAGCACACACACATCAACACTGCTCATCCTGTTGTTGTTGGGGTGGGGAATCTACTTGCTTTTTTTTTATTATTATTATTTTTAAATAATTTAGTCGTTGCCAATTGTTTTTTATTTTCTCCCAATTTGGAATGGCCAATTATTTTTTGGGCTCAGCTTACCGCTACCACCCCTTTGACTCGGGAGGGCGAGCGAACACCGTGTGCCGTCAGCCCGACCACTTTTTCACCCTGCAGACTCACCATGCAGCCACCCAAAAGAGCTACAGCGTCCGGAGGACGCCACAGCTCTGGGCAGCTTACGAACAAACCGCAGGCGCCGGCCCAACACAGGGGTCGCTGGTGCGCGGTGAGCGAGACACCTGGCCGACCTAACCCTCCCTCCCGGGCGGCAGCCCAGTGGCGCCGCCCCCTGGCGCGCTTCCGTCCTTGATCCAGTAAAGGCACTCCCATGGAGCACCTTTACTGGATGCACCCTCAGGAGCCCAGATCTACTTGCTTCTAAGTTTTTCTTTTTGTTTTAATTTTCTTTAAGTCAGCAATATCCTACTCTTCGAACTGCAGACAACGCAGAATGAATTCGGAATAATTTCCGCTGTTCTACCTAACTTCTGTCTGGTGCATGTGACTATGGAAGCGAGAAAAGGGTGCTGGTTCCATGAAATAATTGGCTCTACGAGATCTTTTGACAGTTAAGCAGAAAGCCTGTATTACAGAACCAAAAGTTCTATTGTATATACTGTAAATTGAAGGTGACTTTTGGCAACCGGGCAACTTGAATTGAACCACCCTGCTTCCAACACAACAGACACTGCTTAACACCGTCACTGTACTTACTGTGCCACGAATCTTGCATTAACCAAGCGAAAGCCTACATGTTTATGAGAATGTTTGGTAAATGTTTTATTCCTTCATCTATACTTTATAATTCTGGTACCTTGATGTCTTTTTTATATTATACTTACTTTTCTTAGCTTAATAATCTTAATTGTTTTTCGTTTTGAGTTTTCTGTTATGAGTACTCAAGTAAGTATTTATGATTGATTTAAGATCTTTAAACCTATATACATTTTTAATGTTGGTTTATTGACATAGTTATCAGACTGGTTAACAGCTCGATCTAGAATTTAAAAAGTATATTTTTTAACAGCCTCATATTTATTTTCTATGCCTCTCTTATTCCCACATCTCACTCTAGCGCGCACTTGCCGATTCTTCCTGAGCAACATCACGAAGAATCGACCCTTCCTCATCAACTATAACACCACCCAGCTCCTGGTTCAGGCCTTGGTACTCTCCCGCCCTAGACTACTGCAACTCCCTCCTGGCTGGCCTTCCCGTCCGCCACCTGTCGCTCCAGCTCATCCAGAACTCTGCTGCCCGCCTGGTGTTCTCTCTGCCTCGCTTCTCCACGCTACTCCACTACTCCGCTCACTCCACTGGCTACCGATCACCACTGCATCCAGTTCAAGACTCTTGTACTCGCCTCGGATGCTTTGACCAACTGCACCCAGCTACCTCAGACCCTCATCTCTCCCTACACCCCACTCGACCTCTCATCCGCCTGCACCAGAAGACTGGCTGTACCTCCTCTCGCTCCCCCTGCCTCCAAGTCGCTCTTTCTCCACCTCGCCCCACAGTGGTGGAATGACCTTCCTACAGATGTCAGTACTGCCCAGTCCCCTGGCCACCTTCGGCGCCTCCTCAAGACTCCCTCTTCAGACAGCACATATAGAGAACTCCTTTTCCCTCTGGACACTTTATCCTCTTCCTTAATGCACTTTACTTGCTCTTATCTGCTCCCTATTTTACTGCATTTAATCCTGTACTTTAGAGTGCTGTAATCTGTCACAAGTGTTATTCAATCTGTAGTATTTTGTATTTAATTATATCCTGATGTAACTATCAATGACACTGTTATCTGCTCCGTTATTGAATCGTATTTTGTCATATACTTGTATTTGCTAGAACCAAAGTAATTGTATTTTATCTTGCTCTTAATTGTATTATTACTTGTACTGTGATTCTTGAAATGTATTTTTGTTTGCGACTGTAAGTCGCCCTGGATAAGGGCATCTACTAAGAGATAAATAATAATGATAATAATAATAATAATAATAATAGTTATTTTGATATATACATGATACATAGAATAATGGAATGGTGAATATAATTTCATAATGAATATGAATTGTACTAAAACCAATATATATATTTAAATATTAATCACATAATGGGGCATAACCCTTTATATTGAGAAATTAATATTAACTAATGTTTGCATACCCGAGCATCAAAAGACACTTATCACTATTATACATTTTACTTTTGAAAAAATAAGGTATATAAATGCTGGACATTGACAAAATGTTTTGGTTTCTTTTTAATTATCCTTGACCACGCTTGGTGACTCTGACTGAAGCATATACTTCATCACCTAATTAGTGAGACAGTTGATTGGATGCTGGATGAAGTGATTTCAGCTGTTCAATTGCAAGCTTGAATAAAAGCAATAAAGAAAATCACAGAAAAAAAAACAATATGTCTGTCAAAGGCAGTGCCTTCATGTGTCGTCATGCTGGAGGCTGGGTTAGGGCAGCTACTGTGGCTCGCTGTCTTGGATGCTCTGAACAGCAATTTCAAACCTGAGCGAGACGGTATAACCAGACACTGTCAATGACAGTCCATGAACTGGGAGACCAAGAGTCACAACACCTGCCGAGATCGACAGATCATTTTGCAACATCTTAGTAAACCTTAGCTTTAGTCATTACTTTTGGGGTTTTAAAAATATTTCACAGCATGGTCTGTTTTGAAATGTTTTTAAAACTAATAATAAACTAAAGCAAATTTTAATTAGAAAAAGCAAACTATGAAGGTATGAAACGAGACTAACAAAACTAGATTGGGTAAAAAACAGAAAACATCCACAGAAAAAGGATGGCTGTTTTTAAAAATGTAGTATTAGAGGCACAAAACAATTACATCCCAAAAGTAGACAAATCTAAATCTAAACAAAATGGCCAAAATGGTTTAATAGATCAATTAAAAAAAAAATATTCAGTGAAAAAGGCACTTTTACAGAGCATTTACAGGGACCAAAAACAAAGTACACAGAAAGAGTACTTGGAACTGTAAACACAAGTCAAAAAAAGGAAGTTAGAAAGGCCAAGAGAGAGAGATAGAAATCAATATTGCTAAAGGGGCTAAAACCAATTCAAAATGTTTTCCAATATTATAACAGTAAGAGAACATTCAAAGAGGAGGTTAAATGTCTAAGAGACACAAATGGCAAAATCATAGTTGAAGAAAAAAATAGCAAATATATTAAATGATTACTTTTCACAGGTTTTTACAAAGGAGGACACGGACAACATGCCCCACATGTCGACCTGTTCCTATCAATTTTAAATAACTTTAGCATAACAGAGGCAGAAGTGTTAAAGGACTAGGAGCTCTTAAAATAAACAAATCCCCTGGGCCAGATGAGATCCTCCCAATAGTACTCAAAGAAATGAAAGAAGTTATTTACAAACCGCTAACCAAGATCATGCAACAGTCTCTTGACACAGGAGTTGTACCGACAGACTGGAAAATAGCAAGCGTAATACCGATCCACAAAAGGGAGACAAAAACCCGAACCAGGTAACTACAGACCAGTAAGCTTGACTTCTATTATATGTAAACTTATGGAAACTATAATAAGATCCAAAATGGAAAATTACCTATATGGTAACAATATCCTGGGAGACAGCCAGCATGGTTTTAGGAAAGGAGATCGTGTCTAACTAACCTACTTGACTTTTTGAGGATGCAACATTGAAAATGGATAACTGCAAAAGCATCTGACATGGTCTACTTAGATTTCCAAGCTTTTTGACAAAGTCCACATAAAAGATTAATTCTCAAACTGAACGAGCAGGGATTCAAGGAAATGCATGCACATGGATTAGGAGTGGTTAACAGGTAGAAAACAGAAAGTACTGATTAGAGGAGAAACCTCAAAATGGAGTGAGGTAACCAGTGGTGTACCACAGGGATCAGTATTAGGTCCTCTGCTATTCCCTAATCTACATTAATGATTTAGACTCTGGTATAGTAAGCAAACTCGTTAAATTTACAGACAACACAAAAATAGGAGGGTGGCAAACACTGTTGAAGCAGCAAAGGTCATTCAAAATGATCTAGACAGCATTCAAATTGGGCGAACACATGGAAAATGAAATTTAATAGAGAAAAGTGTAAAGTATTGCATCACGGGCAATAAAAATGTGCATTATAAATATCATATGGGAGATAGTGAAATTGAAGAGGAACTATGAAAAAGACCTAGGAGTTTATGTTGACTCAGAAATGTCTTCATCTAAACAATGTGGGAAGCTATAAAAAGGCTAACAAGATGCTCGGATATATTGTGAGAAGTGTTGAATTTAAATCAAGGGAAGTAATGTTAAAACTCTACAATGCATTAGTAAGACCTCACCTAGAATATTGTGTTCAGTTCTGGTCACCTCGTTACAAAAAGGATATTGCTGCTGTAGAAAGAGTGCAAAGAAGAGCAACCAGAATTATCCGGGTTTAAAAGGCATGTCGTATGCAGACAGGCTAAAGGAATTGAATCTATTCAGTCTTGAACAAAAAGAAGACTACGGCGATCTGATTCAAACATTCAAAATCCTAAAGGTATAGACAATGTCCTTGGGGGACTTCTTTGACTTGAAAAAGAAAAAGGACCAGGGGTCATAAATGGAGATTAGATAAAGGGCATTCAGAACAGAAAATAGGAGGCACTTTTTACACAGAGAATTGTGAGGTCTGGAACCAACTCCCCAATAATGTTGAAGCTGACACCCTGGGATCCTTCAAAAACTGCTTGATGAGATTGTGGGATCAATAAGCTACTAACAACCAAATGAGCAAGATGGGCTGAATGGCCTCCTCTCGTTTGTAAACTTTCTTATGTTCTTATGTTCTTATGTTAATCACCACAATAAAAAGTCACCGTACCTGCTCTAAAACAGAGTTTGTCATTTTTCAATCACACCTAGTGAACTTTATCCAAATATAAGTGATACATTTCTTTTTGATGATCAAATATAAGTGATAAGTTTCTTTTGATGCTCAGTATATTTTACCAACATAGTGTTGGTGGGGCCTAGGATATTGAGGAATTAATGTTAAATATTATATCTTAAATGTTATAACTTTTATAAAAAGTATACAGATATAAAAGATGGGGTCAGTACTGGACCATGTGTTTCATTGAGATATTGGCTGGTTCACTAGTTCTTGTGATTCAAATATTGGCTGATCCACTAGTTCATGTGTTTGATTCAGATATTGACTGGTCCACTAGTTCATGTGTTTGATTCAGATATTGACTGGCCCACTAGTTCATGTGTGTTTGATTCAGATATTGACTGGCCCACTAGTTTGTGTGTTTGATTCAAATATTGGCTGATCCACTAGTTCATGTGTTTGATTCAGATATTGACTGGTCCACTAGTTCATGTTTTGATTCAGATATTGACTGGCCCACTAGTTCATGTGTTTGATTCAGATATTGACTGGCCCACTAGTTCATGTGTTTGATTCAGATATTGACTGGCCCACTAGTTTGTGTGTTTGATTCAAATATTGGCTGATCCACTAGCTCATGTGTTTGATTCAGATATTGACTGGTCCACTAGTTCATGTTTGATTCAGCTATTGACTGGTCCACTAATTCATGTGTTTGATTCAGATGTTGATGCCCCATCATGATGACTGTAATCTATGGTCAGTGTCAGTCAGGCTCAATCCACAAACATGTGATACTCACTGGATATGTGGGTTTGGATTCCCAGTCTGGTTTGGTATTTTACTTCTAACCAGACAGGAGAACACGTTGGACTGCTGTTTGATTTTGATGTAGCTGCTGACACTGAGGAGCCCCTGACTGTCCCTCTGCACTGTTGGGCTGGACAGTGATGTCACATCGTTTCCATCCCTGTCTCTCCAGATCACTTCAGGTTCAGGGTCCCATCCCTCTGATCTGCACACCAGCCGGGTCTGCTCTCCTTGTGTAGAGTCCATAGAGATTGAAGGCTGGGTCCCCAGAGCTGTCGGAAAATAGAGACAGTGAGACACACACAGATAGACTGTCAGGGAATAGAGACAGTGAGACACACACAGATAGACACACCAGCCAGGTATGCTCTCCTTGTGTAGAGTCCATAGAGATTGAGGGCTGGGTCCCCAGAGCTGTCGGAAAATAGAGACAGTGAGACACACACAGATAGACTGTCAGGGAATAGAGACAGTGAGACACACACAGATAGACTGTCAGGGAATAGAGACAGTGAGACACACACAGATAGACTGTCAGGGAATAGAGACAGTGAGACACACACAGATAGACACACCAGCCAGGTCTGCTCTCCTTCTGTAGAGTCTGTCCTTGTGTGATATGTCTTATTATAGACTGAATTACTGTGTCAGTGCTGACATATCCAGTCCTGTGAGGATCCCAGCTCCCCTGTATTATATTATGAGTTACTGTGTCAGTGCTGACATATCCAGTCCTGTGAGGATCCCAGCTCCCTGTATTATATTATGAGTTACTGTGTCAGTGCTGACATATCCAGTCCACGTAGGATCCCAGCTCCCCTGTATTATATTATGAGTTACTGTGTCAGTGCTGACATATCCAGTCCTGGGAGGATCCCAGCTCCCCTGTATTATATTATGAGTTACTGTGTCAGTGCTGATATATCCAGTCCTGTGAGGATCCCAGCTCCCCTGTATTATATTATGAGTTACTGTGTCAGTGCTGACATATCCAGTCCTGTGAGGATCCCAGCTCCCTGTATTATATTATGAGTTACTGTGTCAGTGCTGACATATCCAGTCCTGTGAGGATCCCAGCTCCCCTGTATTATATTATGAGTTACTGTGTCAGTGCTGACATATCCAGTCCTGTGAGGATCCCAGCTCCCCTGTATTATATTATGAGTTACTGTGTGAGGTGCTGACATATCAGTCCTGTGAGGATCCCAGCTCCCCTGTATTATATTATGAGTTACTGTGTCGGTGCTGATATATCCAGTCCTGCGAGGATCCCAGCTCCCTGTATTATATTATGAGTTACTGTGTCAGTGCTGACATATCCAGTCCTGTGAGGATCAGCTCCCCTGTATTATATTATGAGTTACTGTGTCAGTGCTGACATATCCAGTCCTGTGAGGATCCCAGCTCCCTGTATTATATTATGCCTGTGAAGGGCTCTGGGGAGGTGGTCGTATGTACTGTATGCACGTCACACTTCACAGATTGCTCTATATATCCAGAGAACTGCTCAATCGATTGTCGTGAAACTTGGTATTAACATTATTAAGTGAAGGTTATTGAGAATATCAGATTATGAGGGTGTAGGGGGGGTCTGTGTTTCCTTTCAGCATCCTGACAGCATGTCACACTGACATGTTTGTAACGTGGTAGTTCTTATTCTATACTGTTCTGTACATACTGTTGTATATCTTATGGTCATCAACTTGTTCAGCATTCTGAAAGTCTAGATTATTTAATTTACAGCCATGGTGACTTTTGTAATGAAAAGAGACAAGTGCTGGTAATCCATTAGTATTGGGTTCAACGTATCAAACATTACTGACCTGCGACTATCACTTGGTCTGTCCTTCTTCATTCCGTCTTCCATCATCAGCTAAGCAGGTATAGCCCCCCTGTCAGAGGGCTGGAGGTTTCTCAGTCTCAGTGAGATATCGCCTGTCTGTAGTGCAGAAGGAGAGAGAGCAGTGCGGCCCCGGTAATCTCTGTCCTGTCTGCTGAGCTGATCCTTTTGGTTCAGATATAAATGAACAGGCGTGTTGAATCTCTCCCTGAACCACCTCACTTCCATGTCCACAGCACTGACTCTGGGTGAAATGTGACAGGGCAGGATGACATCATCACCAGGCTCAGCAATGACAGGCTGACCAGAGCCAACGACAGTCCATCGTCCTGAGAAAGAAAAGACAAGGTAAAGCAATTGCAAACAAATATGCTGTTTCTCAAAACAGGACTCTAGTATTAGAAATAGTTGAGAGCTATTAGCTGTTCTGTGAGCTCATACATCAATGCAGGCAGCTATATACAGGACCCTGAAATAAGAGGGAGCATCTCAATGGATCGGTTTCATTTCTACAGTCCCTCTCACCTGCCTGTGTAGAAATAGCTGGTAGTAAACTCAAGACAATGAGACAGGTCCTCCCCAGGAATCCCATCTTCATTTCCCTGGAAAACATCAGCACAGGCAAGTTCTGCACAGCACTGCACTCCCAGAGCAGACTGTCATTATTATTATTATTATTATTATTATTATTATTATTTATTTCTTAGCAGACGCCCTTATCCAGGGCGACTTCAATCATAAAGCAAATACATTTCAAGTGTTACAATACAAGTAATACAATAAGAGCAAAAATACAAAATTTTTACAATATGTTATGTTAACATATTGAATTACATACTGCTGTTTTCCTTAACCATAAACTGACACATTGAAAAATGTTATATTTCGAAATGTAACATAAAATACTGTACTACTATTATGGTTTCGGTAGACTTTGCCAGATCATTATTATTATTATTATTATTTATTTCTTAGCAGACGCCAATACAGAGTCAGACACACTCCACACACTGAGATAAAGGAAACTAACAATAATGGAGATGCACTACAATGTATGTAGTGCACCTCAGTACTAGGACACAGGGTGTACTACACTCCTACAGTAATAGAGCAGTATTGAGACACAGGGTGTACACTACACTCTACAGTAATAGAGCAGTATTGAGACACAGGGTGTACACACTACACTCTACAGTAATAGAGCAGTATTGAGACACAGGGTGGACACTACACTCTACAGTAATAGAGTAGTATTGAGACACAGGGTGTACACTACACTCTACAGTAATAGAGCAGTATTGAGACACAGGGTGTACACTACACTCTACAGTAATAGAGCAGTATTGAGACACAGGGTGGACACTACACTCTACAGTAATAGAGTAGTATTGAGACACAGGGTGTACACTACACTCTACAGTAATAGAGCAGTATTGAGACACAGGGTGGACACTACACTCTACAGTAATAGAGTAGTATTGAGACACAGGGTGTACACTACACTCTACAGTAATAGAGCAGTATTGAGACACAGTGTGTACAGCTATGGCCAAAAGTTTTGCATCACCTAGAATTTTAGGATTGAGACAATTTAAACACTTTGCGGAACAAAATGTGTTAATTCTACAGGGTGGTGCAAAACCTTTGTCCATAGCTGTAGAAACTGAATGTACTGTGTAATCTATGACCCTGTTCAGGGCCACCCCATATTCAGGTCTGCAACCCCTCACATTCGTTTAAGGCACCTTTGCACATTCACATAAGACTGAAAAGCAGGCCTAAAATGTGGCAAACTGCTTTTTATGGAATGACAGCCTGCACTCAGAATGGAAGAGTTACGGGGATATACAGTAATGTTTTTGTAGCAGCTGTTTCTAATATATATTTTTTCAATGCAGCACACTAGCAATTTTATGTTATATATTAAAAAAACATATTGACTATTTTGACTTACTGTTATGGTGTGTAATGGGGTGACGGTCCGAGCTTACCCCCCACCCACAATCACATTATTCTCATAAGAACACGGAGGTGTTTAGAACGCGGAGGTGTTTAGAACACGGAGGTATATAGAACACGGTATACAGAACACGGATGTGTTTAGAACACGGAGGTGTTTTAGAACACCGAGGTATATAGAACACAGAGGTGTTTAGAACACGGAGGTGTTTAGAACACGGAGGTATATAGAACACGGAGGTATACAGAACACGGATGTGTTTAGAACACGGAGGTGTTTAGAACACGGAGGTATATAGAACACGGAGGTATACAGAACACGGATGTGTTTAGAACACGGAGGTGTTTAGGAACACGGAGGTATATAGAACACAGAGGTGTTTAGAACACGAGGTGTTTAGAAACGGAGGTATATAGAACACGGAGGTATATAGAACACTTGGAGGTGTTTAGAACACGGAGGTATATAGAACACAGAGGTGTTTAGAACACGGAGGTGTTTAGAACACGGAGGTATATAGAACACGGAGGTATATAGAACACGGAGGTGTTTAGAACACGGAGGTATATAGAACACGGAGGTGTTTAGAACACGGAGGTATATAGAACACGGAGGTGTTTAGAACACGGAGGTATATAGAACACGGAGGTATATAGAACACGGAGGTGTTTAGAACACGGAGGTATATAGAACACGGAGGTATATAGAACACGGAGGTGTTTAGAACACAGAGGTATATAGAACACGGAGGTGTTTAGAACACGGAGGTGTTTAGAACACGGTATATAGAACACGGAGGTGTTTAGAACACAGAGGTATATAGAACATGGAGGTATATAGAACACGGAGGTGTTTTAGAACACTGAGGTATATAGAACACGGAGGTATATAGAACACGGAGGTATATAGAACACGGAGGTGTTTAGAACACGGAGGTGTTTAGGAACACGGGAAACAGCAAACTTGCTAGTGCTGACTGGTATGAATATTTATTTTCATAATGGATACTTCACTCTCAGATTGCAAATTGCAAATGACTAACAGGTTTTACATACAATGACCGACATTCACAAGATATATTGTTTTTACCGCCGGTGTGTGTGTTAGCAAGAAGACTCTGTTTCTCAAACAAACATTGACGTTTAACTTGGTGACCAGATAGCAAGGAGGAGCGTTCAAAAAAGAAAAAAAATGAACGCACAGTATTAAACAAGCAGGAGTCTTGTCTTTTGCAAAACGTGTGTAGTGGTACAAATTTTAGATTTAATCAAAATACCATATTATTATTATTATTATTATTATTATTATTATTATTAAAAAGACATTGCCGAGGAAAATGCACTTTTTTCTTTGCAGATTTTAGGAAATTTTACAGCGGATTTCTGTTAGGACTAACATAGTTGGAGACACGAAAGCGTCACTTTATTTATTTATTTATTTATTTATTTATTTATTTATTTATTTTTTTAGATCACTTTTTTGGGGTTTTACGATGGACGCAACTCACAAAAGCAAAGTAATAAATGACTTATTAAATAAGTTGTACCCGACTGGTGCCACAAAGCAGGATAGATTGATTATCTGAAGAACAGCTGCTCATTTTGAATTAAAAGTAAAAGTACTCTTTGTATTCCGCTTTTTATTTTTTTAATAACATTGATTAATGGTAGTGGTTAAGATAATTATAATGCAGTGTGTGTGTGAGCGTGTGCAAGCTTGGTGGGAAAAGGAGTGTTAAAGTCGTCTCCACAGTACAGGAGGCACATGACATGTTTATAAAAGGAGTGTTAAAGTCATCTCCACGGTACAGGAGGCACATGACATGTTTATAAAAAAGTGTTAAAGTCATCTCCACGGTACAGGAGGCACATGACATGTTTATAAAAGGAGTGTTAAAGTCATCTCCACAGTACAGGAGGCACATGACATGTTTATAAAAGGAGTGTTAAAGTCATCTCCACGGTACAGGAGGCACATGACATGTTTATAAAAGGAGTGTTAAAGTCATCTCCACGGTACAGGAGGCACATGACATGTTTATAAAAGGTGTTAAAGTCATCTCCACGGTACAGGAGGCAAATGACATGTTTATAAAAGGAGTGTTAAAGTCATCTCCACGGTACAGGAGGCACATGACATGTTTATAAAGGAGTGTTAAAGTCATCTCCACAATACAGGAGGCACATGACATGTTTATAAAAGGTGTTAAAGTCATCTCCACAATACAGGAGGCACATGACATGTTTATAAAAGGAGTGTTAAAGTCATCTCCACGGTACAGGAGGCACATGACATGTTTATAAAGGAGTGTTAAAAGTCATCTCCACGGTACAGGAGGCACATGACATGTTTATAAAGGAGTGTTAAAGTCATCTCCACAATACAGGAGGCACATGACATGTTTATAAAAGAGGTTAAAGTCATCTCCACGGTACAGGAGGCACATGACATGTTTATAAAAGGAGTGTTAAAGTCATCTCCACGGTACAGGAGGCACATGACATGTTTATAAAAGAGTGTTAAAGTCATCTCCACGGTACAGGAGGCACATGACATGTTTATAAAAGGAGTGTTAAAGTCATCTCCACGGTACAGGAGGCACATGACATGTTTATAAAGGAGTGTTAAAGTCGTCTCCACGGTACAGGAGGCACATGACATGTTTATAAAGGAGTGTTAAAGTCGTCTCCACGGTACAGGAGGCACATGACATGTTTATAAAAGGAGTGTTAAAGTCGTCTCCACAATACAGGAGGCACATGACATGTTTATAAAAGGAGTGTTAAAGTCGTCTCCACAGTATAGGAGGCACATGACATGTTTATAAAAGGAGTGTTAAAGTCATCTCCACAATACAGGAGGCACATGACATGTTTATAAAAGGAGTGTTAAAGTCGTCTCCACAGTACAGGAGGCACATGACATGTTTATAAAAGGAGTGTTAAAGTCGTCTCCACAGTACAGGAGGCACATGACATGTTTATAAAAGGAGTGTTAAAGTCGTCTCCACGGTATAGGAGGCACATGACATGTTTATAAAAGGAGTGTTAAAGTCACCTCCACGGTACAGGAGGCACATGACATGTTTATAAAAGGAGTGTTAAAGTCGTCTCCACGGTACAGGAGGCACATGACATGTTTATAAAAGGAGTGTTAAAGTCATCTCACCACAGTACAGGAGGCACATGACATGTTTATAAAAGGAGTGTTAAAGTCGTCTCCGCGGTACAGGAGGCATGACATGTTTATAAAAGGAGTGTTAAAGTCGTCTCCCACGGTACAGGAGGCACATGACATGTTTATAAAAGGAGTGTTAAAGTCGTCTCCACGGTACAGGAGGCACATGACATGTTTATAAAAGGGGTTAAAGTCATCTCCACGGTACAGGAGGCACATGACATGTTTATAAAAGGAGTGTTAAAGTCGTCTCCACGGTATAGGAGGCACATGACATGTTTTATAAAAGGAGTGTTAAAGTCATCTCCACGGTACAGGAGGCACATGACATGTTTATAAAAGGAGTTAAAGTCATCTCCACGGTACAGGAGGCACATGACATGTTTATAAAAGGAGTGTTAAAGTCATCTCCACGGTACAGGAGGCACATGACATGTTTATAAAAAAGGAGTGTTTTACGGTACAGGAGGCACATGACATGTTTATAAAAGGAGTGTTAAAGTCGTCTCCACGGTACAGGAGGCACATGACATGTTTATAAAAGGAGTGTTAAAGTCGTCTCCACAATACAGGAGGCACATGACATGTTTATAAAAAGGAGGTTAAAGTCGTCTCCACAGTATAGGAGGCACATGACATGTTTATAAAAGGAGTGTTAAAGTCATCTCCACAATACAGGAGGCACATGACATGTTTATAAAAGGAGTGTTAAAGTCGTCTCCACAGTACAGGAGGCACATGACATGTTTATAAAAGGAGTGTTAAAGTCGTCTCCACAGTACAGGAGGCACATGACATGTTTATAAAAGGAGTGTTAAAGTCGTCTCCACGGTATAGGAGGCACATGACATGTTTATAAAAGGAGTGTTAAAGTCACCTCCACGGTACAGGAGGCACATGACATGTTTATAAAAGGAGTGTTAAAGTCGTCTCCACAATACAGGAGGCACATGACATGTTTATAAAAGGAGTGTTAAAGTCATCTCCACGGTACAGGAGGCACATGACATGTTTATAAAAGGAGTGTTAAAGTCGTCTCCACGGTACAGGAGGCACATGACATGTTTATAAAGGAGTGTTAAAGTCGTCTCCACGGGTACAGGAGGCACATGACATGTTTATAAAGGAGTGTTAAAGTCGTCTCCACGGTATAGGAGGCACATGACATGTTTATAAAAGGAGTGTTAAAGTCATCTCCACGGTACAGGAGGCACATGACATGTTTATAAAAGGAGTGTTAAAGTCGTCTCCACAGTATAGGAGGCACATGACATGTTTATAAAAGGAGTGTTAAAGTCACCTCCACGGTACAGGAGGCACATGACATGTTTATAAAAGGAGTGTTAAAGTCGTCTCCACGGTATAGGAGGCACATGACATGTTTATAAAAGGAGTGTTAAAGTCACCTCCACGGTACAGGAGGCACATGACATGTTTATAAAAGGAGTGTTAAAGTCGTCTCCACAATACAGGAGGCACATGACATGTTTATAAAAGGAGTGTTAAAGTCACCTCCACGGTATAGGAGGCACATGACATGTTTATAAAAGGAGTGTTAAAGTCACCTCCACGGTACAGGAGGCACATGACATGTTTATTGAATGTCACTCCAGCTCCATTGGTGCCCATTGTGGAGTTTTAAAAACAGTGGATTGCGTTTCAATTAGATGCTACTGGCCTGGAATGTACTTGACATTAAAAAATGGGTAAGTGTTTATTTTCTCTCAGTAGTATTGTGTTCATTGTCACTTACTTTTGAGTAAATATTAATGTCATGTTTAATTTCATGTTGTTGACCCTCTTATTGTATTGTTTAGTTTTTTTGTGTTTGTGATTTGTTTTTGTTGAACCTTTGGTTTTTGCTCTGTGAGCAGGTGTTTTTCTTTAAATATTTTATTTTGTTTTGTTATTTAAATAAACGGCGCACTGCGTGTCTTTTTGCACTGCAGTATTTTTGTGTTTGGTTTTCTTCCTGCATTCTGGCCTGACGTCACCACTACAGCCATCCTGTCACAGAGTCAAACACAAACCAAAAAAAAAAACACAAAAAGGGAACTTGCAAGAAAGTTCTTTTTGCTAATCATAAGCAAGGTTTTTTTAAGATTTGGATATTATAACTGCTGTGTTCCACAATGGTGTTTATTTTTACACTACAATAGCATTCCTCACTGTCTGTTTACTGCATTCTTATATGGGAGACCTATACATTTACAATATCAATCAATCAATCTTTATTTTATACAGTGCCTTGCGAAAGTATTCGGCCCCCTTGAACTTTGCGACCTTTTGCCACATTTCAGGCTTCAAACATAAAGATACGAAACTGTAATTTTTTGTGAAGAATCAACAACAAGTGGGACACAATCATGAAGTGGAACGAAATTTATTGGATATTTCAAACTTTTTTTAACAAATAAAAACTGAAAAATTGGGCGTGCAAAATTATTCAGCCCCTTAAGTTAATACTTTTTGCGCCACCTTTTGCTGCGATTACAGCTGTAAGTCGCTTGGGGTATGTCTCTATCAGTTTTGCACATCGAGAGACTGAAATTTTGCCCATTCCTCCTTGCAAAACAGCTCGAGCTCAGTGAGGTTGGATGGAGAGCATTTGTGAACACAGTTTTCAGTTCTTTCCACAGATTCTCGATTGGATTCAGGTCTGGACTTTGACTTGGCCATTCTAACACCTGGATATGTTTATTTGTGAACCATTCCATTGTAGATTTTGCTTTATGTTTTGGATCATTGTCTTGTTGGAAGACAAATCTCCGGCCCCAGTCTCAGGTCTTTTGCAGACTCCATCAGGTTTTCTTCCAGAATGGTCCTGTATTTGGCTCCATCCATCTTCCCATCAATTTTAACCATCTTCCTGTCCCTGCTGAAGAAAAGCAGGCCCAAACCATGATGCTGCCACCACCATGTTTGACAGTGGGGATGGTGTGTTCAGGGTGATGAGCTGTGTTGCTTTTACGCCAAACATAACGTTTTGCATTGTTGCCAAAAAGTTCGATTTTGGTTTCATCTGACCAGAGCACCTTCTTCCACATGTTTGGTGTGTCTCCCAGGTGGCTTGTGGCAAACTGTAAACGACACTTTTATGGATATCTTTAAGAAATGGCTTTCTTCTTGCCACTCTTCCATAAAGGCCAGATTTGTGCAGTATACGACTGATTGTTGTCCTATGGACAGAGTCTCCCACCTCAGCTGTAGATCTCTGCAGTTCATCCAGAGTGATCATGGGCCTCTTGGCTGCATCTCTGATCTGTCTTCTCCTTGTATGAGCTGAAAGTTTAGAGGGACGGCCAGGTCTTGGTAGATTTGCAGTGGTCTGATACTCCTTCCATTTCAATATTATCGCTTGCACAGTGCTCCTTGGGATGTTTAAAGCTTGGGAAATCTTTTTGTATCCAAACCGCTTTAAACTTCTCCACAACAGTATCTCGGACCTGCCTGGTGTGTTCCTTGTTCTTCATGATGCTCTCTGCCTTTTTAAACGGACCTCTGAGACTATCACAGTGCAGGTGCATTTATACGGAGACTTGATTACACACAGGTGGATTCTATTTATCATCATTAGTCATTTAGGTCAACATTGGATCATTCAGAGATCCTCACTGAACTTCTGGAGAGAGTTTGCTGCACTGAAAGTAAAGGGGCTGAATAATTTTGCACGCCCAATTTTTCAGTTTTTATTTGTTAAAAAGTTTGAAATATCCAATAAATTTGTTCCACTTCATGATTGTGTCCCACTTGTTGTTGATTCTTCACAAAAATTACAGTTTCATATCTTTATGTTTGAAGCCTGAAATGTGGCAAAAGGTCGCAAAGTTCAGGGGCCGAATTTCAAGAAGGCACTGTATAGCGCCTTTCATAGTGGTCCACCATCACAAAGCACTTTACAAGATGCAGTAACAACAAGAAAATCCATAATACTTTAAATATAGAGAAATGCATAATACATGATATAGTAAAATAAAAATAAAAAAGTAATGTATAATACATTAAATACAGTAGAAAGTGCAACATACATGATAGTAACATAATACATAAAACAGTAGCAGCAACACAGCAGCTAATAGCAGATATCAGGGTTAAAGATCATGGAAAGCAAGAGAGAACAGGTGGGTCTTGAGAGTTGATTTAAAGTGAGCGAAAAAAAGGGCCTATATGTATACTGAAGTCTAGTAGATACATGTCTAGTCAGACAGACACTGAAAAGGCCCCTTGTATTAAAAAAACATCGGGTTCACTGCACTAAGAAGTTTTGTTACTTTTACTCAAATGGTATCATTTATTGTTGGAGATCAAAATACTTTTCTTTCATTCTTACCTGTTTCCACATCTGCAGTTTCCTTTTCTATCTTCTGTACTGATCATCCACACAAATGATTAGACACACAAAGACAGTGATATCAGGAATAATGTCCAGCCAACTGTGCTGAGCATATGTAAGAGAAACCTGCAATCCTCATTATAGTCTAATGCAGCATAGGAAAGAGAGACACACTGAACACACTGTAGAGCTGTAAACAGTCCTGGTCTCAGGCAGGCCCACACATTGTTTGTAACAGAGTAAGACACTAATACAGTGCAATCAGTTATCCAAGGGCTGCTTTACAGTAAAGGAGGAAAGCAATTCTAACAGAATAAAACTAGCAGGACAATCTCAGGAAGGAGAAGTCACATGACTGTTCTCTGTGTTCTTACAATACACCCTGTGGTTGTTCCCTATTAGGGAATGTTCAAAAGCAATCCTGTGTAAAACATTTTCTTTAGTTAATATCTACTAATTCCCTCAATAAAACAGAACATTGTTTACTTACACTTAAAAGGTTTGGGGTTGCACACAGCTTGTGATATCAGGGCAAAAAAACTGCAGTTTTGAAGAGCCTTGTTATTAGGTTTTGTTGCCTTTTATACAGCCTGTGACTAATAGAGAAACTGAAAGTAGAATCTATCCCGTACAAAAGGAAATGACTGGCAAATATACTTCCTCCTTTCAGTGCGTGTCTCTTAGGGGCTCAGTGGTGCAGACAGACAGATATTCACAAGTTTTCTCATGCCTTTTACCAATGGAGGCCTGGTTTCACCCTGCTACCCATAAAAAATACTACAGTGCTGTCCAGAAACACTACAGTGTCATACAGACCTGGCTCAATTACAATTATAATTGTGTAATTCATATAAAACACTACAGTGCTGTCCAGAAACACTATAGTGTCATACAGACCTGGCTCAATTACAATTGTAATTGTGTAATTCATATAAATATACTACAGTACTGTCCAGAACACTATAGTGTCACACGTAACTTTTTTTAATTTAAAATATATTATGATCCTGAAGCAATTTTATTTTGCCCAGCAAATGTAGAGTGTGTGTAAATACAGGGTTTACTGTAGATTGATCTCTAGATAGATCTGTATTATAGATACAAAGTGGAGCTCACAGTGCTGTTCACTGCAGATGAGTGAGTGTATACAGGGTTTATTGTAGATGCAGATCTCTAGATAGATCTGTATTATAGATACAAAGTGGAGCTCACAGTGCTGTTCACTGCAGATGAGTGAGTGTATACAGGGTTTATTGTAGATACAGATCTCTAGATAGATCTGTATTATAGATACAAAGTGGACCTCACAGTGCTGTTCACTGTAGATGAGTGTGTGTAAATACAGGGTTTATTGTAGATGCAGATCTCTAGATAGATCTGTATTATAGATACAAAGTGGACCTCACAGTGCTGTTCACTGCAGAGGTCATCTCAAAAACAGAACACACTTCTCTTTTTTTGCTGGGAAGCAGTCAGCTCTGCTCTGCGTTCATTTCTGAGAAGGAAATACGTGTCTGTGGTTAGTGAGAGGAAGTGAAGGCAGGCAGGGTTTAAATTGAGCCTGAATACTGGAATGCAGCCCTGCACCCCCTGTTAAACTGCCAAGAGGGGATTCTGAAAAGGGGAGATTGAGCTGAGCAGCTTGATACCAAACATGCCCTCAATCATCTTTAGATGACGGGGTCTGCTCTGCTCCTTAGAAAATAATTAAACAAAGATCTGTTATAAAGCTGTAGTATAATGAAAAACAATTCATGTGAAAATCTGTGGGGAACATTGAAGCAGGGTTTCACTCTAACTATTCTCCTGTTGAATGCAAACCTACAGGTGTGGTGTTCTGTGTCTCTGCTCTGGGGGCTCTTGCCACCCCTCCTCAAAGGCTCAGCCGCTGTAGAGCCTCACCCCTCTGAGGAAGACTCCCTGCTGGGACAGAGGGGGACCCCCTGGACAAACAGTCACTTCAATCCAGCCTGAAGCTGCCCCTGCCTCGTGCATCATTGCAGGCAGCCTCCCAAAAGAGATGTCACAGACTGGCTGGGCAGTGAGACATGGTTCCAGTGGCAGAGTGGGGGAGCTCACAGGTAGCTCACATTACCACTGCTCATGCTATCCCAGCTCTCTGGATTAAAAACCTCCAGTGATGCCAACCCAGCAGCTTCATGAGCACCAAAATAAAAGTGTAGAAATATAAACTGAATGTTTATTTTAGTATCAGGGCCTTTGCATAATGAGGAAGTTTCAATGTCGTGATGGCCTTTGTTTAACTGTCCCTGCAAGTACTTCCCCTCTCCAATGTCAGGATGACTTGTGTCTGTCAGCACAAGCACAGCAGTGATGCTCTTTTCAGGCTCTTCTATCTGGCCCTACCCCTGTTCATTCTTTAACATATATTATCCCTGCTGGGGATGCACATCCTCGTCTAAACCTTGATGATCTGAACCCCTCTGTTATCCAAACAGCCCCTTGTTAACCTGTCTTGTTGTGTGCTGTGCTCTTCTGCCCTGTCGTCATTGAAAATGTGGTATTCAGCCATCAACCTCAGGTATTTACAGTACAGTTCAGTACTGTACAATATGTATTTAAAGATAAAGAGGTATCATATATTTTATTGGGAGTCATATAAACAATTTCACAGTTTTAATTCAATTATCTGAACAATTTGATCATCTGAACACCCCCTGGTCCCTATTAGTTCAGTTAATAGAGATTTTACCTGGTTCATATTCACATTTCTATCTTGAAGTGCAGTTGTGGTGACACTTGGTGAGGGTGTTCTTTAGTGTATTGAGAGAACCAGAATCTGGGAATATGAAGAGATGTCTGTCTGTCACATTCACATTGTGCACATTCACTGGATGCAGGTCAGACTGATCAGACTTACTAATCTAGTATTGCAATGATTTCTTTATAGTGCATCTCCATGCATCCACAGAGCAGGTGCAGTGTGAGTGTTTATGTTACAGTGTGTCACTGTGAGGGTTTGTCTAGTTCATGTAGATGTGTGTCTCTAGTAGATGTGTGTTACTAATCTAGTATTGCAATGATTTCTTTATAGTGCATCTCCATGTATCCACAGAGCAGGTGCAGTGTGAGTGTTTATGTTACAGTGTGTCACTGTGAGGGTTTGTCTAGTTCATGTAGATGTATGTCTCTAGTAGATGTGTGTTACTAATCTAGTATTGCAATGATTTCTTTATAGTGCATCTCCATGCATCCACAGAGCAGGTGCAGTGTGAGTGTTTATGTTACAGTGTGTCACTGTGAGGGGGAGGGTTTGTCTAGTTCATGTAGATGTGTGTTTCTAGTAGATGTGTGTTACTAATCTAGTATTGCAATGATTTCTTTATAGTGCATCTCCATGTATCCACAGAGCAGGTGCAGTGTGAGTGTTTATGTTACAGTGTGTCACTGTGAGGGTTTGTCTAGTTCATGTAGATGTGTGTTTCTAGTAGATGTGTGTTTCTAATCTAGTATTGCAATGATTTCTTTATAGTGCATCTCCATGCATCCACAGAGCAGGTGCAGTGTGAGTGTTTATGTTACAGTGTGTCACTGTGAGGGTTTGTCTAGTTCATGTAGATGTGTGTCTCTAGTAGATGTGTGTTACTAATCTAGTATTGCAATGATTTCTTTATAGTGCATCTCCATGCATCCACAGAGCAGGTGCAGTGTGAGTGTTTATGTTACAGTGTGTCACTGTGAGGGTTTGTCTAGTTCATGTAGATGTGTGTCTCTAGTAGATGTGTGTTACTAATCTAGCATTTCAATGATTTCTTTATAGTGCATCTCCATGTATCCACAGAGCAGGTGCAGTGTGAGTGTTTATGTTACAGTGTGTCACTGTGAGGGTTTGTCTATCTGAAGGGCCCTGTTCACAAAGCTTTTACTCAAGCTTGTAACTCATGAGATGAAGTTGTGCATGTGAGACTCTTTTCTGCAGTGCTGTTAAAGAACCCCACTGAAGTATTGAATTCATCATCTAAAGCTGTGCGAGTTCAAGCTTTCTGAATCCTCTGAGTTGCAGCATCTCCTGTCCAGGGATGTCCTGCCCCGTTCACAGGGAGTGAAGATCTTAACATTAACATGTCCTCTAAATAATAATCTAAAATGTCAGTTTAATGTCTTGCCATCATATATATAGCTTTGTACTCTGTAGGAACTGTAAAAATGTGTTGGGGGCACAGGCATTAGTATCAATGTGCAGACAAAATTTGAGAAAATGTCCCCACAAAGATAGAAAAAACGACGTCCCCACTTTGTAAAACATCTTTTAAGAACGAAATATGCCTTCAAAATAAATAAATAAGTGCCAAAATATTTAGTTTGTTGTTGACTTTCGCCCTTTGTGGAGTTTTGTCTGACTGGAGTTAGAAATAGTAAATTAAAATATAGTGAGAGTCAATGAGAAGTCCCCATAAATATAGGAATGTGTGTGTGTCAGTGTGTGTGTGTGCGTGTGCGTGTGTGTGTGTGTTGGAGGGGTGTCAGTGTGTGTGCGTGTTTGTGTGTGTCAGTGTGTGTGTGGGGGGGGTGTCAGTGTGTGTGGGGGTGTGCGTGTGTGTGTGTGCGTGGCGGGGGTGTCAGTGTGTCTTTGTGTGTGCGTGTTCGTGTGTGTGTGGGGGGGTGTGTCAGCGTGTGTATCGGTGTGTGTGTGTGTGTGTGTGTGTGTGTGTGTGTGTGTGCGTGTGTGTGTGTGTGTGTTGGGGGTGTCAGTGTGTGTGCGTGTTTGTGTGTGTCAGTGTGTGTGTGTGGGGTGTCAGTGTGTTTGGGGGGGTGTGCGTGTGTGTGCGTGGCGGGGGTGTCAGTGTGTGTATCGGTGTGTGTGTGTGTGTGTGTGTGTGTGTGTGTGTTTATTATTCCATTTGCCAGTACAGGTTTTTTCAACCTGTATTTAAAACATTTATAAGAAAATAAGAGGAGGCCATTCAGCCCATCAGTGCTCCTCCAGTCCCTACTAGCTGGTTGATCCCAATATTTTATCAGGTCTTGAAGGATCCCAGTGATTCAGAACCAACAACATGGAAACCCATTCCATACCCTCAGCACTGTGTGTAGAGAAGTGCTTCAATCCACTCATTTGAGCAGTGCTGCTTTCACCAGTTCTGAGTAAAGTGTTTTTGTTTTCCAGCAGCCAGTTGGCTATCGTAATTTTAACTTCTTAAATATAATGAAGAAGTTGTTAGATGCTAAGTGTAAAAGTAAATATTCCTCAAAATGAGATCACGTGGCTAATGTTCTGTCAGATGACAAAAAATCAGACATATTAGAAAGAGGTTTGTGATCATTTAATAAACAGGCACAGTGGGAGGAACCTGTAAGTTTACAGCTTAAAAAACTGTGAAGTTTCTACACTGAGCTCAGCTTTCTGAAAGTGTCTCCAGACAGAATGCAGGCTTGTGAACTCGCTGCACTGATATGTAAGTATTACTGCTGGTGCTTTATTAAACATCCTACTGATTATCCATCTGGTTTGGGGACAGTTAGAGTGAAAGATTCCGGGTTTGTAAGACTTGATCGTAATTCAAAATATATATTTTGAGGCGGTGTCTTGTGGGAATGTCATGGAAAAAGCAAAGTGTGCAAGCCAGGTAAATGAAATATATATATATATATATATATATATATATATATATATATATATATATATATATATATATATATATATAGTAAAGACAACAGGGAGGGGGTTAAAGGAGCTTGGACACCTTTTGTTTATTAGCTTTGTTTTTGTACAGTGTTTTGTATTTTTGTATTGATGTACCTGTGTGTATACATCCTCCCGCACTAGGGCTACCATCGCTGGTACTCTAGTGGCAGCCACCAACCACTGCAGCTGACTGTAAATAATACAACCTGGACTCCTGAGCAGCATTTCAACTGCAAACCCTCTGGGTCAATTGCAGCGCACCAGGGATTTAAAATGCAGACTAGAAAATCCTGCATCGCTGTACTAACTTAATCCTGATAGCAGCACACCAGGGATTTAAAATGCAGACTAGAAAATCCTGCATATCTGTACTAACTTAATCCTGATTACAGCGTCCCAGGGATTTAAAATGCAGACTAGAAAATCCTGCATATCTGTACTAACTTAATCCTGATTGCAGCGTACCAGGGATTTAAAATGCAGACTAGAAAATCCTGCATCGCTGTACTAACTTAATCCTGATTACAGCGCACAGGGATTTAAAATGCAGACTAGAAAATCCTGCATATCTGTACTAACTTAATCCTGATTGCAGCACACCAGGGATTTAAAATGCAGACTAGAAAATCCTGCATCGCTGTACTAACTTAATCCTGATTGCAGCACACCAGGGATTTAAAATGCAGACTAGAAAATCCTGCATCGCTGTACTAACTTAATCCTGATTGCAGCACACCAGGGATTTAAAATGCAGACTAGAAAATTCTGCATCGCTGTACTAACTTAATCCTGATTGCAGCACACCAGGGATTTAAAATGCAGACTAGAAAATCCTGCATATCTGTACTAATTTAATCCTGATTGCAGCGCACCAGGGATTTAAAATGCAGACTAGAAAATCCTGCATCACTGTACTAACTTAATCCTGATAGCAGCACACCAGGGACTTAAAATGCAGACTAGAAAATCCTGCATCGCTGTACTAACTTAATCCTGATTACAGCGCACCAGGGATTTAAAATGCAGACTAGAAAATCCTGCATATCTGTACTAACTTAATCCTGATTACAGCACACCAGGGATTTAAAATGCAGACTAGAAAATCCTGCATATCTGTACTAACTTAATCCTGATTGCAGTGTCCCAGGGATTTAAAATGCAGACTAGAAAATCCTGCATCGCTGTACTAACTTAATCCTGATTGCAGCACACCAGGGATTTAAAATGCAGACTAGAAAATCCTGCATCGCTGTACTAACTTAATCCTGATTGCAGCACACCAGGGATTTAAAATGCAGACTAGAAAATCCTGCATCGCTGTACTAACTTAATCCTGATTGCAGCACACCAGGGATTTAAAATGCAGACTAGAAAATTCTGCATCGCTGTACTAACTTAATCCTGATTGCAGCACACCAGGGATTTAAAATGCAGACTAGAAAATCCTGCATATCTGTACTAACTTAATCCTGATTGCAGCGCACCAGGGATTTAAAATGCAGACTAGAAAATCCTGCATCACTGTACTAACTTAATCCTGATTGCAGCACACCAGGGATTTAAAATGCAGACTAGAAAATCCTGCATATCTGTACTAACTTAATCCTGATTGCAGCACACCAGGGATTTAAAATGCAGACTAGAAAATCCTGCATATCTGTACTAACTTAATCCTGATTGCAGCATCCCAAACAGAATTGGTTTAACTGATTGGAACAAATTGTTGCATCACCCTATAGAATTAACATATTTTGCTTCATAAAGTCAATTGAAACCTGTTAAATAATGTTAAGTTAATATATTAAATTACATACCGCTTTGTAGTTTTCCATATACTCAACAAAAAACGGACACATTGAAAAATGTGACATTTCGAAATCTAACATGAAACACTGTACTAGTGTTATAGACTTCCAGTAGCCTTCTGCGATATCATTTTGTAGTTTCTTTGACTACATGAAGTTGAATAAAATATCTAAATTCTGTTCATATAGTTTGTTTTTAATGATCTCAATCCTAAAAGTATAGCTGCATAAACTCATGTGATATGTGGAACTCATTGTAAGATAAATATGTACAAAAAGAAAGATGCCTTTTTTATTACATCAAACATACTGAAGTAAGTATAAATGTCACATCTTTATGGAGCACATTTCAAACTGGCGGATCAGACTGTGCTTGCAGTTAAGCTGCCGACACTGCATGCTGCATAGATACAGAACAGTTTAATTGAGCATATGAACTGAAATTGTATTGTGTTAAACTGAAAACGGTATCAAAAGGTACATGAATAAAAAGTCTATTTAAAATGTAGGACATATATATATAAAGTGTAGAAAACCAAGTCAATGCAGGTGAATCAAATGTATGGAACATGCATGACACAGCATGGTAAAGGACAGGGAAGCATGCTAAAGAACAAAAACATGTGTGCAAGGACATGACACAATACAGTAAAGGACAGGGAAGCATGCTAAAAATTAAAAACATGTGTGCAAGGACATGACACAGCACGGTAAAGGACAGAGAAGCACGCACATGGATGACACAGCATGGTAAAGGACAGGGAAGCAAGCACATGCATGACACAGCACGGTAAAGGACAGGGAAGCAAGCACATGCATGACACAGCATGGTAAAGGACAGGGAAGCATGCTAAAAAATAAAAACATGTATGCAAGGACATGACACAGCACGGTAAAGGACAGAGAAGCACGCACATGCATGACACAGCATGGTAAAGGATAGGGAAGCAAGCACATGCATGACACAGCACGGTAAAGGACAGGGAAGCAAACACATGCATGACACAGCACGGTAAAGGACAGGGAAGCAAGCACATGCATGACACAGCACGGTAAAGGACAGGGAAGCATGCTAAAATTAAAAACATGTGTGCAAGGACATGACACAGCACGGTATGGGACAGAGCACGCATCATGGATGACACAGCATGGTAAAGGACAGAGAAGCACGCACATGGATGACACAGCATGGTAAAAGGACAGGGAAGCAAGCACATGCATGACACAGCACAGTAAAGGACAGGGAAGCAAGCACATGCATGACACAGCATGGTAAAGGACAGAGAAGCACGCACATGGATGACACAGCATGGTAAAGGACAGGGAAGCAAGCACATGCATGACACAGCACAGTAAAGGACAGGGAAGCAAGCACATGCATGACACAGCATGGTAAAGGACAGAGAAACACGCACATGGATGACACAGCATGGTAAAGGACAGGGAAGCAAGCACATGCATGACACAGCACAGTAAAGGACAGAGAAGCAAGCACATGCATGACACAGCACGGTAAAGGACAGGGAAGCACGCACATGCATGACACAGCATGGTAAAGGACAGAGAAGAAACGCACATGAATGACACAGCATGGTAAGGACAGAGAAGCAAGCACATGCTTGACTCAGCACGGTAAAGGACAGAGAAGCAAGTACATGCATGACACAGCACGGTAAAGGACAGGGAAGCAAGCACATGCATGACACAGCACGGTAAAGGACAGGGAAGCAAGCACATGCATGACACAGCACGGTAAAGGACAGGGAAGCATGTTAAAGAATAAAAACATGTGTGCAAGGATTTGAAGGTTGCTAAACTGATTGCCACATACACTCTATTTTAGGAGCCTGGAAACCAGTGGGCCTGTATTTCATTCATTCAATATATATATATATATATATATATATATATATATATATATATATATATAAATTTAATATAGTGGTACAGAAAGTCCTCTCACAGTAATGTATGCTGATGCTACTGGTCTGAACTGTAGCTACAGCAGCTCACTTCCTGTTACAGGAAAAGAAAAGTGTTAAACTGAGCACAGGAAGAGAGCACACGAGCGCTTGATTTATTCAGTGTTATTTCTTTCTTTACCAGTATGTTATCAGCTTTAGCAACACGTGTCACATTCTATTGAAGAAATATACACTGAATTTGATATTTGCTTCACAGGCCAAAAAAAAAAAAAAAAATTGGGGGAGGGGGTGTTAAACAAACATTTAGCTCTGCTGGGAGATTAAATAAAATCTTTACATTAGTAATGGCTCATTCACATTTAGCTCTGCTGGGAGGTGAAATACAAACTTTACATTAGTAATGGCTCGTTCACATTTAGCACTGCTAGGAGGTGAAATACAAACTTTACATTAGTAATGGCTCGTTCACATTTAGCTCTGCTAGGAGGTGAAATACAAACTTTACATTAGTAATGGCTCGTTCACATTTAGCTCTGCTAGGAGGTGAAATACAAACTTTACATTAGTAATGGATCGTTCACATTTAGCTCTGCTAGGAGGTGAAATACAAACTTTACATTAGTAATGACTAGTTCCCAGAAGAGGAGAGGACCATTTTCTATGATCAAAGTATTTTTTTAAATTTCATTACCGAGTGATTGTAGGTTGGCAGTGTGTCACCAGCCTTCTCCCTGTTACACTTATCACACCCATTATTGAACTGAATTCACAACTCAAGTCTCCTTTCTTCTCTTCACTATGAACACTGGAATCAGTATGAATGCTGAACTACAGCTACAGATCTGTCAGTTTCCTAAACCCCATGCGTGTGTCCAAGTTAATGAAGGATTATTATTATCATGTGACATTGTCTTGCTTTGTTTTTACTCTTCCTCACCTTTACAATCATTCACAGGGTTCTTATTGAAATGACTCAAATCTTGTGTTTGTATTATTTGGTAAGTCTGTGTTAAGGTGCTTTGACTATGAGTTCAGGAGCTGCCTGTCATATACATATTTAATATAGGCTAGATTAGAGTGTCTTTATATTATTATATACACCAGCACCAAGTAGTGCACAGCAGTGTGTTACTAACAAAACAAGAGAAGGAAACCTGATCAAAAGTGTCCGATCACTAGATGGCGCTGTCTCTTACTTCTCCTATGTTAGCACATGTTACATGTATGTATGGCAGGCACCTATAACTGATGAGCATGGTATAACAATGGTAAAAGCATTGGAAACAGCAACATGACTGTGGTGCTTTTATAAGGGTCTTGTCCCTGACTGTCTCTGTTGTGTTTTTCAGTGCTGACTGTAGTGAGCTGCTCCAGACAGTATGAAGGTAAGAGAACAGTTCACAATGTGAACACAGTTTAAAAAAAAACAGGATTTACAATTCATGGGGAAAAGCATGAAGCTGGTTTGAGAAATGACACTTTTCATGTTAGGTGTGTGTGTTGAAAATAGGCTGTGGCAATGCAGTCACAAAGTGAAGAGACTGGTAAAGATTCTCATCCTGCTTCCTGATGATCAATAAAAAAAACACATTTCTGAAATCATCTTTCCTTTTCTTCTGTCCAATATAACAATTTAACTTTGTTAAATAAAACAATGAATGACTCCATCAAACACCATTACAGTGCCATACTGTGCTCCACCTAGAGGCTGTGTGTGGTATTGCTGGAATGCTTTGATAAGAATATTACATTGGCTGACTGCTGACCAATTCAACTACATAAGTGCTTCTTGATGAATACATCAATTTGAAACAACACAGTAATGAATGTAACTCAGTTTAAATGAGTGAGAACAAGTGTTAGGGTTTCCAGTGACCAGACTGGCAGTGATTTTCTCATGTTCTTTTGTAGAAGAGCTTGTATTGTTTCTAGTCTCTTAGACTTCAGTTTGGAACATGCAGATATTTCAAAGACATCACGACAGATGATGTTTCTGCTGCTTCCTGTACTTCATGTGTTGTGGTTGAACTCACATTAATGTAAAAAACAGGGGAGGAGCCAAACATCCCATCACAATAAAAGAGGGACCTCTGATAATGCCAGTAAAGGTAATAAGAAGATGGGTTAAAAGTTAGTATTCATTTGTTCTCCAATTCAGTCAGAAATGACAGAAATGCACATTGAAATCCGGATGGACCGTGGTCTGTCATATTAGATATTTAAAAATGAATCCCACGCAGAGTACTGAATGCAGTGCTGCCCCCTGGTGGTGACTCCATTGCAACTGCATTGATACTGCAGTTCAGGTACAATGAATTGAAATATAAGAATATTTCATATATTTACAGAATATAATCAGCATTTCTAACCATTTGTATTTTTTTTTATATTTGTCAGTAATTTGACTCCTCTGTTGAAATGTCATATGCTGGTGACTCCATTGATACTGCACACTAACAGTATCTCTCTCTCTCTCTCTCTCTCTGCAATAGAGATCCTAATTCTCTCATCTTCTCTGTTTCTACAGAGCTGCCCCAGACTACACTCACCCTGGAGCCTCCATTCCCAAAGATATTCACCGGGGAGACAGTCACTCTGAGGTGTGGGGTTGAGGGGGGTTCTGCTGGCTGGAAATATCTCTGGTACAAAGACAGTGAGGACACTCCAGTGCTCCAGACTGCTGGCCGCAGTATAACTGGTGACAGCTACACAATCACTGCAGCTGCTGTATCTGACCAGGGCCAGTACTGCTGTCGAGGACAAAGAGGAGATCAACCACTCTACTCACAGCTCAGTGATAAAGTGACATTAACTGTGTCTGGTGAGTTTATTAACACAGCGATCCTGTTACACTGACTGTGTCTGGTGAGTTTATTAACACAGTGATCCTGTTACACTGGCTGTGTCTGGTGATTTCATTAACACAGTGATCCTGTTACACTGGCTGTGTCTGGTGAGTTTATTAACACAGTGATCCTGTTACACTGACTGTGTCTGGTGAGTTTATTAACACAGTGATCCTGTTACACTGACTGTGTCTGGTGAGTTTATTAACACAGTGATCCTGTTACACTGACTGTGCCTGGTGAGTTTATTAACACAGTGATCCTGTTACACTGGCTGTGTCTGGTGAGTTTATTAACACAGTGATCCTGTTACACTGGCTGTGCCTGGTGAGTTTATTAACACAGTGATCCTGTTACACTGGCTGTGTCTGGTGAGTTTATTAACACAGTGATCCTGTTACACTGGCTGTGTCTGGTGAGTTTATTAACACAGTGATCCTGTTACACTGACTGTGTCTGGTGAGTTTATTAACACAGCGATCCTGTTACACTGACTGTGTCTGGTGAGTTTATTAACACAGTGATCCTGTTACAGTAACTGTGTCTGGTGAGTTTATTAACACAGCGATCCTGTTACACTGACTGTGTCTGGTGAGTTTATTAACACAGCGATCCTGTTACACTGACTGTGTCTGGTGAGTTTATTAACACAGTGATCCTGTGACAGTAACTGTGTCTGGTGAGTTTATTAACACAACTGAATACAGAGCAATGCCCTCAATACAGACCCCTTATACACTGTAAGCAACATAATGTGTCTATTAATCTATACTGAGTGATAGAACACTGTTAGAGACAGAATATTTGGATGCCTTTTAAGAACAGTAATCTTCCCACTTATCTTAAACAGAATTACTGAATCATTAAAAATATTTACAAAAAAAAAGTTTAACAGGAATAATCCTGCTACAGTAAATTGGACTAATTGCTGCCCGATTGGAAATTTTAACCAGAGACCTCCATTATCATATTGAGAGAGATTCCTCATGAATTCCTTTCACTCAAAACACACAAGCAAAGCCTGCAATGGGTCACACTGCTGCTATTCCTACTGTATCACAAGTAGAGCCTGCAATGGGTCACACTGCTGCTATTCCTCCTGTATCACTGCAGAGATGCTGCTGGGGGACTGGAATCTCTCTCCTAACTGATTGTAGGGGAATGTGTCCTAATCCTATCCTGTTCTCTGTTTCAGAGGGACATCCTCAGGCTGTCCTGACCCTGCAGCCTGCCTGGGCACAGATATTCACAGGAGAGACAGTCACCCTGAGCTGTGAGATGGAGGGGGGCTCTGCTGACTGGGGGTTTAAACAGTACAGAGATGGAGGTGAAGAGGCAGGGTGCAGTGATCAATACAGGAGTAGATATGGGGACAGCTGCACAATCAGTAAAGCTCAGAATTCCCACAGTGGAGTGTACTGGTGTGAGTCTGCATCAGGACAGGAGCACAGTAATGCTGTCACCTTAACTGTGTCCAGTAAGTCATTTACATTCTAGATAATATTCAGACCCTGTTTAATAATCCTGCACTCTGATTGGCTGAGAGGGTATTGTAAGCTACTGATCGGTTTGCTGATATGAGTAAAGCTGTCTCTGGATCTCCAGTCAGTATGAATTGTTGGTGTTTTCAGATAGCAGCTGGGCAAATGGGCATAAATAGGTTTCAAATGATTTAATAGCAAAACCTAAGACACCTTCCCACCATCCTCCCTACCCCCCCCCCCCCCACACACACACACAACTCCCCCCCCCCCCCCCACACACACACACACACCCCAGCCCTGGCACTTGAGAGCTGGCTTGTCTTTTTCTCTGCAGTTATCCAGATCCCAGATGTTGGGATTTCTAACATTGTGTCTTACACAAAGAACCGTGTGTTTGAAAGATTCCATATGAGCTCCTACAAAGTGACAAGACCCTGTTGCAGGATTTCATATTCATGTCTTACGTTCAGTCCTTTGGGGTTCAAAGAGCCTTAGATCTACACTTGGGAAATTGTTTCCTAATATATTTGTTTTCCACCCTGTAGGAAGTTTATATAGCTCATAAGAGGGAATCATAAATTATAACACGATGAGATAAAAGAGCATTACAAACATGTGTGTGTAAAACTGCAGCCTCCTCAATCCTGACCCGTCTCTCAGCCCTGCTGATCTGAACTCTTTCTGTCTTTTCAGATCAATGGGTGATCCTGCAGACTCCTCAATCCTGACCCGTCTCTCAGCCCTGCTGATCTGAACTCTTTCTGTCTTTTCAGATCAATGGGTGATCCTGCAGACTCCTCAATCCAGACCCATCTCTCAGCCCTGCTGATCTGAACTCTTTCTGTCTTTTCAGATCAATGGGTCATCCTGCAGACTCCTCAATCCTGACCCGTCTCTCAGCCCTGCTGATCTGAACTCTTTCTGTTTTTTCAGATCAATGGATGATCCTGCAGACTCCTCAATCCTGACCCATCTCTCAGCCCTGCTGATCTGAACTCTTTCTGTCTTTTCAGATCAATGGGTGATCCTGCAGACTCCTCAATCCTGACCCGTCTCTCAGCCCTGCTGATCTGAACTCTTTCTGTCTTTTCAGATCAATGGGTGATCCTGCAGACTCCTCAATCCTGATCCGTCTCTCAGCCCTGCTGATCTGAACTCTTCCTGTCTTTTCAGATCAATGGATGATCCTGCAGACTCCCCCCCAGCCTGTGATTGAGGGAGACACTCTGACTCTGAGGTGTCGTGTCCGCACAGGTTATACAGCTACCAGGGTTGACTTTTATAAGGATAATGAAGTGTTACAGTCCCAGGCTGGCACAGAGCTGAGTGTGGATCGTGTTTCAAAGAGTGATGAGGGGTCCTACAAGTGCAGAGCATGGAGGAGGATGAGAGGCTCCTGTTACTCTAGTGACTCTGCAGAGGTGCAGGTGTCATTGAGAGGTAGGTTCATTCTAACAGAGAGAGTCCTCACCCCCTTCTCTGTCTGTAATGTCTCACAGATACATTCACACTGGAGTCTATTCCAGCTGTGTTAATGTGACTCTGCAGAGGTGCGGGTGTCAGTGAGAGATAGGTTCATTCTAACAGAGACAGTCCTCACCCTCTTCTCTGTCTGTAATGTCTCACAATTACATTCACACTGGAGTCTATTCCAGCTGTGTTAATGTTCTCAACACAACTCAGGTGCTGAAGTAACGGGTCCTGGCAGTTTTCTGATATGAAAGCTCTTCCTGGTCTGAGTAACTCTCATACTCTGAGTAGTGTAGAAGCTGTAATAAAGCAGAGAGAGGCCACACCAAAGAGTGCTTATTAAACTTTGCAAGTCCTAACTACTCAACTGGACGGCTAAGCGGTTTACCAGCAACAAAACACCTGTACTTTACAAGTATTAAACACAGTGCCTTCTCTTCAGGTTCCCACACAGGTCTCTCTCCCCAGGCCTTAGCCTTCACACAGACAAGAGACCCACCTTTTGACCTGCTTATATACACCCGCCTTACCTGCAGACAGGTGCCCCTAATTCCATTAATAAAACAGTGAACCCCTTGAACCCGCCTTCCCCAGTGTGCAGGGCCTCTGCCTGTTACAGTTGTCATGAGTTATGATTGAACCCCTTGAACCCGCCTTCCCCAGTGTGCAGGGCCTCTGCCTGTTACAGTTGTCATGAGTTATGATTGAACTCCTTGAACCCGCCTTCCCCAGTGTGCAGGGCCTCTGCCTGTCACAGTTGTCATGAGTTATGATTGAACCCCTTGAACCCGCCTTCCCAGTGTGCAGGGCCTCTGCCTGTCACAGTTGTCATGAGTTATGATTGAACCCCTTTAACCCGCCTTCCCCAGTGTGCAGGGCCTCTGCCTGTCACAGTTGTCATGAGTTATGATTGAACCCCTTGAACCCGCCTTCCCCAGTGTGCAGGGCCTCTGCCTGTCACAGTTGTCATGAGTTATGATTGAACCCCTTGAACCCGCCTTCCCCAGTGTGCAGGGCCTCTGCCTGTCACAGTTGTCATTAGTTATGCTCATGCCCTATTTCCTCTCCAAATGTATTTCTGTTTGATTGTGGTAGTAATAGAATGTGTATTGTCATTGCAAACTGTATCTTTAATCATGTGTAACCCCTCCCTAGACAGGGCTGTACAGATTGGATATAAGAAATTGGTCCTATACGTTATTACACTGCAGATTATACCACAGAAGAGATTCTGCCCAAATGAAATAGTTTTAAATAGAATACATACCTGTTCACTTTACTGTGACACACACACAGTATGAAACAGAATAGCCAAGAAAGACACAGATACTAAACATGTAAGTCATGTGAGTTATATTATTATATTAAAAATCAAAGCAGCAGCAAAGTATCATTATTATTATTAATTTCTTAGCAGACTTACAATTGTTACAAGATATCACATTATTTTTACATACAATAAAAAGGGGCCTGTGATAATGTCAGTAAAGGGAATAACAAGATGGTGTTAAAAACGCTGCTTAGTATTCATTTGTTGTCTGCTTCAGTCAGAAATGACAGAAATGCACATTGAAATCCGGATGGACCGTGGTCTGTCATATTAGATATTTAAAAGATGAATCCCTCTCACAGAGTACTGAGTGTTGGAATAGTGTAATAATAATAGATAGATTCTATTGATTTCCTTGTGGAACAATATAGGATACAAACAGGAGAGGGAGAGGAGTGCTGAGTGCTGTCTGATCTTCTCTCATCTTCTGTCTCTACAGAACGACCCCAGGCTGTCCTGACCCAGGAGCCTGCATGGACACAGATGTACGAATCAGAGAGAGTCACACTGAGATGTCAGGTTCAGGGGGGTTACATTGACTGGAGATTCACATGGTACAAAGCTGGGAGGAATGGTCCAGTAACCCAGGATTACTACAGCAGTATAGATGGTGACAGATTCACAATTAGCTCTGCTACTGGAGACCACAGTGGAGAATATACCTGTAAAGGTGAAAGGACAGGTAACCCATCGTACTCTGAAACAAGCAATGCTCTTACACTGAGAGTATCAGGTAAGTCATTTCAAACACTCTGAATTCTAACATTCTGATCCTCTCCTCTATTGTAGACTCCAGACGGGGCTCTCTGTCTCCCGACTGCCTTCCTACCTGAGTGCTGTCTGCCCTGCCCCCTCTCTTTCTCCCTGCATTTGTACCACAAACACACTGAGAGAGTTCCTCTATTTACACTGCTCCTCCGCCCTTCTCTTCTTCTCACCGGTGTCAGTGCTGTCTGCCCCTCCATTCCATTCCTGTCACCTTCACAAACTGAGAGGATTCCTCAATCTACACTGAACTGTTCCTGCCTTCTCATCAGTGACACTCTCATCAGAGTACCCCCTCTCTGTCTGCCTCTATCCTTTCACAGACACACACTGGGAAGGTATTCATGTCCCTCTGGGATACACATGCACATGTAAAGTAGCTACATCCTAACAAGTGGTTTTAAAAGCATGTACAGTTATTTGGCTGATTATTTACTGCGTTTTAATTAATTTCATTTTAAAAAGCAAATTCCTGTTTATCATTAAAGGCCTCTTTCTCTCTCTGTTTCTTTAGAGCTGTTCAGCACACCCACTCTGACAGTGCTACCTGGTGCTTCAGTGTGGAAGGGAGAGGCTGTGGCTCTGCAGTGTGGGGCTCACATAAATAAACAGGGCACACAGCTGCAGTACCGCTATAGCAAAGACAATGCGACTGTGAGAGGAGCGGGATCACAGGATCAGCACTCAATCCCAGCGGCAGGGCTGAGAGACACAGGGAGATACCAGTGTGAGGTGGAGGCAGCAGGGACGGGGCTGAAGGAAAGGAGTGCTTCTGTGTCTCTGACTGTGAGAGGTGAGTTCAGTCTTCTCTTTAAGAGATCTTAATGGACTTCAGTGTTCCCCACTATAAATCAGTACAAGAAAAATGTATTTTCTTACTACTGTTTGCAACCGCTAGCAATTATAAGACGGGCCTCCATTATGATCACTCGTTATCCTAATCTCAGTATCAGTCTCATTTGTTTCTGATTCTCTTTTGTACCTGTTTGTCAGCTGCTGTAAATATTCCTGTCTGTTTTGCACTTGTAGTGATTGTGGAGCGTGGCTGACAGAGTGGAAATGACAAAAGAACAATACGATTCGAAAATAAATCAAAGCAAAGTGTTATTAAACAATTACAGGAAAACTGAACAAACAAAACAAAATCTTGCCTGACTCACGAGGACTAACTAAACCCTTGTCTTCCCTCCCTGTTAGTACGGGACGGCTAGGCTGGTTTTCCATTTTCACAGTTTTACAAAAGAATCCCTTTTCTTTGTACACACAGAATTTTAGCACACATACACCCACGCAGCAACTGCTAATTCCATTGTTGACCTCTGTTCCCTCGAGGTTTAAATATTCAACTAATTAACAACTGTCAATGATTAAATAAAACACCTGTTCTTAGTAGTTTATTAATTAGACCTTATTATATAATTAACACAGGTAAATATCTTTCTAATGTGGTGATGACCTCTAGTGGTTGACCACCGTAATTGCAACAGACCCGGCATAAATAGTGGTAAAATGGCCCTTTAATAAGGAGACTGATATACTCCTGGTTTACCACTCTGACACACTATGTATGCCTTTCCACATTGGCAAGATGGTCCACTGTAACCCCAAGACCCTTCAAACAGTCTTCCTGCTCTGTTTCTCCCATTCATTTTCTACTGCAAATGTTCAGACCCAATGTGCAGCACTTTCCATAGCATTACATATCAAAGTGGGATTGATGAGCACTTGGGGTGTGCAGCACTTTCATTACATATCAAAGTGGGATTGATGAGCACTTGGGGTGTGCAGCACTTTCATTACATATCAAAGTGGGATTGATGAGGGCTTGGGGTGTGCAGCACTTTCATTACATATCAAAGTGGGATTGATGAGGTCTTGGGGTGTGCAGCACTTTCATTACATATCAAAGTGGGATTGATGAGGTCTTGGGGTGTGCAGCACTTTCATTACATATCAAAGTGGGATTGATGAGGTCTTGGGGTGTGCAGCACTTTCATTACATATCAAAGTGGGATTGATGAGGTCTTGGGTGTGCAGCACTTTCATTACATATCAAAGTGGGATTGATGAGGGCTTGGGGTGTGCAGCACTTTCATTACATATCAAAGTGGGATTGATGAGGGCTTGGGGTGTGCAGCACTTTCATTACATATCAAAGTGGGATTGATGATCGATGACTACAGTCTAAATTTCCAAAACAAGAAAGGTGCGTTCTCTCAACTCAGCCACTCTGTACAAAATAGCAAAGAAAACCTCTCTCCTGTAGAACAGAGCCCCCCTTTTCAAAGAAAACCTCTCTCCTGTAGAACAGAGCCCCCCTTTTCAAAGAAAACCTCTCTCCTGTTGAACAGCCCCCCTTTTCAAAGAAAACCTCTCTCCTGTTGAACAGAGCCCCCTTTTCAAAGAAAACCCTCTCCTGTAGAACAGAGCCCCCCTTTTCAAAGAAAACCTCTCTCCTGTAGAACAGAGCCCCTTTTCAAAGAAAAAACCTCTCCTGTTGAACAGAGCCCCCTTTCAAAGAAAACCCTCTCCTGTTGAACAGAGCCCCCCTTTTCAAAGAAAACCTCTCTCCTGTAGAACAGAGCCCCCCTTTTCAAAGAAAACCTCTCTCCTGTAGAACAGAGCCCCCCTTTTCAAAGAAAACCTCTCCTGTTGAACAGAGCCCCCCTTTTCAAAGAAAACCTCTCCTGTTGAACAGAGCCCCCTTTTCAAAGAAAACCTCTCTCCTGTAGAAAAGCCCCCCCTTTTCAAAGAAAACCTCTCCTGTAGAACAGGCCCCCCCCTTTCAAAGAAAACCTCTCCTGTAGAACAGAGCCCCCTTTTCAAAGAAAACCTCTCCTGTAGAACAGAGCCCCCTTTTCAAAGAAAACCTCTCCTGTAGAACAGAGCCCCCCTTTTCAAAGAAAAACCTCTCCTGTAGAACAGAGCCCCCTTTTCAAAGAAAACCCTCTCCTGTAGAACAGAGCCCCCTTTTCAAAGAAAACCTCTCCTGTTGAACAGAGCCCCCCTTTCAAAGAAAAAACCTCTCCTGTAGAACAGAGCCCCCTTTTCAAAGAAAAACCTCTCTCCTGTAGAACAGAGCCCCCTTTTCAAAGAAACCTCTCTCCTGTTGAACAGAGCCCCTTTTCAAAGAAAAACCTCTCCTGTTGAACAGAGCCCCTTTTCAAAGAAAACCTCTCTCCTGTAGAACAGAGCCCCCTTTTCAAAGAAAACCTCTCTCCTGTAGAACAGAGCCCCCTTTCAAAGAAAACCTCTCCTGTTGAACAGAGCCCCTTTTCAAAGAAAACCTCTCTCCTGTTGAACAGAGCCCCTTTTCAAAGAAAACCTCTCTCCTGTAGAACAGAGCCCCCTTTTCAAAGAAAACCTCTCTCCTGTAGAACAGAGCCCCCCTTTTCAAAGAAAACCTCTCTCCTGTAGAACAGAGCCCCCCTTTTCAAAGAAAACCTCTCTCCTGTAGAACAGAGCCCCTTTTCAAAGAAAACCTCTCCTGTAGAACAGAGCCCCCTTTTCAAAGAAAACCTCTCTCCTGTAGAACAGAGCCCCCTTTTCAAAGAAAACCTCTCTCCTGTAGAACAGAGCCCCCCTTTCAAAGAAAACCTCTCTCCTGTAGAACAGAGCCCCCTTTTCAAAGAAAACCTCTCTCCTGTTGAACAGAGCCCCCCTTTTCAAAGAAAACCTCTCTCCTGTAGAACAGAGCCCCCCTTTTCAAAGAAAACCTCTCTCCTGTTGAACAGAGCCCCCCTTTTCAAAGAAAACCTCTCTCCTGTAGAACAGAGCCCCCCCTTTTCAAAGAAAACCCTCTCCTGTTGAACAGAGCCCCCCTTTTCAAAGAAAACCTCTCTCCTGTTGAACAGAGCCCCCTTTTCAAAAGAGCCCCTTTTCAAAAAACCTCTCTCCTGTTGAACAGAGCCCCCTTTTCAAAGAAAACCTCTCCTGTAGAACAGAGCCCCCTTTTCAAAGAAAACCTCTCTCCTGTTGAACAGAGCCCCCTTTTCAAAGAAAACCTCTCCTGTAGAACAGAGCCCCCTTTTCAAAGAAAACCCCTCTCCTGTTGAACAGAGCCCCCTTTTCAAAGAAAACCTCTCTCCTGTAGAACAGAGCCCCCTTTCAAAGAAAAAACCTCTCCTGTTGAACAGAGCCCCCTTTTCAAAGAAAACCTCTCTCCTGTTGAACAGAGCCCCCCTTTTCAAAGAAAACCTCTCTCCTGTAGAACAGAGCCCCCCTTTTCAAAGAAAACCTCTCTCCTGTTGAACAGAGCCCCCCTTTTCAAAGACGCCGCGCTTGCATTTCCACAACAGGTAAGGGAAACAGAGCCAATAGACACAGAGTGTGTCGGGTCTCCATGGCGACAGATCAGTAGCAATTTAACATGCAAAACAAAGCAATGAAAGAGGTGGTTACGTTGTGGAAAAAGGAACACACTACACGCAATACATAAATAATATAAAGATTACACACTGAGCAATATAAAATAGAAAAATACACACCATCGCCCTTGAAGCTGAAAAAATAAATATATATACAAATTAACACCTTGTTACACCAGCAACAAAACACAGTGCCTTCTCTTCAGGTTCCCACACAGGTCTCTCTCCCCAGGCCTTAGCCTTCACACGGACAAGAGACCCACCTTTTGACCTGCTTATATACAACTGCCTTACCTGCAGACAGATGTGCCTAATTACATTAATACAACAGTGAACCCCTTGAACCCACCTTCCCCCGTGTGCAGGGTCTCTGCCTGTCACAGTTGTCATGAGTTATGATTGAACCCCTTGAACCCGCCTTCCCCAGTGTGCAGGGCCTCTGCCTGTCACAGTTGTCATGAGTTATGATTGAACCCCTTGAACCCACCTTCCCCAGTGTGCAGGGCCTCTGCCTGTCACAGTTGTCATGAGTTATGATTGAACCCCTTGAACCCACCTTCCCCAGTGTGCAGGGCCTCTGCCTGTCACAGTTGTCATGAGTTATGATTGAACCCCTTGAACCCGCCTTCCCCAGTGTGCAGGGCCTCTGCCTGTCACAGTTGTCATTAGTTATGCTCAAGCCCTATTTTCTCCAAATGTATTTCTGTTTGATTGTGGTAGTAATAGAATGTGTATTGTCATTGCAAACTGTATCTTTAATCATGTGTAACCCCTCCCTAGACAGGGGGGTACAGATTGGATATAAGAAATTGGTAATATACGTTATTACACTGCAGATTATACCACAGAAGAGATTCTGCCCAAATGAAATAGTTTTAAATAGAATACATACCTGTTCACTTTACTGTGACACACACACACAGTATGAAACAGAATACCCAAGAAAGACACAGATACTAAATATGTATGTTATGTGAGTTAATATTACAATATTAAAAAACAAAGCAGCAGCAAAGTATCATTCAGAGTGATAATGAGTCATAATTATAAACGTCACACAGGAGCAGCAACACAGTGAATCAGAACCACTGACATGTCAGTAAAAACAAAGTGATATGCTGCTGGAGTGCCTTCAATACAATCACATATTAGATCCACCTGCTTTATTAGGAGGGTGTGGCAAAGAGGCATGCGGTCAAGGGAATTGCAAGCTGTGCGCTCCTGCACACTTTTATTATTTACAAACAAACCAAATCAAAAGACTGGAACAAATAAACAGGTCAAACAAAACCCTACAAACACTTCAAAATAAACAAACCAGCCCCCCAAAGCTTTCCCGTGTATAACGCTTCTTACTTTCACTCCACACTCCGCACTCCGCACTCCACATCCACACTCCACACTCCACATCCACACTCCACACTCCACACTCCACATCCACACTCCACACTCCACATCCACACTCCGCACTCCACACTCCACATCCATACTCCACACTCCACATCCACACTCCACACTCCACACTCCACACCCACATCCACACTCCATACTCCACACTCCACATCCACATCCACACTCCGCACTCCGCACTCCACATCCATACTCCACACTCCGCACCCCACACTCCACATCCACACTCCGCACTCCGCACTCCACATCCATACTCCACACTCCACATCCACATCCACACCGCAGACCCGCACCACATCCATACTCCACAATCCATCCACCCATATTTCCGCACTCCACATCCATATCCACACCCACATCCACACTCCACACCCACACCCACATCCACATCCACACTCCGCACTCCACATCCATACTCCACACTCCACATCCACACTCCACACTCCACACTCCACATCCACACTCCACACTCCACACTCCACATCCATACTCCGCAATCCGCACCCCACACTCCACATCCACACTCCGCACTCCGCGCTCCCCACTCCGCACTCCACACTCCACACTCCACATCCACACTCCGCACTCCACACCCACATCCATACTCCACACTCCACATCCACACTCCACACTCCACACTCCACATCCACACTCTGCACTCCACATCCACACTCCACACTCCACACTCCCCACACTCCACATCCACACTCCGCACTCCGCACTCCGCGTTCCACACTCCGCACTCCGCGCTCCCCACTCCGCACTCCGCACTCCCCACTCCGCACTCCACACTCCACATCCACAAACCGCACTCCACACTCCACATCCATACTCCACACTCCACATCCACACTCCACACTCTACACTCCACATCCATACTCCACATCCACACTCCGCACTCCACACTCCACATCCATACTCCACACTTCACATCCACACTCCACACTCCACACTCCACACTCCACATCCACACTCCACACTCCACATTCCACATCCACACTCCACATTCCACATCCACACTCCGCACTTCGCACTCCACATCCATACTCCACACTCCACACTCCGCACTACGCACTCCGCGCTCCCCACTCCGCACTCCACACTCCACATCCATACTCCGCACTCTGCACCCCACACTCCACATCCGCACTCCGCACTCCCCACTCCCCACTCCGCACTCCACATCCACACTCCGCACTCCACACTCCACATCCATACTCCACACTCCACATCCACACCCACACTCCACACTCCACACCCACATCCCACTCCGCACTCCACATCCACACCCACACTCCCCACACATCCCATCCACCTCCGCAGACCAAGGCCCCCACTCCAAGGCCCCCACTCCGCCTCCACTCCCCCACTCCGCACTCCACACTCCACATCCACAATCCGCACTCCACACTCCACATCCATACTCCACACTCCACACTCCACATCCACACTCCACACTCTACACTCCACATCCACACTCCACACTCTACACTCCACATCCACACTCCGCACTCCACACTCCACATCCATACTCCACACTTCACATCCACACTCCACACCCACACTCCACACCCACATCCACACCCACACCCACATTCCACATCCACACTCCACATTCCACATCCACACCTGCACTTCTCGCACTCCACATCCATACCCACACTCCACATTCCGAACCACGACCAAGGCCCCACTCCGCACTCCCCCACCCGCACTCCACATCCACACCCGCACCGCACTCCACATCCATACCCACACCCACATCCACACCCACATCCACACTCCACACCCATACCCACATCCACACTCCGCACTCCACACTCCACATCCATACTCCACACTCCACATCCACACTCCACACTCCACACTCCACACTCCGCACTTCGCACTCCACATCCATACTCCACACTCCGCACTCCGCACCCCACACTCCACATCCACACTCCTCACTCTGCGCTCCACACTCTGCACTCCGAACTCCGCACTCCACACTCCACACTCCACATCCACACTCTGCACTCCACACTCCACATCCATACTCCACACTCCACATCCACACTCCACATCCACACTCCACATCCACACTCCGCACTCCACATCCACACTCCACATCCACACTCCGCACTCCACATCCACACTCCACACCCACACTCCCCACACTCCACATCCACACTCCGCACTCCGCCCCCGCCCACACCTGACTCCGCCCCCACTCCGCACTCCGCACTCCCCACTCCACACTCCACATCCACACTCCACATCCACACTCCACACTCCATACTCCACATCCACACTCCACACTCCACACTCCACATCCACACTCCACACTCCACATTCCACATTCACACTCCACATTCCACATCCACACTCCGCACTTCGCACTCCACATCCATACTCCACACTCCACACTGGAACCACGCAGACCAAGGCCCCCACTCCGCACTCCGCACTCCCCACTCCGCACTCCACATCCACACTCCGCACTCCACACCCACACTCCACATCCACACTCCACACTCCATACTCCACATCCACACTCCGCACTCCACACCCACATCCATACCCACACCCACATCCCACTCCACACTCCACACTCCACACTCCGCACTGCACTCCACATCCATATCCACACCCGCACCCGCACCCCACACCCACATCCACACCTCACTCTGCGCCCACACTCTGCACTCCCAACCCGCACCCACACTCCACATCCACATCCACACCCGCACTCCACACCCACATCCATACTCCACACCCACATCCACACCCACATCCACACCCACATCCACTTCCGCACTCCACATCCACACCCACACTCCACACCCACATCCACACCCGCACTCCACATCCACACTCCACACTCCACACTCCCCACACTCCACAGCCACACTCCGCACTCCGCGCTCCACACTCCGCACTCCACACTCCACATCCATACTCCACACTTCACATCCACACTCCACACTCCACATCCACACTCCACACTCCACATTCCACATCCACACTCCACATTCCACATCCACACTCCGCACTTCGCACTCCACATCCATACTCCACATCCACACTCCGCACCACGCACTTTTTGGGCCCCCACCCGCACCCGCACTCCCCACTCCCCACTCCGCACTCCACATCCACACTCCGCACTCCACACTCCACATCCATACTCCACACTCCACATCCACACCCACATCCACACCCACACCCATACCCACATCCACATCTCCGCACTCCACACTCCACATCCATACTCCACACTCCACATCCACACTCCACACTCCACACTCCACACTCCACACTCCACATCCACACTCCACACTCCGCACTTCGCACTCCACATCCATACTCCACACTCCGCACTCCGCACCCCACACTCCACATCCACACTCCTCACTCCGCGCTCCACACTCTGCACTCCGAACTCCGCACTCTATACTCTATACTCTATACTCTATACTCTATACTCTATACTCCGCAATCTCTTACAAACTCTCCTCCACACCCCACCCTGTTTGAGAACAAATGAGAGCTTATATACACTTGGTACTCAGAGTAACAATCAATTACCACTCACTTAAACTCAGGGGCTTCCTCTTGCAGGCTGAGTGCCCTGTAACCCTAAAGGCTTTGTTAGGGTTTCCAGTGACCAGACAGGCAGTGATTTTCTCATGTTCTTTTGTAGAAGAGCTTGTATTGTTTCTATTCTCTTAGACTTCAGTTTGGAACATGCAGATATTTCAAAGACATCACGACAGACAATGTTTCTGCTGCTTCCTGTACTTCATGTGTTGTGGTTGAAATCACATTAATGTTAAAAACAGGGGAGGAGCCAAACTTCCCATCACAATAAAAGAGGGACCTGTGATAATGTCAGTAAAGGTAATCAGAAGATGGGGTTAAAAACGCTGGTTAGTATTCATTTGATCTCTGACAGAAATGCACATTGAAATCCGAATCTGTCATATTATATATTTAAAAAATGAATCCCACGCAGAGTACTGAGTGCAGTGCTGCCTCCTGGTGGTGACTCCATTGCCACTGCATTGATATTGCAGTTCAGCTACAATTAATTGAAATATGAGAATATTTAATATATTTACAGACTATAATCAGCATTTCTACCAATTTATATTTTTTATATGTGTCGGTAATTTCACCCCTCTGTTGGAATGTCATATGCTGGTGACTCCACTGATACTTCACACTAACAGTATCTCTCTCTCTCTCTCTCTCTCTCTCTGCAATAGAGATCCTAATGCTTTCATCTTCTCTATTTCTCCAGAGCTGCCTCAGACTACACTCACCCTGGAGCCTCCATTCCCAGAGATATTCACCGGGGAGACAGTCACTCTGAGGTGTGGGGTTGAGGGGGGTTCTGCTGGCTGGAAATATCTCTGGTACAAAGACAGTGAGGACACTCCAGTGCTCCAGACTGCTGGACGCAGTATAACTGGTGACAGCTACACAATCACTGCAGCTGCTGTATCTGACCAGGGCCAGTACTGCTGTCGAGGACAAAGAGGAGATCAACCACTCTACTCACAGCTCAGTGATAAAGTGACATTAACTGTGTCTGGTGAGTTTATTAACACAGTCATCCTGTGACAGTAACTGTGTCTGGTGAGTTTATTAACAGCAGCTACTGTAAATTGGACTAATTGCTGCCCCACTGATCATAGACCTCCACTTTATATGTTTGTGTTCAAGACCATAATCATATCCAGAGAGATTCCTCATGAATTATTTCACTCAAAACACACAAGTAGAGCCTGCAATGGGTCACACTGCTGCTATTCCTACTGTATCACAAGTAGAGCCTGCAATGGGTCACACTGCTGCTATTCCTACTGTATCACAAGTAGAGCCTGCAATGGGTCACACTGCTGCTATTCCTACTGTATCACAAGTAGAGTCTGCAATGGGTCACACTGCTGCTATTCCTACTGTATCACAAGTAGAGCCTGCAATGGGTCAAACAAGTCATTAGTAGAATAACAACTTGAAGAGGACGAATTTGTAGACTTGAAGTCATTTATAGTCATTTGAAATAATTGAAAGTGATCAAATATATATTTTTTACTCAGTAATTCAGGATAGTTAAGCAATTTTTTTAAAGGTTTTCAGTAATTCCTAGTAATGGCTGTTATAATTACATTTTATTATGACTAGTAAACAAAAGTAATTCCAGTAGATTCAAGTCATTTGTAGTAAGTATTCACAATGTTCTAGTAATTATTTTAATAAAGCTAATTAAAGATATGAAAATTGATTTTAAAAGCATGGTTTAGCACTTAAAGGGTGTGTGCAACACAACTCACCCTAGCTCTCCATTACACACAAAGGAACAGGGATCTGTAGAAATTAACCAAAGAAAATCCACCCTTAGCTCTCTATCACCCACAAAGGGCTGCAGTGTGGAGTAGTGGTTAGGGCTCTCGCCTATTGACTGGAGGGTCGTGGGTTCAATCCCCAGTGGGGACACTGCTGCTGTACCCTTGAGCAAGGTACTTTCCCTAGATTGTTCCAGTTTAAACCCAACTGTATAAATGGGTAATTGTATGTAAAAATAATGTAAAAAAAAAAAATGTAATTGTATGTAAAAATAATGTGATATCTTGTAACAATTATAAGTTGCCCTGGATAAGGGCATCAGCTAAGAAATAAATAATAATAATAATTATAATAATAATAAAGTAACAGGGATCTGTAGAAATGAACCAAACAAAACCCACCCTTAGCTCTCCATCACCACAAAGGAACAGAGATCTGTAGAAATGAACCAAACAAAACCCACCCTTAGCTCTCCATCACTCACAAAGGAACAGGGATCTGTAGAAATGAACCAAACAAAACCCACCCTTAGCTCTCCATCACCACAAAGAAACAGGGATCTGTAGAAATGAACCAAACAAAACCCACCCTTAGCTCTCCATCACCACAAAGGAACAGGGATCTGTAGAAATGCACCAAACCTTAGCTCTCCATCACCCACAAAGGAACAGGGATCTGTAGAAATGCACCAAACAAAACCCACCCTTAGCTCTCCATCACCACAAAGGAACAGGGATCTGTAGAAATGCACCAAACAAAACCCACCCTTAGCTCTCCATCACCCACAAAGGAACAGGGATCTGTAGAAATGAACCAAACCTTACCTCTCCATCACCCACAAAGGAACAGGGATCTGTAGAAATGCACCAAACAAAACCCACCCTTAGCTCTCCATCACCACAAAGGAACAGGGATCTGTAGAAATGCACCAAACAAAACCCACCCTTAGCTCTCCATCACCCACAAAGGAACAGGGATCTGTAGAAATGAACCAAACAAAACCCACCCTTAGCTCTCCATCACCACAAAGGAACAGGGATCTGTAGAAATGCACCAAACAAAACCCACCCTTAGCTCTCCATCACTCACAAAGGAACAGGGATCTGTAGAAATGAACCAGACAAAACCCACCCTTAGCTCTCCATCACCCACAAAGAAACAGGGATCTGTAGAAATGAACCAAACAAAACCCACCCTTAGCTCTCCATCACCCACAAAGAAACAGGGATCTGTAGAAATGAACCAAACAAAACCCACCCTTAGCTCTCCATCACCCACAAAGGAACAGGGATCTGTAGAAATGCACCACCCAGGTGGATATATGTAGGGCCAGAAAGACCCTCCTTAAATATCCAGGATCTGATATTCTCAGTGACCTGAACTAAATAATGGTAATATCAAGTTTCATGACAGCTAGAGAGCTGGTTCTCCAGACATATGTAACAATGTAAGAGTGACATACAGAGGGAGGGACAGGCGGACAGACAGACGCCCCGCCTCTATATCTCAAGAATCTAATAGGCTCAATAACTTCAGATAAATAATGTTTACAACAAGCTTCATGACAGCTGGATGAGCGGCTCTCCAGATATAAGAACACAATGTGTATGACGGCCTCCCCAGCACAGCTGCAGTGTCTGCAAACACTGACAGTCAGCAGGGTGGATCCCTTTGTAATGCTTGTGTTCATGAGCTATCAGTTCCTGTGATGCTGTGTCTGTCATTAACCCCGCTGGTGATGCAATCCCCTGCGAAGGGGTGACAGTGGAAGCGCTCATCTGCTTTTATCCATAGATCTGAGGAAACACTTATCCAATTGTCAGGAAACTTGGTATTAACCTTATTTAGCAGAAGATATTGAGAATGTGGGATTCTGGGGATATGTCTGGGGGCGTGTCTGTCTGTCCGTCCATCTGTCCAGCTGTATGCCGCACTTATATTGTTGCATATGACACAGTACGCTGGAGTACTCTGTGCAAATCTGCCATTTTTATCAATTTGTTTCTGTGGCACAGAGTCCAAATACATACAGCAGAAATCCATTTATAAAGTGTAATTTAACACTGAGATGCATGTTATTCTGTTTATGAAGTGTAATTTAACACTGAGATGGATGTTATTCTGTTTATAAAGTGTAATTTAACACTGAGATGGATGTTATTCTGTTTATAAAGTGTAATTTAACACTGAGATGCATGTTATTCTGTTTATAAAGTGTAATTTAACACTGAGATGGATGTTATTCTGTTTATAAAGTGTAATTTAACACTGAGATGGATGTTATTCTGTTTATAAAGTGTAATTTAACACTGAGATGGATGTTATTCTGTTTATAAAGTGTAATTTAACACTGAGATGCATGTTATTCTGTTTATAAAGAGTAATTTAACACTGAGATAGATGTTATTCTGTTCATGTCTAGAGCTCACATGACATTGCACAACTAAGAATCCAATGTTGTTGCAAATGATTATTACACAGCTAGAGTTTGTATACAAAAGATTTATTCACTTACCTAATTTTTTTGAAAACTGTAAATAACTTTTTTAATTAAATCTAATTTAAGAATAAGAAGGCAGTCGTGCTGCAGTCGCTTGTCTCTGCTAATAAATTGAGACGTTGAAACTTGTATTCTGTGTCGCTGACAGTTTCCTCCAAAACCATTGTCAATATACAGTAATCAGTTCATGCTAAATTAAAATAAACTGACTATTACATTTAGAAGAGCTATGAATAAGGCAATACAAGTTGTATTACCCTAGCTTTATAAGGCAGCATTATAATAATTTAATAATAAAGTTGTCTGATGTTTAAACACATCAAAATGATGCTTCACTGACAGGGAAGATAGTAACCTTAAACTAGCTACAGTACATGTAAAGTAGCTACACTAGATACATAATAACAAGCTGTTTTAAATGCACAATTACAGTGGGTGAAGTTTTTCTTTGAATGAAGGAGGGAAATGTGCGCTCCCCTAATGTTGTTGTCTCCTCTATTTTAGCTGGCAAGCCAAAGCCTGTCCTGACCCGGGAGCCTACAGGAGAGATATCTGAAGGAGACACGGTCACCCTGAGCTGTGTGGTTGAGGGGGGCTCTGGTGGCTGGAGATATCTCTGGTACAAAGACAGGCAGGGAGCTCCAGTGTACCAGACTGACAGCAGCAGTGGAACTGGAGCCGGATACACAATCAGTGCTGCTGCTCTGCCCCACAGTGGAGAGTACTGGTGTCGAGCTGGACGGGGCAGGAACACGTCTTACTCACAATACAGCGAAGGTGTGAAGATACAAGTATCAGGTGAGTGATTGAACTGAGCCTGTAAGAAAGATAGCAGCCAGCCACAGAGAAAAAATATTAAAAATTCTCAGTACTTTGTAGCTGTATATCCTTTAAATTAAAACTACATATGATGAAGCAACAAATCCATAATGACAGCACAGACAATATACATTTTCAGAAAGGGATTAACAATGCAACACATTTAAAGTGTTGTTTTTCTGGCTTTAAGTTATTTGACTGATGATTTACTGTATTTAATAAATTTAATTTCAAAGAGCAATTCCTGTTTATCATTAAAGGCCTCTTTCTCTCTCTGTTTCCTTAGAGCTGTTCAGCACACCCACTCTGACAGTGCTACCTGGTGCCTCAGTGTGGGAGGGAGAGGCTGTGACTCTGCAGTGTGGGGCTCACATAAATAAACAGGGCACACAGCTGCAGTACCGCTATAGCAAAGACAATGGGACTGTGAGAGAGGCGGGATCACAGGATCAGCACTCAATCCCAGCGGCAGGGCTGAGAGACACAGGAGATACCAGTGTGAGGTGGAGGCAGCAGGGACGGGGCTGAAGAAAAGGAGTGCTTCTGTGTCACTGACTGTGAGAGGTGAGTTCAGTCTTCTCTTTAAGAGATCTTAATGGACTTCAGTGTTCCCCGCTGTAAATAAGTACAAGAAAAATGTATTTTCTTACTCCTGTTTGCAATAGGGTGGCCATCCGGCTCCAGATTTACCGGACGCTTTGAGACAGAACGGATTTTCAGAATTCCTCTTAAACTGAAAGTAATTGATGTATAAATTAGCTACACCTTTGCTGAGATTAATCCTGTGGCGGGATTGCTGTGCTGAGCAAACAAGTCACACTGATCAGCTGCTTCCCATCAGATCTATAATGATTAGCTGTGGATGAATAGATGAGAAACGGGATGATGCTTTGCTTGGGAGAGTATTTGCATATTATTGGTGATTGAATATCGATGAACAGAAAATAAATAGCGACTAAGTGGCTGCAAAATATAAATACATAATAATAATAGAAATACATCAGCATTGTATTCATGCTTATTCTAATTATACACTTGTTTGATGCACGTGGTAATTAAGCACCATTATTCACTTTAGCAAAGGTGGAATGGTTCATTTACACATTAATTGCTTTCAGTTGAGGGACACGTTTGAAATCCCGTTCTGACTCAGTGTCCGGTAAATCTGGAGCCCGGTGGCCACCCTAGTTTGCAACTGCGAGCAATTATGAGACGGGCCTCCATTATGAAAACTCGTTATCCTAATCTCAGTTTCAGTCTCATTTCTTTCTCATTCTCTTTTGTAACTGTTTGTCAGCTGCTGTAAATATTCCTGTCTGTTTTGCATTTGTAGTGATTGTGGAGCGTGGCTGACAGAGTGGAAATGACAAAAGAACAATACGATTCGAAAATAAATCAAAGCAAAGTTTTATTAAACAATTACAGGAAAAGTGAACAAACAAAACAAAATCCTGCCTCGCTTCTCTTCCCTCCCTGTTAGTACAGGACAGGTTTACACAATATTTCTCAAAACAATCCCTTTAAGTACACACAGATTGATTAATTTATTTATTTATTTATTTATGTATTTATTTATTTATCCAGCATATGTAGCAACTCCTAACTCCTTTGTTGACCTCTGTTCCCTCGAGGTTTAAATATTCAGCTAATTAACAACTATCAATGATTAATTGCACCACATTACAGTCCCCAGACATCAATGGCATAAATCATGGGAAAATGATCCTTCTAATACAGAGACTGATATACTCCCCATGTACCACTCTCCCACACTGTGTGATGTTATATAGAACAGTGATCTGACAAAGCATATCTATTTACAGTAAATGTTGTCCATTTTAAAAATAATAATCTCATTGCTCAATTTTCAATACCAAAAAAAAAATACATATTTAATGGTTTGAGAATGGGACTTAAAATCATGACTAACACTGTTGTAAGTGGTTTTGCTACATTATCAGATTATCAGTGCAGATATATCTAAGGGTTTAGAACCTAGGGAGGGGAGGGGGCAGGATGCTGTGGGATGTTTCAATGGTGTGTTTATAGCTTGTTCCTGTCTTGACTGAAACATTTGGTGTTACCTTTATAAGTAAAACAATAAGGAGCCTTTATACCCCAGCGTTGCCTCTGTCTCTCTAAGGAGCCTCTATACTCCAGCACTGCCTCTGTCTCTCTAAGGAGCCTCTATACTCCAGCACTGCCTCTGTCTCTCTAAGGAGCCTCTATACTCCAGCACTGCCTCTGTCTCTCTGTGGAAGATGCTGGTTCTGATTGATTTGAATATCTTGGTCACACAGCTTCACAATCACTAACCTGTCTTCATGTCATCTTTTCGTAGCTCTGTTCTCCAGGGTGACTCTGACAGCATCTCCAGGAGCCACAGTGAAGGAGGGAGAGGCTCTTAACCTGACCTGTGAGGCAGCAGTGAACAAAACCCCCCGCCCTGAACTCCACTACACCATTGTGAGAGACGGGGAGCCTGTGACTAACAGCACTGACTCTGCACTGTACAGCATAGCCAGCACTGAGAAGAGCCATACTGGGAGCTACACGTGTGCTGTGGAGTCTCAGGGAGTGAAGAAGAGCAGCCAGGAGCTACACATTGAAATGCAAAGTAAGATTACAAACCCGTCCTAAATGACTGTCCTTGATGATTGAAAGTGATCTCACAGTAAAATAGGTCATATTGTGATCCCATTATATTCCCATTCCCTGAAGAAACAGAATAAACAGACCACAGAATTACCAGCAATTACAACACAATGGATTGGGAACAAATACTGCACAGTACAGACACTGTTTTTATACTTTGCAAATTCAATGGTGTATATTTCCCACTAATGTTTTAGCTTCATGCATGGTTTTGATTACATTTTAAACAAATCATTATTGTCCACTTTTTGACAAACAATTAAATGAAATCACATTGATTCCCTAACTGTGTATCTTATAAAATGATGGTTCAAATAAAATGCAGTTACAGCAAACAGCCATTCGAGTGACAGAGTGGCTGAAGGCTGTTCCTATAGAGTGAGTGTGAGCAGGGTAATGTTCTTGAATCCCTATCAGCTCAGTCAAGGTGTATGGAAGTCACTCACACACTCTCATACTGTACCTTCCTTCCCCCAGTGTCCTGGCACAGCGCTGTTGCTATTGGCTACAGAGTGAGCTTCACTCTGATTCATTTCATTGTATTCACTCTGCTGCTCCTTCAATACTGCAGGATCCAAGGTGAGACTCCCAGTCAGTGCACACATTTCACCTGGCCTGTCACAGCACACATGCAGGCTTCTTCTTAAACAGCACAGCCCAGTCTTAGGGATAGTTCATTAAGAATCATTATTTCATCATTAAACATGCACAGCTCATTTACAAAATAAACATTTTGCAAGTTTGTATTTTTTTTGTTAACACAATTATAAGAATGAAACTGAGCAATCTGTATATATTTTTTCCAGGTTCCCCGTGTCTCGCTGGTGGTAAGTCAAGGTAAGTCAGTATTAGCCAGTATGTGTACAGACAGGGGGCAGCACTCGCTATCTCTACCTGTCATCATCCTTTACAGCACTGAAAATGGAGATGGGAACTTTCTGATTCGTTCTTTAAGAATACCCTCTTGCAGACTCTAACAGTGCCCTTCACTTTGACCTGGTCCTAAGATGCTATATTTGGCTCATGTGGTTTTTTGCTGGTTTCCAGATGATAAAGATCCCATGTTTTGAGATATTGGACTCATAATCATTATTCTTTGATTCTTCAATCTAGAGTATTAATAATAACCCTTTGTCAGTAATGTCACAAAGCTGCTGCCTCCACAGAGTGTCTTTACAGTTGATACACAGCTGCTCCTTACCCTGAAATGCACTCTGATTTCAATGGGACTTGATTCCTTTGAAGCCTAGAAGTGTCATCATCCTTTAAAGCTTTTGTTATTGCTGCAGTTAAACTCTGAGCCCTCCTTGTGTGTTCTGACATCTGTCTCAGGAAAACCTCGGATCAGGATCAGGAGCAGTCAGCAGAGGGGATTGAGCTCTCCAGCCGTGTGCAGCACACTGGAGTGGAACTGGAATAGTGCTGCATTACCATAGACTGGAGTGGAACTGGAATAGTGCTGCATTACCATAGACTGGAGTGGAACTGGAATAGTGCTGCATTACCATAGACTGGAGTGGAACTGGAATAGTGCTGCATTACCATAGACTGGAGTGGAACTGGAATAGTGCTGCATTACCATAGACTGGAGGATTTTGTAATAGTTAATTACTTATTGATTGATTTAATACTTTGATTTATTTGATTGATTGCATTTTTTAACTGAAGTTCATTACTGAACTATTTCTGTATTCATAAGCTATTCTGTAATCAATAAACTGCTTTACTCTGCTGGTGTTTTATATTATTATTAATGATACACCTTCAGCATGTATTTGACCTCAGAGTATTGGGGTTTGAGGCAACAAACAATAAATGTTATAGACATTAGTGGTTAATTACATAATATACATCCTAATCACTGGAAGGGGAGTGTTGTATTAAATAAAGTAACCCTTTGTTTATGTACAGTATTAGATTTGACAGTAGCTCTGTAATCCAGCACACTGTATAAAATTAATTGTGCTCTTTATGTTCCCACTAGGGGGAGCTACACCTCCTAAAAGGTAAAGTGAAAATACAGACAAGAGACTGGCTGAGTCTGGGCATTTAACCTAGAAAGAGTAAAAAGTAATGTGTAACAATATCATCGTTAATAATAACAAGAATGAATAATAAAAAATACAAATACAGTGCATTGCAGGGAAAGATCTCACAGTCATTGTGCAAATAAACACATCGATTCTACTGTGGCACCTGCTCCATGTGCAGCACTATCATGCCTGTCCTTGCTGCTGTGCACCTGCTCCATGTGCAGCACTATCATGCCTGTCCTTGCTGCTGTGCACCTGCTCCATGTGCAGCACTATCATGCCTGTCCTTGCTGCTGTGCACCTGCTCCATGTGCAGCACTATCATGCCTGTCCTTGTTGCTGTCCTTGCTGCTGTGCACCTGCTCCATGTGCAGCACTATCATGCCTGTCCTTGCTGCTGTGGCACCTGCTCCATGTGCAGCACTATCATGCCTGTCCTTGCTGCTGTGCACCTGCTCCATGTGCAGCACTATCATGCCTGTCCTTGTTGCTGTCCTTGCTGCTGTGCACCTGCTCCATGTGCAGCACTATCATGCCTGTCCTTGCTGCTGTGGCACCTGCTCCATGTGCAGCACTATCATGCCTGTCCTTGCTGCTGTGGCACCTGCTCCATGTGCAGCACTATTGCCTCGTTTCCAGTAAGGGCCGGGTTGGTGCTGGCTGGCCCTGACTGGCCCAGGCCAATGCGTTTCTGTGTGTCCTAACGAGGTCATCAGCTGAGGATCCAGTGACATGGTGGTTAGTTCAGGCAAGTCCAGTGCAGAGCAGGAGGGGTGGATCATGAGCTGTGCAGTGCAGTCTGAACACAAGCGCTCCTGCAGTACCTAGTGTATGTGCATGAGTATGAAGAGCCAAATATTTGTGTATTTGTGTTTGGAATTACCATACATCGGGTTACTAACAATTTAAGATGCAGCCCAAATTTACCACCAACTTGAGGAAAAAATCAAAAATCAAATAAAGATGCATTTACAAAGATGCATTACCATATAAGAACACGATGTATGGAGGCAGTTTGCAGCTGTCTCTGTCACACAGAGCATTACAGTTATGAGCTGCTTCTCATTTCCAGTTGTGATTACTCACACGTGTTTTTCACCTTTTTTTTGTGAACTGTGGTTTTGCTTGGCAAGTACAAAAATACGGGGTCTGATTAGAACTGAGCCCTCATAACAAACACTGCTGCTGTGTTAAACAGGAAGGCTTTCCGGAGCTGAGCTGATCGGGAGGTCCTGATTGGCTGGGGCGTGCCCTGGGAGCCTCAACACAGCAGCACCAGATCGAGGCTAGTGCACCATGGCCATAGCTACACAGATGGGGCGCTGAGTGAAAGCTTGCTTTATTTACCTCGAGGAGGAGAGTGTCTGCTCTGCAGGATAACTACAAAAACCTTCAACTGCCAGTCAGTCACGTGGCTGTTTGTGTACTCGGACAGTCACATCTTCTGTTGGTGATTCTAATACACGCATCACTATACTATACTCGAATTGAAGACGCAGGCCATTTTTTACAAGAAAACATTGGTTAAAAAATTGGTAATAGATCAATTCCAGTTCAATCACACACCTTTCCAAACCTAATCATTCAGTTCCATGTTGTGTTTTACATTGATCCTTTCAATCAATCAATCAATATTAATTTTTATATCGCCTTTCATAGTGGATCACCATCACAAAGCTTTTATAAGATAGTGAGAAGCAATACATAACACATTAAATACAGTGAAAACAATGCAACACATTAAATACAGTGAAAGACAAGGCATGGTGCATTAAATACAAGGCTTGATGTGAATTCTGAATATAACGGATGTGTGTGTCATACAGAATCTTAAAAAATAAGAGAGAAAAAATCTGAAATAGCCAATTAGACAACAGCTAATAACAGATATCAGGTTTAAAGAGCATGGAAAGCAAGAGAGAACAGGTGGGTCTTGAGAGTTGATTAAAAGCTAGCGATGGTGGGAGCATCACGCACCAAAGCTGGGAGAGAGTTTCAGAGAGTCAGCCATGAAGGCAAAAAGCGTTCTCTCCAGTGTGGTGCACTTTGCTTGGGTATAATATTTTAGTGAGAAGCTATTGATAATATCAGATTCTGGGGATACGCTGGGTGTCTGTCTGTCTGTCTGTCTGTCTGTCTGTCTGTCGCTCTTGTCTTCACATATTTGGAGAACTGCTTATGGGATTGTCATGAAACTTGGTATTAACATTATTGAGCAGAAGATACGGAGAGGATCAGATTCTGGGGGTGTAGAGCCTGGGGGCTGTCCCCTGATCACATGTGTCCTGTGTGTTTCAGATCTGCGATGTCAGTTCCTGCTCCCGATCGTCAGTCTGGGGGCTCATGTTTTTACCGGGCGCTCATCGCTATGTGTGCCTGTGCCTGTCACAGCATGTACTCTAATGGGGACCAGGGTCCTTCACCTCCTGGGCAGATAAGAACCCTAGAACTGGGGTCCCAAGAAAATACTATAGATATATATATATATATATGCATATATAAACAGGTATATTTAACCATCACCAGTGGTTTGATTGTCTGTGCCACCCAGCCCCCAGATTGGAACCCAGGCCTCCAGAGGAAGGAGAAAGGCAGGAATGAGAGGCTAGTGATTTAGCTCGCTGTCTGTCTGCTATTTTTGTTGACTCCAATTAACTTAAAATAAAAGCATGATACCATTTTATTTATTTAAAATAAAACTAAATATTTGCTATAATGAGGGTCCCATACGACTCCATGTAGACTGGCACAGTTTTGACAGATCCCTGTCACGTCCTCAGAGGGTTTTTGTTTTTTGTGATTCCCCACAGGGCTGTGCACGCTGGAGGGGCGGTGGTGCTTCATGGCTGGAGGCAGCTGCTGCACAGCCGGGTGGAGCTGCTGGATGGGGGCAGCGGGAGGGGTGCAGTTCATGACGGCCGTGCTGCTCATCTGTGTGTCCTGGTCCAGCCACAAGGGAGTACTGCACATGCAGGCCTACAGGGTCGCCTGAGAGACACTAAAATAAAAACCAGAGAGGAATGTCTCTACAACCATTGAAGTGTGGCGCTCTGGTAGGAGAGAAATCGAATCTGCTCTGAAATGAGTCGTTATGATTGAAGTGAACCAACTTTTTAGAATTAGAGCCACAGAGCCGAGAATCACTGTATGTAAACAAATGAAATAATCGTGTATCATGAACAATCTATAACAAGGAACCTTGGCCCATCTAGAATCACAGAACTTTATTACACTTCAAAAATAAATGAGTATCACATTATAAAAATGACCATGTGTCTAGAACAGGAAACCTAGTTCACTCTAGAACCACAGAATGTTAATACAGGTGGAAAAAACTAGAACCACAGAATGATTATGTGTCCAGAACAGTAGAGCACAAAACCTCAGAACTTAAATACACTAAAAAAATATTACAGGACCCCTTGAACCCAGAACAAAAATCCCTGTAACCTAGAACCTGTGAGATTAAAAACAACTCCGGAAACTAGAACCATTCTAGAATTCATTCTATTCCCCCACCCCTCAGTTTACCATGCTTTCTCTGTGCTTTATTACACTTTGATGTGCATTTACTATGGGAAACTATTATAAGGGTTAGTTTACTCTCGCTTTGAATATGCTTTACTATACCTCCTGTGCTGTACAATGCTTCTCTGTGCTTTACCATATCTCCTATGCTTTACAATACTTCACCATGACTGCACTGTGATTTACAATGCTTCCTATGCTTTATTAAACTTTGCTGTGCTTTTACTGTGGGTTTTATCTTTTTTATTTTAAGAGTCTTACAAAAAGAGGGGTGAACTATGCATCAAAAAAAAACTACTGCTGCAGAGTCACCAATAGGACCATGTTTGTTTACATCTCATCCAAAGGATGGAGCACAAGGAGGTTCAGTGGCTTGCTCAGGGTCACACACAGTGACTTAGTGGCTGAGCAAGGATTTGAACAAGGAACCTCCTGGTATCAAGCCCACTTTCTTTAAAAACTAACTGTAAAGTTGGAAGTCAGTCAGTTGGTTCCTTGTTGTAGTTTTATTTTTTTGATGACTATTACAGAGAAACAAATACAATAATTTGTTTTGTTGGAGGGAAAAAGAAAAAAAATAAAGTATGTGTTTTTTTTTTACTTATACAATGCGTTTTAAAGTTAACAATACTATTTTTTCACTACAATTCAATACAAAATGACTCGTACTCCAAATTACACAAACTCAACCCGAATGGAAGACATAGAAGCCTGTACTAGATTGACACTTTTGTGTTGTTCGCTGCACCTTCAGTGTACATAAATCATCCTGATTACATTTTTTAAAGCGGTAAAAACTGAAATCAGAAAATAATAAACGGATTGTATAATGCTCCAACTGTTATTCATGAACCTGTTTTGCTTTTAATTCACTGTTAATGTTAATTTGTGATGTAAAGCTGAAAATCACGTAGAAATCAAATTAAAATCCCCATTTCTGTCATGCTAATAATACTGAGTACTGTAATACTGTAATAATGCAAATGTTGGAGTAGTGGTTAGGGCTCTGGACTCTTGACCGAGGGTCATTGGGTTCAATCAGGTGGGGACACTGCTGCTGTGCCCTTAAGCAAGGTACTTTACCAGATTGCTCCATTAAAAAAACCAATTGTATAAATGGGTAATTGTATGTAAAATAATGTTGTAACAATTGTAAGTCGCCCTGGATAAAGGGTGTCTGCTAATAAATAAATAATAATAATAATATGGGCAAGGTAAAATAATAATAATAATAATAAGATACATTGCACATTCTGTACTTGTGTCTCACCTGACTTAGCAGTCACCAGCCACTGCAACCAATACAAACCAACAGAATGCAGTCTAAGCTTTACAATGTAAACTTTTGAACTGTGTTTTGGTGCCACCTACTGGATACATTGGAGCATTTAAAATTTGACTTTTTTTATTGCAATTTGACAGCTTGTAACTTTTGAAGGGCTACAATCAAACGGCCACTCAGTGTTATTTTATTCATGCAGCCCGGATTGCCTGCAGCAGTCTATACACTTGCCAAATGCAACTCTGAGTCAGCAAAGCAAATAAAACAACAACAAAACAAGATACATTTCCTCCGGGTCGGGGATTGTCTCACCCCCGCCCCCCAAAAAAAAAAAAAAAAAAAAAAAAAAAATCACAAGTGTGAAGAGCTCCAAGACACAGGTTGTTTTATATATTGTTACACTGGAACAAACAGTGTCTGTAGAGTAAAAAGCACAATGTATTTTCTTATCTGTAGAATGGCCATAACTCTGTCCTAAAGCACCACATCAATTCAATAGCCAGGAACAGGTCTGAATCAGGATGTTCTCTAAATTCAGGAGGACTGTGATCTCTGACATGCTCTCCTTCTCAGTGTCTCTGATTCAGGCTGGCTCTCATCCCTGGGGACCCCCTTCCTTCACTAATGTGGGTCAGACAGAGGAGAGAAAATAGTCAGCTCTTCACACACTGAAACAAGCTGAGAAGAGAGCTGTATGGGAGGGAGGGACTAAGGGGGGCTATTTGTCTCAAGTGGTTATAGCTGAAGGACTGGGAGGGAGGGATTGTGGCTCTAGTGGGTAGGGTAAGGGGTGAATGGCTGGGAGGGAGGATTCTGGCTCTAGTGGGTAGGGGTGAATGACTGGGAGGATTGGCTCTAGTGGGTAGGGGTGAATGACTGGGAGGGAGGGATTCTGGTTCTAGTGGTGGGGTGAATGACTGGGGAAGGAGGGGATTGTGGCTCTAGTGGGGGGGGTGAAATGACTGGGAGGGAGGGATTGTGGCTCTAGTGGGTAGGGGGTGAATGACTGGGAGGGGATTGTGGCTCTAGTGGGTGGGGGGTGAATGACTGGGAAGGTATGGATTTGGCTACAGTGTTTAGTGCTGGACCTGAGGGTCTGGACGGGGAGATGGGAATGATTTAAGGAGCAGGGAAGAGAAAGTTACTGTAGAAAACTTGCCTTCCTTTTCTTCATTGGAGGACTGTAGCATACATGGACTCTGCATTATCTGCTGTGTGTTTGCCTGTGAAATGCACCCTGATTAATAGAGGGAGGGAGACACAGAGAGGAGGGTTCTAGATACTCTCCAGCAGTGCTTACAGTTTAGATTACAATCTAATTTTCAGGTGCTTATATAACAGCAGTAGTGGAGGAGTGGTTGGGGCTCTGGACTCTTGACCCGGAGGGGTGGGTTCAATCCAGGGGGGGGACACTGCTGCTGTACCCTTGAGCAAGGTACTTTACCTAGGTTTTGCCAGTAAAACAACTGTATAAATGGGTAATTGTATGTAAAAATAATGTGTAAAACAAAAGCAAGGTGATATCTTTTAACAATTGTAAGACACCCTGGATAGGGAGTCTGCTAAGAAATAAATAATAATATAATAATAATAATAATAATAATAATAATAATAATAATAATAACAATAACACTGATGAAGGCATTCCCTGCTTGCTTGAGTTTCTTATAGTTTTTGATGGAGTGTCTGCAGTTAAAGTTGGATAAGATGTTCCCACTGTGGAGGTTGAATATCCTGGCCACAGTGTATAATGATATCACAGTGTGTCACTATCAATGTTAAAGCATGACCTGGATTCATCTTAGTTATGTGTGCTGGCATTCCCTTGCTTTCGTGGGTTCAAGTTTAACACATAATGTTATATTATAAATTTATGGTCCAACTTAGTCAGTGTAGGACATGTCAGAGTTATCTTTACTAATCTATTTGTCTTGTTTAGAAGTGTTTTGTATCATTTTCTGTTTCCATCCTGGTGGATTTTAAAACTGTGTGTTCTCAATAGAGCTCTCATAGTCATGTCTAAATCCTACATTCATCAGCTACATCAGGTCCGGTTTTTTCAAAACTTGTAATCTGGACCAAAAATATTTTGTGATCGAGATTGCTTTTATCTGGATCTGTTTTTATCTGTTTTTTTTTCTGAAAATGTCACTGCTGGATTACATTTATCCAGATTACAAATAATTACAATTCATAATCGGTTTTTTAAGTAAGAAATGACACACAGTATAAAATGTGGTTCTGTAGGAGAGAGAGAGAGAGAGAGAGTGAGAGAGAGAGGGAGAGAGAGAAAGAGAGTGAGAGGAGAGTGAGTGAGAGAGAGAGAGAGAGAGAGAGAGAGAGAGAGAGAGAGAGAGAGATTGTTGCAATGGAAAGAGCTTTAAGAGATTCTTACCTGCACTTATTTTCACAGCTGATTACACAGTGTCAGTCTCAGCAGGTTTGACTGGTAAATAAACACTGTTAATACAAACAGGACAGTAAACCCATTGGATCCAATAGCTCCAGTGTTTTAGCAGACAGGGCCCCCTTGGTGTTCAGGGTTCCCCACAGACTGCGGGGGTCTTCTGGTTTCAGGAGCAGCTCAGCTCCTCCCAGATCCTCTGCTCACCAAAGAGCTCAGAGGAGACACTCTTACACCATGAGAGCCAGGGGCAGCTGGACATGAACCTGATATAGAAAAACAAGCAGCAGCCACTCACACCTGTCATATGGGTTACACCGCTGGATCGGTTGAAAAGGATGAAACGGCTTGAGACCAGATTAATTTACAGAGATTCTATCTTTCTTTAGATGAGCGATGAGCAGGTCGATCCGACCAGAACGATGTCTGAATCCGAGGATGAAAAAATTATCTTAATTGTTAATTTTATAATTTTAAATGAATTGTCGATTCCTATTTCCACTGAAAGAGTTATTAGGTGGACGATTGTGGTTGAGAAAACCAGGGTTTGGTGGACCCACCAGATAATGAATCGGAACTGAAGCACTGATGCA